>JANHFL010000022.1:207039-219976 GCA_032468155.1 Oxyrhabdium leporinum
GGCTTTTATAATCTCACTTTTCAAAATTTCCCAAGCTTCTTGAGTTGTTTTCCCCTTGAGGATTCTCATCCATGGAAACCTATCCAAACTCTCTCTAAGTTTATTGAAATTAGCTCTCTTAAAGTCCAAGACTCTAGTTTGACTTTCTCCTATTGCTTCTGCTTGCATAATATTGAATTCCAATATTACATGATCACTTCCCCCCAAGGTTTCTGTAAAATATCTTCTATCATTTCATCTCTAGTGAGAATTAAGTCCAATATAGGTGATCCCCTTGTTCCCTTGTCTACTTTTGGGGAAACAAAGTTGTCTGCTAGGTTTGTTAGGAACCTGTTGGATGCAGATGGTCCACTTGGTGCAGAGTTAGTCTCCCAGTTGATGTCAGGGTAGTTAAAATCCCCTATTATTATTGTGATGTGCTTCCTACATACCTTAATTAACAAAAAAAACCCATCTATTTCCTCTGTTTGGTTGGGTGGTCTATAGTATACACCTATGGCAATGTCATTTTCCCCCTCTTTAATATTAACCCAAATCTATTCAAGGCAGTTTTCATCATTGTTGTGCTCTATTTCTGTAGAGATGTAGTTATTTCTAATATATAGCACAACTTATATGATAATTTTGTATGATAAATTAATAATTTCCTATATTCTTTACATCAGAACAGCTTAATTTCTCATTACAAATTGATTTAACTAATTACATAATAATATAACTTACAATTATTACAAGTTTAATGAAGATATCATTAACAAGACCATCAGGCTTTTCTGTTGTTGCTAGTAATTGCAATTTAAATTAAAAAAAATTGTATGTTTATGTTTCTTCATACTGCATATCTTAAAATATTTTCCAGATCTAGTGAATTTTAACTTGTTCTAGATAAAGTTTGTTTTTTTAATATTATTTCAATTATAAATAGGATTTTGATCAAGGCATTTCAAAATCCTAGTTTTTAGAAAATATTTTTGTATTTCTACATTTCCTTGTACAGACATTTTCACACACTTTTTTTTCTTGTTTGATTTGATTTTCAAACAAAAAGGCAATATTGTGAACACTGCTATATAGAATTTGAAGTCCAACTTTTAAATTCTAACTATAGTACCTTCCTTGTTGCTACATTTGATTAACAAGCAATGTTTAATGTTCTTTATAAAATAATAGAACACTTTTTACAGTAATGAAATAATGAAATAAGTTTTCCCCTTTTGGTTTTCTTTGCTGTTCTCTATACCCATGTTCTCTTTACAATTATACATCCAGGCATTAGGATAAAACATTCACATTGTTGCTTCATTTGCTAGGAGCACAGATATATATATAGGAATTTGGTATCAGCAACTGATGATTCCTCACCCCATGGTGACAGATGACCTTACCCAGTGGCCTCATGCAGACATTAAATAGGAAAAGGAAGACTACCAAATCCTGTGGTACCCTAAATAATAGGGACCTAAAATACGATTTCTTCTTCCCAAATTACCATTGACTGAACCTAGTCCTGGACAAAGGAAGTGAACCAGGGCAACACTATGCGCCCACGCCAATGTCTGAGAAGATCCAGAAGGATACCATGATTGATGATATTAAAAGTGCAAATAAGTAGAAAACCTCTTTAGTTGGTATGTAGGATAATCCAGAATACATATTCTAGGTTTTCCATGTATAATATGCATCCTACATTTTCAACTCTTTTTGGAGCTTAAAGTGCACAACATTCTTTTCTTTTCCTAGTAAAATGCAAGAACGTGAGCTTAAATCCTATTATATGAATTAAGCATCATTTATTGCAAGAATGTTCATTTCATGACCATTATCAATTTCTACCAGTCCTTTCTAATTGTTTTCTTCTTTTTCTTTAAAAGGGCATGCTTATAATGCTTTTTGTTTAGTAATAAAATTTGTTAAGTGAGCGATCCAGTAGGGTTGTCTGTCTATTGCCTGTGTGTGGTACAATTTTTCTCTTTGCTTGATTGCATTCAGAATAAAACCACAATTTAGATTTAAATCTCTAATGCCTCATATTAGTTCCTCTGTCATACACTGAGAGATACTGTGATTCATTAATCAGAGTTTTATACCTCATTAAAATGATGTGTTCCTGATTTATTATATCACAAAATAATTGTAAGGCTTTCAGAATAAAATAAATGGCTAATTGAGTGGTGTATTAAAACCAATCATTTAATACATTTATTCCTTTGTCATACACACTTTAGCTATATCTGTAAAAAAACAATCATTTAATCTAGGAAGCTTAAACTTTAAAATTAATTATAATTGATCATTTCAGGATGGTCCATTATGACTTGGAATGAATTTACAAATACAGTAAATCAAGTTATATGAAATAATCATTTCTATGTGACCAGTTCTCAAAGCGAATTTAAAAAGAAAGTCTTGAACTTGTCCCATACATAGGTTTGGTTTCAAAGAAATATACTGCCTTTATTAAATTAATGCAGTATAGTTGGGAAATTTATCCTTAATAAGTTCGGTTTACTGGTTCAGGCACTAGACTAGAAAGCAGGAGACATGAATTCTAGTCCACTTTAGCCGTGAAAAGCACCTGGATAATTTTGGGCCTGTCACTCACACTCAGCCCAACTCACATCACATGTGGTTGTTGTAGGCAAAATAGGACAAGGAAGGTGAGTTGGATATGTTCACTGCCTTCAGTTATTTATAAAATAATGAAGGCAGGAAATAAATAAATAAATAAATAAACAGACAGTTGCACTAGCATGGTTACTGAAGTTTGCCACATAAATACAATAAAAGTGGTATACAGAGTCTTGTCATCCTTCCATTTTAATATTAAAATAATCTCTTATTACAAAATAAGATTTTGAAAATTGAACCAACTTCTTAACAAAACTCAAGTTAATGTTGCATATTCTTATGCTAGGAGTTTGATTTCTGGAAGATTAAGAAAATATTAATTAGCAGGTTGTAGGTTGTCCTAATTTGAGCTGCCATATTTTTCTTATCATATGATGAAATATCTGAAATGGGGATGACAAGGAGTTATTATCAAATGTTAATATTTCACTTATTTATAACTCTTGTTGCCTCTAAATTGGATAAAATTCTGCTTAATCTATGTTTTTGTAATAATGCTATATCAAACCTATTAACAGTACACATAAAGATTGATTGATTTTATCCATCTGTTAAATGTAACAATGTCGAATCTTTAGGTTTGGTGGGGGGGAAGGTTCAAGGAAAAAGTTAAATCCAAAATTAGGTTGTCAAAATAGTTTATTTCAGTTTGCCTTACTTTTCATATGTGTTGAAATTAACATATGCATACATAAACCAATACCTATATCCAGACATGGGAAGTAACTGTCCTATGTAATCTGTGGAAAGAACAGTTCAAGGAAATCTGACAACAAAAAATTAATCCTTAAAATCCCCATTGAATTACAGAATTGAGACCCAAAGTTTCTGATTGATTTTGGGACAGATAGCAGATTAGCTAATCCATTCTTCTATGTCATTGTTGGTTGGTGGTAACCTGTATTTACCATAAACTCAGCATACCACCAAATTTTCTCAGAACCCCAAAGCATGTTGAAACTCTCAGCACTACCCACTGGTGATGTCTTAAATCATGTTCCTTTGGTTTCAATGGTTTCTATGGGGCAGTCAAGCAAGCATAAAAATAGTATGTGATTTCCAGGTTCATTATGGTTGCCTAAACTACAGATGCTGTGTTAAAAGATGAACCCTACTGTGGTTTTTTTTTCAATACTTAAGAAAATGTTCTTCTATCTGAGGTGGTAGCCAACTAACCTTGACTTCATATAATATACTCTATTTCAGTCCTTTATCCAGATTTCTATTCTTCATTTTCTTCACCTCTCAGCATTCATAGGTCTTGTTAATTTTCAGCTTCCTTTTGAATGAGTTTTTGCTTAATGTGTTTCTATACATCTAGATGCTTCCCGAAATATACTGATACATCCTTTTTTTCCCCTCAGTAACTCCACTTCCCCAATTGTCAGCCTTTATCTCTCAGGTTAGCTGTTCAAGGGAATGTGAATTAATATTCATATAGTAATATAAATGGCAGCATAGACTCTTATGTAGTATCTGTATTCCATAGAAATTGAAATAGCAGGCTCTCAATAACACAAATCTTTGCTTAAAATTGAAACGTCCGTTTTATTGTACATTACATTACATTTATTAAATATACATGTACTCAAAAATAGTAGCTCAAAGACATACCTGCTGTTTAAACAGTGGAGTTATTTTATTTAATTTTCTCATGAGTAAAGTGATCTTTTTGTTTGTTTGTATATAACTAACAAATCATAGATTTCCAGTGAAACTAGCTGGCAGTTATATTGTAGTGTTAGAGATGAAAATTCATACATAGCAAAGAGAAATTAGAGATTCAATTAAGGTAATATGAATATGTGAAATAGATCATGTGACTGTCATATTTGCTATAGTTGTTACTATATCAAAGTGTCTAAATTTCAATTGCTTTGGGGTAAAATAGGAATTATGTTCACCCAGCGCATGGCACTTGTGCTGATGCCAACTGCTACTAAATTTCCATCTTGTCTCTTGCTCTCCTACTGCTTAATGAGAAAACTGCTAAAGAATTTAGCAGTTTATGCATTGAAAAATCTGTTACACTTCCAATGAACCATTGTCTCCCATTAGTGCCACCTGTTCCAGCTGTAGCTTCAAACAAACATTTGAATGCACAAGAAGACATATTTGTCAACAGAAATCTTACTTTCTATAATAATAAACCAACCTATGACTACAATATTTTTCTCACAAAATATCTTAAAATGATACAAGAATATCAAATTTAAAACATGTCATAGTAATATGAAAATAATGAGCATGCAAAAATATACAGAAAAATGTATACAAAAGAAGTTAGCAATTATTGTTAAAATAAAAGAAACTTGACAAATATTTAAAAGACTCTTTACCTAACAATAAAAAATGAAAATGCTGCCACATAGGTATTTTGGAGGAAACTGTTTTCTTAAGCAGGTACCACTGCTGTCGGGTCCCATCAATCTTATTTGGAACAGTACATATGGAAAAAAATATTTTTAATTAATGTTTGTTTTTGTCTTGTGATTCATGTACATCATAGATTTTTTTAAAAAAATGTAATTCTACAGGGAAAGGGAGTTGCAAATAATATCAGCTATAATTTTCCAGCTGCAGCTGTTCCTGGATCAGGTGCAGTTTTTAAAACATTCAAAATTAAGCAATGAAATAATAGTCGATAACTATAGCTTGGATAATTATTACCAAGCTAACTCCAAGCTATCTGTTATAATAAGGTTATAACAGATGTATCAAGATAGTAATGATTAGAAATGTTTCAAATCTCCTTGATCTAAGCTCAGTGTAGATCAGCTCCACTATAATGGAAGTCTGATCTAAGTGGAGGAATGATTTTGCATAGAGCAGACTGAATATTATTCATCCAAGTGGATAATTGACTCCCCACCCCCAGTTTTGTTTTAACTGGTTTTCAACTGTGTTTTTAAATAAAACCTGCAAGTTACTACACATAAAACTGATTCAAGAAAGTTACTGTTTTTGCTGCATTGATGAAAAAAAAAAGTGACAAACAATATATTTGGGTGAACTTTCTCACTGAGATCATGTCAATCATAATTTATAATAATTTATATCTCCAAATGGAATAGAGAGTGCTTTAGATGTGAATAGGATATTGCATTAATTCCAGAATTTACAGCATGATATATATAGATGGTTTTATTCTCAAAATGCTCTACAGATACAGTATTATTGATACTTTCTGTCTTTCCCATCTCCTTCCTGTGCTAGATTTTCAAAGGGTTGTGTATTGCGTTTTTAATAAATGGCAAAATAGCTAACTTCAAATAAAATACTGATTTATTATAGAATGCATAATTGAAAAATTAATAGAAAGTATGTAGCTTATTTTAATCAGACATTTATTCTATTCTTATTAGGTTTGGGGATGATACATAGAGGAAAAAATGTTGTACTTTTGAGCTTATTATAAATTTTCATGCCATGTTTCTGAGAAAAAAATATGAATTAAAGTAGAACTACTAAATACAACAGTTGAAAGGTAAGTGCTGGAAAAACTGAATAAAGTTTTAAAAAGCTGTATGCTAGACTGTGCTTGCATGCCAAATCTTGCTAGAGTACTGCCTAAATGTAAGGGCCAGAGTGACTTTCTGCAACCTGGTGTTATTTCTTGTTCTATAATTCTTTTCTTTTTTATTTATTTCAGCAGTACATTATTTTGATTAATATTAGTTTGGTGACGTAAGCTAAATAGGCATTGGAGTCCTCCATTATCTGGAACACTGTTAAATAAAATGAACTTGTCCCTGTTTTCTACAGAAACTAAGCTAGGGTCACAAAACCCATGAATCTGTGGCAGAGAAAGTTGTGGCACAATATTCCTCCCCTGGGATTTCTGCAGCAGTTTCTCATGATCTAATAATAAACATGCCATCATTAACCTTAGCTCTTTGCTCCCAGTGTTACCAGACATTGTTTTAATTAGGCAAAGGAACATCATCCTGGGCAGAAAGTGAGGATCATCTCTACTTTAGAAAGGGGCATCACTTGTCTGGATATGAGAAGCATTTCTTTTCATTTTAAGAAAAACTTCCCAAGAGCTTCAAATGCGCCTTTTGTACTCATTAGCAACTCATTTAAAACCCATTTTTATTAGTTTGACATAGATTTAAAATGATTTTGTCCATTAAAAAAAAAAATCTAGTAAATTTCCACTATCATTTTTACAGTGGGACAACTCTTTATGATTCGTTAGTGAGCAAAGACAAGCCAAAGATTATCATATTTTATGGGTGAATAGAGACTATTCTGGTGATTTTCTGGGGCAGAAAAAAATACAAGATTGATTTCAAACTGTCACAGTATATGTTTTATGTACTAAACATTCAACTGTATACAACTGAAGCTAACAATTCATAATTTTATTAACACTCTTAGGAAGCTACAAAGTGTGACTTATGATTTATGAGAGTCAGGTATTTTAATTAACTTTATTAATAATTCTTTTCAATACAGCCTATGACATTTTCACTATAGCATTAGTAATGAGGAAATTGTATCACTATTAATTTACATGTAACTATATTATTTAAGTAAGCTATTTATAAATTTTGTGATAAACTAAAATGAGAGACAGTTGCAACAAATGTTCCATTCAAAAAATAAGTGCTGTCATCTTGGATATGCAAACATTTCAATAAGTTGTAATTTTTAATTTTGGATTTTGTGAAAATTTGGACTAAATTATATAGCTAAATGTATTTAAAAATTAATTTCATTTTACCACATCCTTCTGTAATCCCTTATGATATTTTTTATATTAGCCCAATAGCATTTTAAAAAATAAAAGGGAATCTATTAATACAATTGTATGACTTTCATAATTAAGGGAACAATAATAAATTAATATCTGTTATGTTCTGGCTCAGAACACAATTCATAAATTTAAGATATGCTACGTTTTTCATACTGAAAGAATTTTCTATTGAGTTAATAATTCTGAACATTTAAAAATATATAGCTTCTTAATTAAAGCACTGAAGCTTTATAATCAATCAAAATCAATTGTGCTATTACATAAAGATGTTCTATGCATTTTTATACATTATGTTACTCATAGGCATATCCAAATCAGGTTTAAACATCCTTAAGCATCTTTAATTAAAACTCTTTGCATTGGTCTGTTTGTGTCTGGGTATTTTATCCTTAGAATTTATATCCATACACAAACTGAGCAATGTGGTATATTCTGTGCAATGCAATGAGAAATGTGCAGATCTATACATTGGGGGGGGGGAATAAATTCATGGCATAACACATGAGAACAAACACACCAGGACAAGATTCTGCAGTCCATTTGCATCTGAAAGACAAAGGGCACTCTTTTGAAGACAGCAAAGTTCACATTCTGGACAGAAAGGACCACTGGTTTGAAAGCAGGGTCAAAAGGCCATCTGTGTTAAAATTAAAAAGTCCACTCTCCGCAGAGAGGGAGGGATACGCTACCACCTATATCCTGTTAAACACAATTCCAAGAAGGTTCCACACCCATTTTTACTTTGACTCTGGCACAGGTATAAACCCTCATTCGATTCTCACAGAGCTAACAATTGACTTTCAAAGTTCTAATAACCAGATGACTGTAAAGAATATAAATCTTTCCATTCCCCACCATTCAGTCAGAATTGAAGAAGCTTCTTGGATGAGAAGTGAAATGTTTTCAAGAAAAAAATCTCCAAGAAAGTCCTGTTGTCTTTTGAAAAGCGCCTTTGGGACAAACATTACCTGGATGATTGAGAATCTTCATAGACCAGCAGTGTCAAACTTGTGGCCTGCGGGCCAGATGCATCACACACTTGTCATGCCCACCCCCATTTTAGCAAAGGGAGGAAAAGTCACGATACATCACGTGACGACTGTCAACCTTGAAAGCCATATTTTACGTAAGGGTTCTGAGGCTGCCACAATAAATGCCTGGCAATTTGGGAGGGGGTAGAGAGCTGGAAGATTAGACACAACAACATTCTTTCACAGAGAGTCAAGGATATGTTAACCTGCACCTGAAAGAGGAGTGTTTGGAGGAATGGCTCCAATTAGGATGGTATTTGATTGGGCCATGTGATGGGGGCAGAGGGGTAGATCTTTGATTTTCTCTTGGGAAGGAAAAACCAGGTTTTCCCAGATGTGCCAATATGACTTCTTTAATAAATTCTCTTTGGATGAACTTTGTTTCTGAGTGCTGAATGGACACTGGGGAGTTTCATTGGAATGCTGACATTGACAACATGATGCTGTGAGTTTGACACCCCTGCCATAGACAATCTTTTTTTTTAACTTGCTAGAATTAGTTGATAGAGTCAGGCATTCTTTTCAACACAGACTTGGGAAAAGGAACAAGTTTATATTCTAAAGCAGGGGTGTCAAACTTGTGTAGTCACAGCTTCGTCACGTGACACATCAGGATTTTTCCCCCTTCGTTAAACTGGGTGGGGGCGGCACCAGCACATGACGCATTCAGCCTGCGGGCCACAAGTTTGACACTCCTGTTCTAAAGTATATCACTCCTCATTTCTGCTGATGATCAGTGAAAAAATATTATACTTGTTCTTCACATAAATGTAGCTCAATGATTTAACCTCTGAGAATCCTAGATGAGATATTTTGGCAACTTCAATGGTTCTTTTTGTGGCGATTCTCTTGTTCTTTCCACCATTTCCTTCATTTGATCTCTTACTAGACTGATAAGAGGTTCACAAACACAAGTATAAATCCTAATTTTAGTTGATCAGTGGCAAATCTTCAAGGAAAGATATGATCTTGTCATAATTATGAGCCTCAGCATTAATATCCTGTTTTCTTTATCAATTATCTATTTATTGCTCCTCAAAGTTAGGTTTAATTCTGTCACTTCCCCTTGTGCAAGAAAGACAATCCAGCTATCACTCAATTAATTGTGAATACTTAGAAAAAATGCTCAATTTTTATATTTTTATATTGTATGTATTTAAAGAATCACTTGGCTGCCAAATAAGCAAGTTTAGATGAGGATATCTCTATGGATCAATATGGAATTTGCAATATGCATATATTATATGTAATATTGCAATATGCAATTTTGCATCATTTAGCAACAAATACTATAGCCAACGTTGCTTTTATTGGTTTAGGAACAGCAATTAATTCAATTTCTGGTGTGATATTATTAGACCTATTTGGTCACTGTTTTAGAAATATTTCCTTATTAAACAGAGAAAAAGAATGACCACAGATAGGAGGGGAAAAGCAGTGGAGCTGGAGTGATTTCTGACTTTTTGTTAGCTTCCTCATTGACTTTTCTTGTAGGAAACTGGCATGGAGCATTGAGAATGACCGTGTGAGTTCAGTAGCATGGCAGCAGTGAATTGGCTGAAATTTTGCTAAAATATCAATCCAAAAAGACTTATGACTCCCAGGTTTTGGATGCATTCTGTAAGTTATCCAGTTGAGGCATTTTGATTCAAAAATTGTTGCCTGTGATGTACCGTTTCAACCAATTAAAAGTTACAATCAGACGTGAGAGTTTTACTAGTAAAAGAGACGGAGGAAATTAGCCATTGTGTTTATTGAATATTGTCATGTAAGTTTAATAATTTTAATATTTTAGTTTAATAACTTTTAATTTAATAATTCTGTTGCATCAAAATAAAATATGAAGGTTAGGGGTAGTTTTCACGATGATTTAACCAGCCAGTCCCTAATTTTATAGGAGAAACAGGACTATAATCTTGTCCCTTATTTTTCAATTTCTATGTAAATGAATCATTGTGTCTCTTTCTAACCCAGCATGTTACCCCCTACAATATTTGTCAGCCATTCTATTTCAGTTCTTCTGTATGCACATGATGTGGCCATTTTAACTGTAATCCAAATGGAGCTCCATAATGCCTTGTTTTAGGAAATTTCTTGCAATCAATTACTCAAAAATTAAGGCTCCAATTTTCTTTTAAAGTCCCCTGTTAAATGGGAAATTAGTGAAAGATCTTCAAGTATATTAGCATCCAACTGACAAGCTGCTGGAATAACCATTTAAATGACCTTTCTACTAAAGTTAAAAAGTTTCTAACACAGTGTTAAAATAGGCTAGTAATCAAGGCAATAATTACACTCCTGCAGCAATAAAATTGCAAAAACAAGGATCTGGGCTTGTTGCCATACAGTGCACAAATTTCTGTTTACCTTAGGTGTTTGATCTTAGTTTCTGAAAGTGATATTCATGTCTTTTACTCAATTTCAAATGCCCTTGTTTATCTAGAACTTGCTTGCATTTTTTTTAGCTGAAACAAATTGTCCTGGGGAGACTTTTGTTCATTTCATCTTATTGGAGGCATCCCTGAAGAAGCCAATTGATTCTATGTGTTTTGTATTTCTATTTGTAAGACATCTACAGTCAATGGAAATGGACAGCAATAATAAAGTAGTAACAATAGTAGTAGTAATAGCAGCAGCAGAAGAAAGACACTTTATTGTTTGTACATTCACAAACTGCCAGGATTGTTACTATAAGAAATGAAAACAAGAACTCACTCACTCTCCCTCCCTCCCACCCCTCTTTTTTGCTTTAGCTTTCTTTGCATTTTGAAATGTACATCTCATTACATTACTAAAACTATTAGATTTATTTCCCTGTCTCTAGATGACCAATAGTTTTAGTTGCTAGTTCATTATAAATTGAACAGAGTTCAGTGTTTTTGCATAGCTTATTATCCCTGCCACACTCCTTTATTACTTCCTGTGAAAATATTTCCAATTTCTAATGGAAATCTTCTAATTTATTTGTCAAGTTCAAAGTTCAAACCTTTATTGTTAATGCACAACATGTATACAATGACATTAAATAATACTTCCTCAATAATGTTAATTCAAATACAAAGTTTTTTTAATATATGTTACAATCAGCATTCAATTTTTTTTTACATCTATTTCTTGTGTCTTTTGCATAAGAAATAAAGTTTTTATGTATTCGTTTTGTCCATTGCATGACCTGTATGAGTTGCTTGCCTTTGGCAGTGAACTAATCTTTGTAATGAATTTAAATCCATACAAGAGCTGTTGTAAGAAAAAAAAACTTGAACTTTGATATTGTAGTGAAGCTTGTTTGAAATGGGTTTATACTTCCCAGAAAGAGCAGCATGATCATTTGTGAGTTATAGATGTCACATTATAGCTAATGTGTCAAAAATAGATTAGTAAAACCTTTCTCAGAAACCTGTGGGATATTCTTGCTACATCGGCAGCTATTTCTTGATATCCGTAAACTGTCAGAAAACTGCATATTTCTTAAGAAAGTGTTAGGTAAATCACTACCAACTATCTAATTGTGCTTCCTTTGTCTTTTGTGGTTGCTTTAATGTTTATATATATATAATGTTTATTTTAGAGAGGAAACTCAAGTGAAGGCCAGGTAATTGTTCCTTATATAGACTGGCCAATTTGCATTACATCTAAGAAGATGCTGATTGAAAGATAGTTTTAATTTTTAGGACTTTTTTTCATGATCTTACAACTCTGTTCATTTCCAAAGTATATCATAAATGAAAACTTTTTATTCAGAATGAAATTGTTATTATTTTATAATCAGCAAAGACACGAAAGTGTGTCAAAAATAGGGCTAACAAAATTTAAATGAATTTAAAGGATACATGGGGATGAATAATCTGAATACTGGTGTACCCTTTTATATATCCAAAATAGGATTGGAATCATAACTTTCATTTATTTCACCTGTTCTGTGTCACAAAAGGATTATGAATTTCATGTAAACTTCATTTTAAAAAATGAGAAATAATTTTGTACAAGAAAACTTATTAATACAAATTTAGATATTTAGGAAACAGACATATGTAAATATCAAATACATAAATCTAGGAATGACAGAATCCATGGCTGCTAAGTTATGTAAAGAATGTGCAAAAACATGTCATTTGCCACCTACTGTACTTTTTGTAATGAAATGAAATAATCAACCAAGCATTGTTTCAGAATTGAAAAGGTACTTTCTTCCACCTGTCATGTGATTTCCTACATGTATATAATGTACTTGTAATTGATAATCTGTCATAGGTGAGTGGGAAAGAGATGAGAGCAGAACCACAGGGGGTAGGCAAACACAGATGGGGCAAACAAAGTTGAAATGGGCTAAGAAAGCGGCATAAAATAGAAGAAGAAGGGGGATAATGTCTAGCAAGAAAGATGGAATTAATCAGTCTTTGACTACTAAAGAGACACAGGTCCAGTGGTGAAATCTAAAGTTTTCCACTACCGGTTCTGTGGGCGTGGCTTGGTGGACGTGGCTTGATCATGTGACTGGGTGGAAATTGTGTTTATA
>JANHFL010000023.1:0-14599 GCA_032468155.1 Oxyrhabdium leporinum
CAATGCAATGCAATGCAATGCAATGCAATGCAATGCAATGCAATGCAATGCAATGCAATGCAATGCAATACAATACACTGAATGCCAGTTGGTGCTCATTAATGCAATCTGCCAGTCTTCTACCTGTTTCTCCTACATAGTAATAGCACTTAGGCCTATATACTACTTCACAGTACTTTACAGCCCTCTCTAAGCTGTTTACAGAGTGAGCATATTGCCCCCCAACAATCTGGGTCCTCATTTTTACTGAGCTTGGAAGGATGGAAGGCTAAATCAACCTTGAGCCAGTGAGATTTGAATTGCCCAACTGCTGGCAGTCGGCAGTCAGCAGAATTAACCTGCAGTACTGCATTCTAACCACTGTGCCACCACAGCTCTTAACCACATAGTGGCTGTTTAAGTCTTTACATTATACATTGCAGACACATGGTTCCTGGGTGTTGTTGGATTTTTTTGTTGTTGTTTGTATACTTAACATATGGGGGGATGGATTTTGTGCTACAGTGATACTGAATAGTAGTAATTGTTGGCTATCTCAGATATTTTTTTAAAGTTTCAGTAATTGTGTTATGGTGGTTTGGGTAGTTAGGCATTTTAGATGAAGTTGCCATAGGTGTCCATTGTGTTGGAAAGTTTGTATAGGTGGTCTTTCTCCTCTTTTTTGCATTACTGTAGATTACTTGTGCCAGTTTGAATGATATTCTTTTGTGTTCCCACTTAATAGTTGCTTTGATAGTGAAGCATTTGTTTTCCAATAAACTTTGGTCCCTAATTTGTTGTTGTTTCCTCTGTTGATAAAAATATCCAGGAAAGGTAGTACGGCATTGTTTTCTTCTTTCTCAAATTTTATTCCTTTAAAGTTATTATTTTCATGTTTTCTTGTCTGTTCTGGTTTGGGGAGAAACCTCAGTAACAAGGATGATTTACAATTATTGTATTGTATATTGTATTGTAAGGTTTAAGTACAGGTGGAGTTTTTGGAAAGCCAGATCTATACTTCCATTTGATCAAAATGGTTCCTAAATGCTAGTGGCGATTGGAGACTGTAGAGTCTATCATGATTGAAACACTAGGCTTTAGGAAACATGGAAATTCATCAGTCTTTTCTTTCCATAGCCTTGGGACATATTTTTTTCTAGAATGTTTTTCCCATAAAGAGGTGGACTATTTTTCTACCATCTTGGCAAACTAGGCACGCTATAATAACTCCAGGGTTTATTGAGTATTATGCTGTAATACTAAGTATATAAAACTACCTTATCTCTTTTTTTAATGCAGAACAGCTGAGGTTTGTAATTTCATTAACAATTTGCTTTTATTGAAAATATAAAAATGGTTCTTACCAGTGATGATTTATCTTTAAGGCAGCATGACAAATCAATAATGGAACTATAGCTTAAACCAAACAGGAAACTAATTACATTTCATCTACTTTCATTAATGATTTAAAATACTAATATAAAGCAACATAAATTATGTTTTAGATAACAGTGTTTGTGCAAAGTTCAGAGGGTGATGGGCAGTTAAGAAATAGGATAAACAAACACACACACACACACACACACACACACACACACACTTCACCAGTATTCTTGTTTCTTTGATATAAGTATTCAGTCATTTGTTATTACTTGGTTTTTAATTCTTGGACTATAGTATTCATACTGTTGTGCAGAAATTCTAAACTTTGTAGTACTATGCCCACTTAATCAATAAATAATGTTCTTTGATCACCCCTGAACAGAACAAATGATTTCATTAATTGAGGAAGAAATAAATATACCACTTAGATGTAATAATTATTTTTTAATCTCTGTTAGGAGCTTTCAAAAGTTCCAGGCTAATCAGGCTTTCTAAAATCATTCAGTTCTCCCTGTTAGTTGCTTGTGGAAGGGTCCTGATTCCCAGCTTGAGAAATCTTGTGGTAGAGTTTTATATCTCATTAAAAGTTAACTTGTTGGCTTTTCTTTGATTCTATCTGCATATGGTACAATCAGACACATCTTAAATTTTTAAAGTATTTTTCTTTAACAGAATAAAAGTGCCAAGGTAATAGTTAAAATGCACTAAAGCAACTAACTCTTTGAAATGTGGGGGTAACACTAATATATTTCATTTGTTGTTTGAGTTAGTCGCAGGTATATGTGGAAATTGTAATTGCCTTTATCTTTACTGCTCCTTCACTGAAAAGTATGCTGACATGATATGTAGAATTATCTATACTGCTACTTAAGGATTGTCTCTTTTTGTGGATATAAATAGGCGCTGAGCAGAAACTGCTTAGTATTCATTTATTTTCTTGGCAACCATACAAATATGTTTTTGATTTTCCCGTCTAGCCAACAGGTCTGGAATTCCCAAGTAGTTCCTCATTCTACTCAACTACTCAACACAGACTTTGAGTTTAGGGAGGATGGGGTAAGTGCTGCTACCTACACAGACAGCACCTCGTACAAATTGATTAAAAGAAGATTGCATTGTTTACAGTTTGCATTGGATGGTACTGATAGTTTAACTTAATCCAAACTAGACATTTTTGAATGACAACTAAGTTACAAACTTTACACTATTTGATTGCAAACATTGTGTATTCTTGCAAGTTACTCACAAGTAGAATTTCTTCATGGCTGGAATAATGTAACAGTTGATGAAATGTCATTGGCTCTGTGTAACAGTTTAAACTAGGGAATACAGTTATTCCCCAGGCAAGTTGCGTAATAAATTTGAGTGAATCTTTTTTCTTTGGCCTTAGGTTCCTCCAGTCAGTGCAAAATGAATAAAACTGCCTTTTACAATATTACCAACTGTATCCGCTCTACGTAATACAATGAGAGGCAGCACGTTTTGCTTTTCGCTCAGTGTTGATACATAAGCTCATACATTTTTCTTGAGATAGATTTGTACATAGTGCTAGAGAAAGCTGAAGATTTGGATTTTATCCCTAAGTTTGTAGATGCTTATTTCAGTATCCTAATTGGCAGCACAACATTTTTATCTTCCATAGTTGGAGGGAGTAAGTAGATCCTGCCTAAAATTCTAGGCAAGGTAGTATTTTAATCTTCTATAGTTCTATATACCAGTAGTATATAATTAATATAAATCATTAATAAAAGTATTTATTGGCAATTTTTCAGTGCAGTTTGTTCACACCTGAAAACCTTGAATAACAGTTTTGCTTTACATATTCCTGGCAGTCTACTGATTATATTACCATTTTCAGTAAGGCTTGTGTAGTCTTTAAGTAATAGTGTAAAAATTTTGTAAACCTGAAACACTTTGATATTTTTTTTTAAGAAAGAAAAAGAAAAACGCCAAATGTTCAAAGTTAGCAGCAGTCTCAGGCAAAGTAAAAGACAATGGCATTTTTCAAATCCTGGAACTAGGAGAAAACATCCCCTTTCTCTTTATCTTGCTAAACTCTTGCATTTTGATACAGGTTTAAAATAATTATTGAACAGAGGTAAACCTTAAAGTTAATAGGACAATACAACCAAAGAAGGGGAAATCATTAAAGCAGTGGCAGAGGGAGCATCTAAGAAGCTTAAGTAGTCAGGAGGTTGATCTATTAATAGCAATTAAGAACAGTACTAGATACAATGATTCACACTGTTGAGTTATAGCCATTTAACAAAGGCCTTGAGTGTGAACAGGAAGAATTTCAGATTGTATGCTTGAGCTTCATCTGAGGGACATAACCTATTCAGTGGTAGCGGGGAAATCTAAAAAGACAGAATGCATTAAGAAATTGGAAAACTGATACTATTGCAGATGTCAAGGATATGTGTGATCTATCTGTTTTGGGAAAGGCATCAAAGGATGCAGCAATGTGTGTTATTACTGTATGGCAGAAATACGGCAGAAATCTGAGATATGCTACTGTTCATATTTCAGTAGTGAATTCATTGATAAACCAGTGACTACAGGTAGTCCTTGACCTACAACCGTAATGGAGCCTGCCCATTACGGCCTTATATTGTGACCATTGTTAAGCAAGATTGCCTCATTTAATGAGTCTTATCCCCTGCAGTCAATAAATGGAGCTCAGGATGCCTCAGGGATAGAAGAGGTCTTGAGAGGCCTAGCACAGGCCCAGGCCTGCCTGCCTTGGGCCTCCCAAAACCTCCCCACCTCTTGAGACAACCTATGCTCCACTACTTGACCCCAGAGTCCTCAGAGCTCTTGGCCCTGCTTCCTTCCCACTTAAGTTCTCACAGGCCTCCCCCCCCCCCCCGACACACACAGAGTTCTTGTAGGCCTTCCCCTCCTTTGATTGCCTGTAGGGCTTGGGCCTACTCCCCATCACACACTTTTTGAAAATCTCCACAGCTCTGGACCTTACGTTGAGGAAAAAAAAGGCAGGCCACTCCATTCCTCATCATCCTTGGTCCAGTGCGACCTCTTCATAAAAGTGACCATCTTTTCAATGTATTTGGTCGAAGCCCTGCGGGGACCTTGCTAGATAGGATGGTAGGGATAGGTAGGGAGGCACTGCAACGTCCCTGCAGTCAGTCATAAGAGCGAATGACTGTGGGGTACTACAGCTGCTATAATTTAAAACAGGGCTATAAGTAGTTTTTCAAGGGGTCGATCATAACTTCAAATGGTCCTTAAGTGACCAGTCATCATTCAAGGACTAACTGTACTGAATATATTATTTTTATTTATATTTTTTTTAGTTTGCATTCTTTGTACTTTAATTTTTAAGTTATTTTTTAAAAAATTAAAGTCTCCCCCCCCCCCTATTTTTTTAAAGGTCGAGGATGCATTAAAACAACAAAAGCAGGTAGGGCAATTGAAGGCTAGTATTAGTCCTTTGAACTCCATAGGTCAGAAAAGAGACACCACATGATGGAATATTAAAAGCCTGCCAGAGTGTTTTTCTAGTCTTCTAAAACAAATAGAATCAGGGTGGAGTTATCTGGAGTCTCTGTCCCATTGTCTCCTTTCCCAGGACTAAGTTGTCTGGTTTGCTTTCTTTAACAACTCTTGCATTCCATTTCCAATACTATATGTTCATATCTGTGTAGGTAAACAAACAAGAAGGAAGAAAAATATGGGAGGCAGGCATGTCCTTTTCTAAAATTCAAGATAACTCTGTGTCAAAAAAGGGATAAGGAGAAGATACTTTCATTCTTAAAGTTACGGTACAAAAATTAAATGTAACAAAATGTAATACAATAAAAGATTCAGATGTATAAACTTTCTTTAAAGTGGCCCAGTAATATAAAACAAGTGTATATATATATATATGTGCAAGGATTCTACACACTGCATCCCTAAGTTCTAGAAAGCTTTTATATTAAAGGAATTAAAACCACTGCTTCATTCTGGGATTTCTGTTTTGATTGTTTTATAGCTTGTATGCATTTTTTCCTACTTGTAAGCATATCTACAATGTCAGAATTAGAATATTGCTTATTTTGGTCATTACAAAATCAGTACATATAGTCCTCCACTTACCACAGTTCTTTTAGTGATCGTTCAAAGTTATAGCAGCTCTGAAAAAAGTGACTTATGACCATTTTTCACACTTAATGACTGTTGCAGCATCCCCATAGTCAACGGGATCAAAATTCAGATGCTTGGCAACTGACTCATCTTTATGACAATTGCAATGTCCCAGCATCATGCGATCACCTTTTGCAATCCTCTGATAAGCTAAGTCAATGGGGAAGCCAGATATGATTCACTTAACAACTGTGGCAAGAAAGGTCGTAAAATGGGACAAAACATACTTGACAGATATCTCATTTAGCAACATAAATTTTTGGCTCAATTGTGGTTGTACGTCAAGGGTTACCTGTATGGAAGATGGAGATAAAAATATATTCTAAATAGGAACTAGAGTATACTTACTCTGTTTTACTTAATGGTAAATAGAATGGTTATGATAGAGCTCTATCAAATGTTATGGTGTAGATAAATAATTTTAGAACCTGGTGACAGAAATAGAACAGAAAATAGCAAGTACTTCACTTTGCATAAACTTTAGGGATTTTCTAACACGAAATGTAATGGTTTGCAACTGTTAGCTATACTTTGCCACCAATATTAGAAGTTGAATAATATAAGTGGAATTGCTGAATAACATAAGTGGAAGGTCTTTTCCACGTATATATCCCACTCGGGTCTCCTTACACTATATCTTGCTTTTCTAGCATTTTTGTGCACTAGAGGGCAGCATTCACTAAATTAATTATTCAGATATAGTATAGAAAAATCTTAGAAGTTGGTCTAATATCAAAATACCTTTATATAACCTTTTAGAATATCTTAAAAGCATATAAACTAGTTCTTTTCATAAGTAATTCTGTCACTTTGAACACCAAGTTTCTTCAGCATACAACAATAAAAAAAAGCTATTGAAGGCAGGAATCAGGATTTTTACCACAATATTTTTGCAGGGTTTTTTTCTTGCAATTATATATATCCTCCACAAGATGGAGTATATTTTCTATTTTGAAATAAAGTTGTTTAGGTTTTTGATTGTAGAAAAAGTCTACAAAACATTAAGAATTCCTTTCCTTGATGCTTTTAGAACATCAGCAACAAAAAATGCATAGGTGTAATGGAGAAATGAGCACTTTATAGATCCCAAATTGTGTCCCATCACCTTTATGATATAGTTACCAGGAATCAGACTTGGTTGTGTGAGACTTTATCAAAGACATCTATGCATACAAAGCTGATACTAACAAAAATAATATAGTACTGTGCAGGTATAGTATAGGACAATATTTCCATATTTGGATCAATATCTTGAATTATGGCACAATTAGGTAAAATTGGTAACAATGCTGAAATTCAGTAGTATGACCTTAACTCATTTTGCTGGGGCTGTATGTCTTTTGTGGATCTCATGTTGATGTGAGAGCTTCATCAGATATTTTAATGTCCTACAGAAAATCATAGTTGCAACTGTCAGCAACTCATATGTTTCAATCTCTGATGTAATATTTTATCACCAGAATGACTAGTTTCACGTAGTGTTTAACCATGGGTTGTTCTAATCAGGATTTGATTAATATTGCCTGGCCATAAAATAGAGCTTATATAACAACATGACTGGATTCACACAGTAACTAAATTAAAATGAAAAACATCTTATTATGGCATAATTCAAGATAATGATTCAACTATGGAAATATTGTCCTATACCAGGGCTGTCAAACTCCCCGCCTGCGGGCTGGATGCATCATGTGCTGGCCACACCCATGCCCAGTTTAGCCAAGCGGAAAAAAAGTCACGACATGTCACGTGACTCTGGCGTGACGAAGTAAGTTTGACACTCCTGTCCTATACTATACCTGCACAGTACTATAATATTTTTGTTAATATCAGCTTTGTATGCATAGATGTCCTTGATAAAGTCTCACACAACCAAGTCTGACTCCTGGTAACTATATCATTTACTGTTATTGTTGTGACATGTATTATTTTCATAATCACATTAAGGAAAGACTGACTATTGTCTTTGTCAGGATGTCTGTTTCTATTCTACTCCAGTCCTGGAATTTCCTGGTGAATTCCTCTCCAAGTATTAACCAGATCTGATCTAGCTCAGTTCTTTTGAGTTTAGCCAAAGTCAGGTGTTTTCACTCGGTATGACATGTGTCTAGTAAATTAGAATATTCCTATTTGTAAAGGTGGTAAGTTATCTGAGTTTGAGAAAACCTGTTAAACTTGCCATCCTAAATTACAAAAGTCATTCGTAGGAAGGAAAGAAAAGAAAGTTCTTTTCTGTCACTGAGAATTTAGGTGCAAATGATACCATATTACTTTTTTTCATTATATTAGTTTAGAAGTATCAAAAATAATATAAGCTTTTACAATGTTGAAATTTTCCTATTAATAGTGTTAGTGGAAAGGGCTTCTTAAAAATATGCTTAGTCCTATTGAATAAATAAAAATAAATTGTTTTTGTTCAACAGAAAGGACATATGAACATGTATAGCATGGGAACCTGAGTTTATTCAAAATTGAGGTGGAGTTGCCAAAGTCAATTTTCAAAACATTCTGGAATGCAGAAAATGGCACTGTAAGTTCTACAGTATTAGTAACTCACCTGTGCTGAAGATGGAACTTCAATTATAGAAGAACTGTATAAAACTGCAGTTGTCCGAAACTTTAGTAGAACTACTGAACTAAACTTTATGGAATTTTTAGTCAGGTAAAAACATATTTCTTGCTTTTTTCCTTTATGGAAGAACTTTCTTTTTTCCATAACATGTGGTCCTAAATAGTAGATAATATTTTACTTGCATGATATTTACATTATTGTAAATAATGTACTGTAAATACATTATTTATAATAGACATTAGAACATTTAAGAAAACTATCATGCAGCATTAACTCAGTCCTTTCATTATGTATATTATTGATAATTTTGTAAATGACTACTTTATAAAAAGTGAGTACTTGAATATTTATTAGGTCTATAAGAGTTTGGGCCACTGTTGAACAAGGTCTTGTAATGTTGTTTTTAATTATCAATTAAATCAGTCTTGCTATAAGGAACAGGCTTGTCCTGGAGAGGTTAGAATTTGTCCTGTTTGAACAGAAGATACTTCTTTATGTGCACAAGGTGCCACTAAATCTCATATCACTTTAGCCGCACTAAAGGGATATTCCTACTGCGCTTCTTCCACCATTTCTGAATGCCTCCCCCCCAATATTATTAACTTGTGGCATATTTCCTCTTCTATTTTAACAATAGATTCTAGATTATGAAGTAACACTAAAACATACACATAGACATTCCAGATGGCATTCCTAGGCAATATAACTGCTTCCATATGTAGAAGAAGTTTAAGTGGGGCTGGTTGGGCAGTAGGATATTTGCTTGATCATGAGATGGCAGAACTTGAAACAGTTTTGTTATGAGAACCTAAAGCATATAATGTTAGCTCTGGAATTTGAATTTGTAGGAAATGGAGAATAATCTGCCCTTTAATTTCAAGAAAATTATCCTTTTATGAGCAAAATCCAGATTTAATTCTGTTTAAAGAAGCTCTGTTGAAATAATTGTGTTGATTCAATACTGTTACCTTATGAATGATTCTTTAAGTTCCTTCTTCTGAAAATGCAATTGCGATTGTAAATATAATAGTATTATGCCCCCATTAAGTTCGCTCTGTTATATGCATCATTTTCCTCAATAATTTAAGGATGGAATTCTGTTTTAGCAGAGTACCCCAGTTGTAATGATTTAATTCTGATTATGATCTCATGTTTGGTTGATCTGCACAGATAAACATAGGAAGATACAGGTTCTTTGAAACCTCTGACTAAGTTCTATCATAATACATTTCTGTTATCTGTGCCATTTTGGAATTTAGAGCATCCAGACGGGGGTTTCAGAATTGACACCCCCCTTTTTTTTTAATTTCATGGTAGGCTTTGAGAAATCCCTCAAAACTTTGTTAAAAAAAGTCTTTGCCATTTTTAAATTCACTTTCTTATAAACATTTTCTTGATAACTTTTCATAAAACCTATTTTATCCTATTAAGAGAAACTTTGTATGTTCGACTTGGAGAGTGAAGGAATTTCAGTGGAGGAGGCAGTGAGTGGGAGGCATATTTTAGAAAAGTTTCTGGAGAGCTCAGTTATGTTGTTGCCGAGACCCATATATCAGTGTCTGGCAGATACAACAAGAATGTCAGGGCAGTCTAAATGATGGAGGGTATTTTGGAGAGTTAAAGAACATAGTTGTCTGGGGAGAGACTGTTTTCTTTGTTGGCAGAACGTAACTTGCTTTATTTTAACAAGTTTTGGTATGAAGAATTAAAATGGCAATCCTGACTTCCTGCGGATAATCATTTGTAAACAACTAAATGCAGCCTAACTCTCAAATGAGAAGGGAGGTGATTTCAAACAGGGCAACATAATAAGCATTTAGCTTCTGGTCCCTTTTTGGTCTTAAGTCCCATTTCCGGCAGAAATCAACATCAGTGGGGAAGATAATATATTCTGTATACAACTGTCACATCATTGAGCTTTATGTATTTCTTATTATATTAGCCTCTTCTTCCAGATAATAATTTTTAAAATACTTTTACTACTAACTGTTAAAAGCTGTGAGAATGAGTTAAGTGTGTGCATGCTGTATGTATAAAATCTAGATTGTGAAGAGTCTTGCATTTGGCTACCAGGAATATTAACTGCTTTTTCTGTTACTGCAGCTACCTGATCTTCCTAGGAAAGTAACTTGATGCTTGGTATTTCTTAAGAGTTGGTAATATAGTTTCTCTAATAAGAAAAAATTCAGTTGAGTGACTCCAAGTTGTAGACAAATGAGATTTAGATTGCACCTCATACATTACTCATACAATGGAGGAGTAATTACCTTATTCATATAATTTAGATTGCTTCTTTTTTAGAACTAAGTAAGCACAACATAGCAAACTCGGCCACATTATGTTGGAATAAATTTTATGTGTGAGAGTTAGAATAAGTTTTATTTTTGTTGTCTGAGACTAGTGCAGTAGGCTTTGGTAAATAGCAGTGTCTTTCATTCTTTCAAGCAAAATCCTCAAGATTTGATCAGACTCTGATTTTGATTATTAGAAACACAGATGATGTATTTTTATCTTATTTTGCTTCGTCCTTTAATGTAATATGGTTCATGGCATTCACATAATTAATGGTAGCCAGAAGACGTTTTAGAATACTGTGTAAGCTAGATGGCACTTCAGAAGACAGTGAATGTATATTCATTGTGTGTCTATTCCTGTCACAGCTTCAGTCCTATGCAGACTCCTTTTTATTTTATTTTATTTTGTACCAGGTTGGTTAATACAGTAATTTATCTTAGCAGCCTTGATGCCGGATCTAAATTGAAAAGATTGGTTGTTACCATTAGGACAATATTGTGTGACAACTTGACCTTTTTAATAATTTTTGTTACCATCTAGCAATCGTTTTAAGATTATACTTTGGATGAAGAAATTTCCAGAATTTGGTATAAGGTAAACAATTCCTACTATAATATGTCTATGATTTATTGTAGGCTTGGATGAGATCAATTGTTAATATATAACATATTGTGAAGTTGTGTCTCTGTGTTGTGGACTTTCATCAACATTTGTGGCAAATTGTGTCATTAGTGATAGATAAAAGAATGGATATTTGGCAATAAATGTGTTATTTCTCAATAGCCCCTCTGAGGTTTTGCTGACAAGTTGAGATAAGCTATTTGGCAACTGTGTAAAGAAAGGAAGTGCTTTTCCAAACTGCTTCCTTCTATATTGTATCACCTTCTCGCTGTGTGCCTAGCTTTGTGACCTAAAAATTGGGAAATCCTGAAAAACAAGTTTTTTAGAAATCAGACACATAGATCATATAAGATGGAGGACTGAGATGTGACTTACAGATGAAAACCAACTGTGCATGAAAATAGGCTTGTGCAGTGTTTTGTAATACACTGATGTTCAGATCTTAGTTTCTATTCATCCATTTAGAATATTTATTTAATCACGTAAGTGCAGTTGTTGATATTTTGAACTGCTTGAAAAAAATATTTGCATTACCGTTTGATTGCCACGCAGATCAAGAAACACAAAATATTGAATAAATAAAAATAAAAGCTTGTTCTTGTTAACTTCTCTTGATGTAAGGAGGTGATGTTATGAAAAAGCTGAGCAACTGCATGCCGTTTCTATTATTTCTCTCCTTAGTATGGGAGATACTTTAGCTGATGATGTCTAATTATGCATGTTTGTCAATGGATTGGATGCATCCTGCAGATTCCCTCTCTAAATATGCATCAAAGGATTGGGGAAATCTCTTGAGCTGGGATCCCCAGTATTCTCCTAGCATTCTGCCCATCATGCACCTTGTCACCTAGGAGGCTTCCTGGTCTTAATTTTATTTGTCCGATTCTTTAAAGAAAAGAATGGGAAGCAAAATATCATCCTCAAGCATAATGTGCGTTTCTGGTTATGCCTGTGGGTCCCAGATAAGGCTGGCCAGACATAAGCCAAATGTAAGCTGAAATGGTGGAAAGCATCTTGGGAAACCAAAGTACACAGTTACAGAGAGAATTTGAGCAGTTTGGGTTCTACTAAATGACTATTTTGTGACTGGTCACCGATATTTTGAAAAAGTGCTCCTAACACACGGAATATTCAACATTTGTTACCAATACCACTCACAATGGGAACCTATGCTGTAGAAGATGCATGACAGATGCATGAAACGGGTGCCAATGAAAGAGTTCGAGACCAATTCTACATTTCATCAGTAGAAATTCATTTCCTTCTTCCCCCTTCCTCCAGTTGATACTTGCTTTCTGGAATTTTCAGTTTGTAATATTTCATGGTTTTATAAAAGAAATACCACATTAAGGAAGCTAATTCTTTTCCAATAAATCTATATACAACTTCATAGCTGAGTATGTGAAAAAAATTACTTTAACAATTTTTAGAACCTTTACATATTTTTACAGTATAAACAATATAAATGTTTAGCTGATTTATTCTGCACACAATTATTTTGGTTAAACATAACAAAATCTGTACAGCAAACCTGAATTTTGCCTTATTCTTCCTTCACATTATGCAAGGCTTTAATTAAAACTTAGCACTTCATGTCATTGATATCCCGTAGCAAAGAAAGGATGGAATAGCATGTCCATCCTGGTGCTCCTTGATCTGTCAGCAGCTTTCAGTACTATCGGTATCCATAGGGGTTGACTTTGTAGTGGTTCTCCTTTCTCTGTGTCTTCTTTCAATCAGCACTGATGGAGGGAGAGCTCACATTCACAGTCCCTTACTTATGGGATGCCATCGGGTTCAAGTCTCCCCTGTTGTTTAATTGTGATGATACCAATTATACGTCCCAACCTTAGCCCGTGCAAGTGATGCTGTTAAAATCCTGATCCGCTGCCCAAAGGCTATATATGCTTGAATGGGGCTGAATTGACTCTGGTTCAGTTCTGACAAAACCGAATGATGTGTTTATTTGGCCTCTGGTTCTGGGGAAGTGCCTTTCCCCCCACCCCAGTTTTTGATGTTGTGCTTCCCAGGGCAAATTGAATGCACAGTTTGGGGGTTCTCTTGGCTTCAACAGCTCCTGCTTGAAGGGCAGATATCAGCTATTACCCAAGAGGGCCTTTACATAGTTTATCTGTGCCAGTTGCAATTATTCCTGGCCTGGGAGGCCCTTCAAACAGCACTCATGTCTTGATCACTTCTAAATTAAATTACTACTACAGTGCACTCTACAAGGGGCTACTCTTGAAAACTTCCAGAGTTGCTTGGAAAGGGAGATGGCCAGCATGTAAATTTAATAAAATTTGCTCCAGTTAGGACGGTTTGTGTGGGCACACTCCAGATTTTGCAAATTAAGCATTTTCATCTTTACCAGGAAGCATCCATTCTCAGTGTTGGCTCCTGCCCTGTAGAATAATATTCCAATACTGCTCCCACGCTTCTAAAATTCTGCAAATTATTAAAGATCTGGTTGTTCTTCCAAGTATTGGGCTGGGTGGTGTCTGAGTCCTTTGTTGTTTCTGGTCAGCTATATTTTCCTTTTGATTTTTAATATCTGTTATTTTTAAATAAATAAATTATTATATGCCCAGAGCTGCTGTGGAGTCAAGAAACCTTAGGATTGAAATAAACTTTCTTTTGCTTCTTTCTATACATAGTATTAATTTGTAGTTTAAATTTAATGAAAATAAGGTCATTATGTATTTTTGTGTGGCTAATGTTACAGTTATAATTCAAATATTTTAGACTGTTATAAAACCTAAAAGGAAAACTATTTAATGTATGTTATTAGTTTTGATAATTAGATGCAGTTAGTTACATTGCTATTTATAAGATAGGGGTGGTAAAATCTGGAAACCCACATGCTTGTTTATATGGCTATGTTGAATAGAAAGAATTCAAGTTAGAAAACAAGCTGACCATTCCTCAAGCAAATCTGCTACGCTTGTTATTATGACTCTATGCTTAGAAAAGCAGAATTTAGATATTTGCAAATAAATATTAGTAACATGGACAATCATTCAGATTCTTGTGACTACCTGTCTCGCACAATGATGCTAAGTGGCTCACAGCTAGCAGAAAAAAAACCAATAGCATAAAACACTTCATATTGGAGGGATCCAGATGGGAGGTGACTAAGGTCTGTGTATATAAAGTATCAAATTGGCATATAAGATGGATGTGTCTAATAACCACAGCTTTCACCTATTATTGAACAGGAGCCTAGAATCAAGAAGGATCACCAAATTATACATGAGTTCTGCCTGCAGGACTGCCAGCCTGTTAAGAACTAAAGCTGTTCAGTCCCTGGAAACTGAAGATTCTAGAATCGGAAGCTGCTTGGTTTTGCTGAGGATCAGCTTAAGCCTGATCCTCCCCATCTAGATCCTCAGTCTCCAGGCACTGAGCCTAGATTTGCATGGCAGACAGAGAATGAGCTATAAAGGTGGGGTATCACCTGCACATTTATGACACCTGACCCTGCATTGCCCTCACCCAAGAGTCTCTGGAAAAGAAGTGGGGAGAATGTGAAGCCCTGTGGAATTCTACAGTAGTCGGTCCTGAGGCCTTTCCACTCCTATCAACACCAGCTGAGATCAACCCTGG
>JANHFL010000025.1:0-15071 GCA_032468155.1 Oxyrhabdium leporinum
ATACCGCCCCATTCCGAAGACTCGGGGCGGTTCACAGCTTTTATTAAAAAACAATATAGAATACAAGTTTAAAATTATTACCCTGTTACCCCCAAACAGTTCCAGAGTTTTTTAACATGTGATTCTTTTTTAGGAAATATATATTTAATTGCTCTAATTTCTTGGAAAAATTTAAACAATGGGTCCCCTGAAGTTTAGATCCTGCTACAATTTAGATCCTGCTACAACCAGAGTCAGTGACTGTAATAGCAATCATGATTTATGTACTATGCTTGCTAATGAGCCTTAACAGGATAAAAAAGATGGAATATCACAAGTATACAATTTCATATTGCACAAATATTCTCGGTGTATTAGATATTCCTTTTCCATTTTCCAGATAAAGATTCTAAGATTTTAGGGGAAGGGAATAAATGACCAGCTATCAGTAAACCTACGGAGAGATATAAACTTGGCAGGAAAGATGCCTTTTTTTGGTATTCTCCAGAAGATCTGACCTTTAATCCCCATCTGCTTCTGCCAATATGGCCAATGTTAAAAATAATGTGGGGTCTTGCGATCCAAATTTTGGAAGACAACAAGTTGCTTATTCTTATATTGGTCCATCCCATTTGTTTTTATTTGCTCCCTTTTCAAGCATTTTATGAGGAGGAAGGGAAAAGCCTTTTCTAAATAAGTTTTGTGGGATTTTTTTAGATCTGGAGAATTTAGGTTTCAGCGAGCTATCCAAACATTTTACACCTTCTCTTTATTTTTACCCAACTAATACTAGAAGAACAACATATCGTTCTTCCATTTGAAATTATGGAGAAAGAGATTTCTGGGAATATCTTGTGTGTTTCTTTGTGTGTGTGTGTGTGTGTGTGTGTGTGTGTGTATCTATCTATACACACACACACACATTTAACAGTATGAGTAAAATACAGAAAATAAAATATTTTCTTGTTTTTTTTTCAACCAAATGCTTGGTCTAATAAGTGATATTATTATTGGGTTGAATTTATCACGCTAGGAAATGATCATTATTTTTTTCAGTTATTTTATTCTCTAGGGCACTGAAATGTTGTGTGTGCAGCTGAATATGTTCATCTGTTAATCTTTTTCAGGGTTCTTTTATATAAGAAAGGATACACTAGAAGTGTTAGAGATGACTACATGCATTTACATCACCTACAGAAAATAGTTAATATAGTTTGAAATTATAATTAAGAAACCTAAGTCATTATTGAACTTTTCTGTTGAACATAATTTAACACCCAGTGTTGGTGATGTTTCCATTCAGTTTCGAATCATGTTTACAGAAAAAATACATAACTTGATGTATTGTTGCATCTGATATACTGTAACTGATATCCCTGGTTAATTTCTTTGAAGGCATTTTCTTTTTTGTGTGTTCTTTCTAACCATTGTTCTTCTCACAAATGAAGGTGAATATATGTGTCCCAGAATAATGTTGCAGGATCTAATCTGGATCAGTCACCAGGACCAGAGATTTTGTCTTCCAAGCTTCCGGACTCATACTGGAGCCCATCCTCAGGGAATTTCTCTCTAGCAGAGTGTGTGCTTTGAGCTATTCTGTGTATTTATATGTTGCCTGATTGTGTGTGGCTTTTTAGTTGCTGACTGGGGTGTTTATGTTGGCTCTCTTTTGCTTGTGCTGACAACTGGGTTGTTCTTCTCAATCCAATTTCTTCTTGGTTCAATTCCTTCTCCCCAATCCAACCCACACAGATTTCCAGGATTTAATACTGCTTGTTTTTGAAGAACCACAGCTGAACTGCTGAATGCTTGGATTTCAGGAAATGCATTTAAAAGCTATTACTACAATCAGAAGTTCATCTGTATCTCGCATATATGTGTAACCAAGTCATAAGAGATGGAATATGCTCATGTCTGGAAACTTTGTCTTGTCTATTAACAACATGCAATATTATTTATAACCTGAACCTCAGAGTTAGATATTGTGTATAAATGCAGATAACTATGTGGAAATAAATACCGTATTTAAAGATAAAATTACACTATCTGTAATAAGGCAAGCAAAGTAATTGGTAGTTCTTTAGACTCTCTCTATGCTTTCGATCGGAATAATCACTGCTTATATGTGAAAGAGCCAATGCTTTGGGGACCAAATGATAGCGCACAAAATACAATGAAATCCCAATTAACATTAAATTCTCATTAAAATATTTATGTAGATATAGCCGAAACATTCTGCCGAGAAATAAATCTGGCAGGCCAGTGGCATTTTGCATATTTATCAGTCAGCTTTTCTTCCTTGTCTTCAGATTTAATTCTTACAAGGTGTTAATAGCAGTTAAGGTTATTTTGGGGGGCGGGGGGGGGCAGTCTCTGCAAATGATTTTGTCTCAGTAGGTGGCAAGGATTTGCATCCCTGTTTCACTTCAAGTTCTTTTTACCGGCTTTTTACTTCTTTAAAATTTCTATCCCTATGAAATTCCAAATTGTGCAGAGGACTTTTTTAAAAAGTTTCTGCATAAAATAGCCATTTATCTTTTTTTGTGTCTTTTTAGACTTTATAATATGTGTTGAGAGTGATACAACTCTATATACAGAGAGTAGTGCTCTGTTTTACCTTTAACTAATCAAAAACTTAGTAATACAATGCTATGGGTGTCTATTCAGAAGTATCTCCCACTCAGTTGAAGGAGTTTTATCTGAAGAAAGTAAGAACAGAACCTACTGCTATCTCATTCCCATTTCTTGTGGGAAAACATTGTTGAATGTGTTTTCTGATATATAGCTATAGAAATAGATAGTAAAGAATGGGGGGTGGCATTCTTATCTCAAATGCCATTCCTCTGTAAGTGGCAAGATTATTTGTCCTGTTATTTTCATTTAACAAGTGATCTTTAAATAATATATGTATATTGGCAGTAGCTTTGAGTAACTGTTAATTTGAAGGAGTTGTAATCAGTACAAAATTCAGTAAGTGCTTTTTATAATAGGGCTGAGCATAATGAATCAATTTGGTATTCATGCAGATGTCACATGTAATTTCAGAGCTGTTATACTGTAATTTTGGAGCACTTAATAGAGATTATGGTGGTGGCAATTTTGTCACTCTAGAGAAGGGACTTTTACATCATATCTTTCCAGCATCTCTCACTTTGTATTCTTATTCAGAAATTAATGCCACCTTCTTGTTCTTACATCTCCAAAAATGTTCTTCTGTTTGGGACCCCTCTAAATGGAGTAGGCAAACACATGAGGAGAAGAGAAGATAATATATGTAGCTGAGAATTGAACTGTGGGCTCCTTGGTGGTATCTGAATTTGGTTATTTACTTGCAGACATTTCATTACCCAACTAGGTGATATCATCAGTGCTAATGAGTGCTAGCACTAATGATGTTACCTGGTTGGGTAATGAAACATTTGCAAACAAATAACCAAGCTCAGAGAGCACCCAGGAGTCCACATAAAAAGAAATCATCCCAAACTGGCAAAAGGTACATGAAAGACATCATTGCTTCCCCCCCCCTTTTGTGTGCTTTTATTTCCACCCTTTGCTCTGTGTAGATGCTGTGTCAGCAAAAGTTGACAGAGATATTGGAGGGATTTGAAGTACCACAGAGAGAGGTTAAAAAAAAGTCCCATTTGGTCAGCCTCTAAGTTCTTCTTAGAAACCAACACTTAACTGAATCATAACAATCCATCTCACTGAGGAAAAGTTTGCAAGGAATATCAATGCAAATAAAGCTTCGCCTTTCTGTCAAAAAGCTTAAGCTTCTTAATTCTAGGGTCAGAACAGGTTAAGAGAGTCTATTTTAAAGCACTGTCCATGTTTCTTCCTTCAATGAATTTACCTGGGTTTTAGTTTTCTTGAAGAAAGGGGAATGTATATTACACACTGCACTGTGGAGATAGACATGAATAAGCAATCTCCAAGAGTCTTGGAAGAGGAAAAGGAGGAGGGGGAGGGGAGGAGGAGGAAGGAGGAGGAGAGGGAGGAGAGAGCACTTATAATTTGCAGTGCTTCATTTTTCATTTCAGGAAAACAGTTCTGATAGGTCCTAAAGGGTTTCAGAGGTTTCAGTAATTCTCTAAGCAGGTTTTGTGCTAATCTTAGGTTTGCTTAACTCAATATTTCTTTAGCTTTTGCTTTAAAAACTGAAGTTATCTTGTAAGGATCCCTGGGCAACATTACCCATTAAGATAAGTAGAAAGTTTTTTTCTTTATTAGTTATTATTCACCAGTCTCCAGGACTTTAGTATGACTGAGGTTTTACTGCCATCTTCCATTAGTTATCTGAAAATTTGGATCCCATGCTGGCTGTGAAAGTAAAATGGCTTCTATTTATATAGTCTTATTTTTCCAGAAAACCTCTAAGTTGGAGCTATCGGGATCAAGGAAGGTATCCTATATAGATATAAATGAAATTCTGACAAGAGACAAAAATGTATTTAAATGGGGATATCTGACATGAATACGGAACAATCTCTGGATTACCAAAGCACAGCCAACTAATGTAGTCTGAAATTCAGCCATCCATTCATTTCTGTAAAGCAATAATATCTAATGGGAGAGGAATGGACTTGATGAATGGCAGAGAAATAAAATTACATGTCTAAAAGGAAAGGGACAAATCATGATGAAATAGAATCTTCCCTCATTAATGAACCTTCTGCTAGATATTTGTTTCATCAAAACCCAAAACAAGAGCTAAACTAGTTGTTGCAGGGGAAAAAAAAGACTAATTTATTGCTAAGATTGGAGACGAGGGTTAATTACAGCATTTGTAAAGCTAATGCTTTTCAGTGATAGTTCTGCAGTTCAACCATAATTATTCTATTGCTTTATTTTGGATACACGAGAATTGTGCTACATGTTAGGGCTTTTAAATAATTATCTGGTTGTATTGTATTTCTTTTGTTTGAAAAATGATTCACATATATGATTCTGTTTCTTTAAATCTATGTTTAAAACATTCATTCTCCCCCCTCCACCCAAGAATGGAATAATAAGAGATTTTGAAACCCTGAGATTCTGTTCTCTTTAAGAATAAGTTTCTAGCCCTCTGGGAAGCCACTTAAAATGTATCAACAAACATCTATTGAAATTAAGTTTGCCCAAAGGAAAGTACAGATAAGCCTGTGAGAGATTTGTAGCATCTGGGTGGGGGAATGAGGGCATTTCTCAGCTTTCATTTAAATCAAATAACACAAAAAAATGGAACCTTAGAATGAGAAGTACAAAGCAAAAACTTACTGGTAGCATTCTGACTAGTAAGAGTAATTTAAAAAGCAATCTTTTCAGTGGGCTTGTTCAATGGTTTCTCAACATTTGACTTAAACGTTCTTAATACCAGTACTAGAAAGGGGAGACAATCTTTCTTATATATTTTTTTCTTCTTTTTCTGCAGACATTTGTATCACCTCTGTCACCAAGAACTGATAAAGCTAACCTGTCCTACTGAACCTAAAGCTATGTGCAAGTGAAAAGTTCTTTCTGCCAATGGAAGAAGACAAAGGGATCTAAAACATTCCTACTGTTCTTTTCTACAGAGAGAAATCGGCATATTTTTTTTAGTAAGGAAGGGGGAGACATAACTAGCTCATTTTCAAGCAGTCTGAAAGATTTCTTCCTTGGATGAGCAATACCCAGAGAAACAACTTTTTAATTTTGATAATTCTAGTATAAGTTCAAGCATTTTTTGGCCCCAAGTAACAAACAATGAAAATTATAAACTAAGCAAAACTTGAAACAAGGTAGATAGGAACTACTTTATCAATTTTACTTATTTTAAATAGGTTAGATAAAATGGATGCTACATTAAGGTAACATTTTCATTGCTGGGGGGGGGGATAGAAGAATTGTTTGCTGCTGTGCAGAAATGTCATTCAATTGTTCAAACACTTTTTTTATCATAAAATTTAAAATGAGTCACTTTGATGAGTTCCGAGGTCATTTGACTTTGAAATCTTTCTCATGCATGCACACACTTATACAGATATACCTGTATTATCCCTGATCTGGCAGTGAATGTTGCATTGCCAATCTACAGTACTTCACACAAGTCCAGCATTTCTATGCTATTCACCAAAATATCCACATCTTTTTCCAGGCTTCTATACAATCTTGAAAAAAAGATACCCTTATGTAAGAGTCCTTTCGTGATTTTTTTTTTTATACCATCTATCTTTTTTAAAGCAGCTATTGAAGTCTGAAAAGGACACGACTGCTTTAATTAGTAGCAGAGTGGTATTATACATGTGCTCTCATGAAATCTAAAAGACATTGGTGGAAGCATTTTCATTGACCAGCTTATTTCACCTTAATCGTATTTGCCTACATTATTTACCAAGCAATTACATAGAAATTGAGACAGACTTTTCCTGAAGTCTGATCAGAGAAGGGATTAAAAAATAACATTCCCTCTTCCATATCTTTAGACATCCTTTTTATGTTCCTTTCAAATACAGAACTGCATTTTTTCTCTTTTGTCACTAGACAGAAAGCCTTTAGATTTAGCAATTATATGCCCCTTTTCAATTTATCCCAACCTACATTAACACATTTCATTTCATTGCTTTCCATCATCCAAAGAGCTAGAGTATAAGAGTGATGATTTGGGGGAGGAGGTGGACAACAGTTTGCCAGTAGAAGATCTCCTTTTCTATCCAAAACCAAAACCAAAACAATGAAGTGCCAATATAAACAACCCAAATACGATTTTACCCACTGTCCCATCACTGACCTTTTCTCTAAGCCTAATATTGGTACTTTATTACCGTAATATGTTGAATGTTTGCATTTAAACTTATTGGAATAAATCCTGGTTGACTGCTAGGTCTGAACATGAGATAGCAATATAGGTGGGGACAGAGAGTTATGCATCTCAGTTCTACCTTATGCACGTCTTTCTTTTTCTATTCCCAACTTTCCAACATCATGCAAGTAGATCCGAAAAGAATTTGAACTGTCTTGAGTAAGTAGATATGAAAGGACATGTCTTTGTTGTGTAGATGGGGAAAAAAACATGCAGTGCACTATGCCACCTAAACCCACTGAATTCTCGTGTTCATACACAGGAATATAAGTCAAAATAACTCTAAACAAAAAGATTATTGACTTAGCATATTCACTAAGCACAATATCTCTAACCAGAAAGTAAAAACTATATATCAAAATCAGACACATTAAATATTTTAAACATGATAAAATCTCACATAATTAATTTCCAGCATTCAGGTCCTATGTATATTAGCTCCTTTGTTCTTCCCACTATCTACCTAGGTTTTTATCAAAGCAGTTTTATTTTTTTAATAATTACAATAATAGAATCAGAGTAATATTCTAAAATGAGTCAGTCTTCTTTCTGATATATTCCAAGAATTTTTATTTTTAGTAGCAGAATAAAGGCTTGATTGATTATCTAGAAAAAACTAAGTTTCATGGAACTAAATCATTATTACAAGAATGCTAACGAGCCTTGGGCCATCACAAACATATTTTTATTAAGGGTTTTGCACATGGAAGGCTTAGAGGTGACAAGTTACTTGTTAAAACAAATTTGAAGAAGTTCTTCATCCAAATATTTTATTATTATTTTTTTAAAAATCAGCAGTTGAGCAGCCCTAATTTTGAGGAGCTCAAATAACAAGTGAAGCAATTATTTCTTAATGCAACTTCACACCCTGAAAAGTTGGTTTGGCTCTTTGAAAACATGGGGAAGATAAAACATATTGCCATTTCTCAATGCATCCAAATCAAAATTATTTCAATGACACAAGCAGAAACTCCAATGCAGCTACTTCATATAATTTTTACTGTCTGGCAATGGAGTCACTGAGAATTAGTGGGTAGCCATAATAAGAGATTTTTTATAGTCTTGCCTAAAGATCCCAGACACTCTTTCCAGTTACCATGCTGACTGGGGAATTCTGGGAGATGAAGTCCACACATCTTAAAATTGCCAAAGATTGTTCTATATGGAACTTTCTGCAGTTTCTGAGTTAAAATATATGTGTGATGAGTTATATTCAACTTGTTGGTAAACTCTGGTGCATGCAATGTCGGTTACAAACTTGCTACAGTCAGAGATAATTTGATATAAAAGATAAAATTATTGAATAAAAAAAATATTGTGAAAATATTTTAGCTTGTTTTGGAAAAAATAAAAATGAACTGGAAAGCCACAGAACTGACTTTCCACAAAGTCTGAAGGTTGATGGATAAACAATATTTTGAAATAACTGGAATAATTGTATGATACATAAATCAACTCTTTTCACTTAGTCATAAGCAGTTCTCATTCTACAATATCACACAGATATTTTTATGTCGATGAAAATATATTTAGCAGTAAGCTATTCGCAGATTGAAATGAACTTCTAAAAATATGCTTACAAATAGAAAGAAATATTACAGAAATAACTATATTGCATCAGTGGTTCTGAATGATGTACTTTCTCAGTATTTCAGCTCAGCATGGAAACCCCTCACCCCAAATAATAATAATAATTTTGCAGGCTTAGTATAAACAACTTTGACACTTTGAATATCCCTTTCTCAAACCCAAATCTTTTAAATTAATAAGTCTTCCCCAATTTAAAGATTTTAATTGACATTTTCCCACTTCAGCTTAATATTCCTTAAGAGAAAATTACATTTATTATTTTTTTGTTTCCCATCCTTAAACCTTATTTCTTTAAATAATTCCATCACTTGATAGTCTTTAAATCCATGTTCATTTGCTTTTTTGTGACAATTATGGCAAGAGATTCACAAAGATTTAAGTCATATCTTTCTGCATTCCAAGAAAAAAGGAAATTAATTATTTGATAAAGTCTAATTTTAAGGAAACGAAGTCAAATAATTTATAAATACATTTATTTTGGGTTTTAAAACATTGAAGTTATTTCTGTTAAATAATCTCTGTCACTTAAAGTTATGTATCACCAAACATAAAGAGCAGAAATATATTAATATCATATTCTGTATATATAGACAGATGATATAGATATAAATAAATAATTCCGTTGACACCATAGTCTATCCATATAATATTTGGGGGAAAGTGCTGATTTCTAAGGACTACTTCCAGATACTCTTTTTTCCCATTTATTTTAAAAGTAAATATTAAAATGAAATATAAGTTAGCAAGTTGCTTTTTTTGTGTGATTTGTTGGCAAGTGGTCAACAATTATTGAATTTTGGAACAGAAATAAAAGAGATGGTAGAAAGAGAAGAAAAATAGAGAAAGAAAGAGTCCCACATAAGCATCACTATAAAATTTCAACTGATTTATTGGACTTTGCTAAAAAATGATCTCATATTTTTGAATTGTCACTAAAGGCATAATTCAAACAAGGAATGTTGGAACCAAGTTTGCTTGCAAAGTGACCAACATCTATAAGCAAACTTCTTTACTTTGTCACAATCATTTAACAATTTTCAGCACTCTCCTCTATGAACAGTATTTTTTATATATAAATAGAGTGTTCTCTAGGCACACACATTATTTAAAACCAGATTATGGATCTTTTTATTGAAGCTGAACAAAACACTTGGCATATCTTCCCTGACATTTGTTTAGACAGTGGTTACTTCTCTGAACTAAATTGAGTAACACTTCTGTCAGTTGTCTTAGACCAATCTTTCATTTTATACATTAATGTGAATTTGACAGGCACATCAATATTCTGTGCTTTGTGTAATATGGCTCTCATTTCAAGTTGGAATAATAAAGAGCTTGGAAAGAAGATTCAAATTGGCAATATTTTTTCTCATGGATTTTGTTCATGTCAAGGTAATGATAATTTAATAGCTGACCAGCTGCTGCAAGGGTGTAGTGTTGTAATAATGTATTGTTGTAATGATGATGCAATAGTAGCAATGAGTCAGCAGGGTTATTGGACTGCCACCACTTTAAGAGGCTGCAATATAAGAGAAACCTTGTGAGGGCGTATCTCTCTCTCCATCTGTGCTTTCGTGGTGTAGCTGGTTAATGATTGCTCCTGTATTCAAGGCCTATATCAAAATACTTGTATGTATATATACTTTTAGGGAGAAAAACCACTTTATGTAAATACAAATCTGTGTTCTGTATTTGCTCCTGGGTTGTCTCACCTAGTCACACTGTGTGCACTCTGACATATTGCTCCAACAAATTAAATGAAATGTTGAAAACAGGATGGTGAACACTACATAGTCACTCACAGAGAGAGAAAGAGAGAGTGAGAGCAAAAATAATAATAATGGAGTACAGTTGTGTCCTTTGATATTTACATCATGAATGCCAAAATTGATCCAATTTCTCACCCTGGACATTTGCTGCTTTAAAGGAGGGGGGAAATCTTGGCAATTGTTATAGATCATATCTCTGAATCTTAATGGGAGGGCAAAATTTTCAGATGACATTAAGACTACTTTGCAATTTTAGACAGATGTTGAACCGAGTGAGGCTTACCTTTTGAATGAACATATGTAGAATTGCAGAGCACCCTGCTTTCTCAAAACAGTTGGCAGAAAGAAGAGAATAGCAGCAATTAATGTTTTACAAGAGTTCAGTTACCTTCCAGTGTTCTAAAGAAATCCTGCAAATTTGTATTTTCATTATTGTTATTTGTATGCTGCCAAATTCTCAATGGTTATGGGCTTTACAATAAGGAAATATATGCTTGAATGTCAGCATCGTGCTGGCATCATTAAAAATGAATTTTCATTCACGTTTCCCTTGATATTTCCTCTTTTCCGTAGTGAAATCTCAGAAGGAAAAGCAGAACCTAATACCGATGGTAGTTTCTTTTGCAAATATCCCAAGATTTAATGGGCCAGTGGGAGCTTTTCACAAAGCGTGGTTGTTTTACAAGGAAGGGAAATATTTTGCTGAGAAATACAGATTTGCCCTGCCCATAATAACTCTCTCTGAAAATCCCTTTCCTAGTAATGCAATTATACTTAAAAAAAAATCCATTGATGCTACTAGAAGCTTGATTCTATTTGCCATGTGAAAAGTACTCTTAGGAAAGAGTCATGCATTACTTGTACATTCCTTTTTGCAGAGTCAATTATACTTAAAAACTTCTTTTGGTACTAACATAACTGCTTTGAAATAAACTACGTTTTGAACAGGAATGGAGAAAAGAAAGGAGAAGAGAAGAGAGAAAAGAATGAAGGTCTTATATTCAATGAAAAGACTCTGGTGCTGCTTGATGGTTATTAGTTCCTCACCCATTATTTAAACAAGAGTCATTCAGGAGGCATAACAAAATACCACAAAGCAAGATCAAATCAATATTACCCATCAAAATATATTATGGAAAGCTCATTGAAAACTAACATGTTTAAACTTATTTTAGCTGGTCTATTTTCAGCAACAATCTATTTGAAAAATTCAAAGCAATGAAGAATGACATCTTGCATCTCTTCTGATTGCTTGATCATTTAGGAAAGGAGAAAACAGAGAAAAATATTTATCACACAAATATAAATATCTACTGTCCAATAATATATGCAGAATATTGTATAAGCATTAGTAAAAAAAAGTCACTTGATACAAAAACAAGTAACTCAAACTCATGATTCAAAAAAACAGAAATCAAATTTGATAAATTTATCTAATTCTATTCTGGGGATGCTTCCTTATTTAGCCTAACATATAAATAAAAATTCTACAGATTTTGCTAGCTAACACAATGTGTGTTTCATTGAACAATTTAATTTATGTTTGAGGTTTGAGACAATGTTTTTCCCTCAGATGCTGGATTCACAGTAACTATATACTTAAGCCAAAATGAAACAAAATGAAATTACTTTATTATTAATTTTATATATATAATATGGATAGTTACACAACAAGGAGAGAAATAACTTAGAACTAAGGAGAAATTTTCTGACAGAACAATTAAACAGTGGAACAACTTGCTTCCAGAAGTTGTAAATGCTCCAACACTGGAAGCTTTTAAGAAGAGATTGGATAACCATTTGTCTGAAGTGGTGTAGGGTTTCCTGTCTCCAAGATCCCTTCCAACTCTGTTATTCTACTATATATATATAGTAGAGAGAGAGAGAGTACGGTGGCGCAGTGGTTAGAGTGCAGTACTGCAGGCTACTTCGGCTGACTGCTGGTTGCCTGCAATTTGGCAGATTGAATCTCACCAGGCTCAAGATTGACTCGACCTTCCATCCTTCTGAGGTAGGTAAAATGAGGAGCCAGATTGTTGGGGGAAATATGCTGACTCTGTAAACCACTTAGAGAGGTACAGCACTGTAAAGTGATATATAGGTATAAGTGCTATTGGTGCATGTGTGTGTGTGTGTATTTGTGTGTGTGTGTGTGTATTTGTGTGTAAAAGAGATGGAATGAATATAGTTAGAGTGAACCCCAAAATAAAATAGGTTTATAATTCTTTCAGGGTGGAACAGTCTTTGGGACATAAAAAGCATAATGATGATCATTAAATGTTGTAAAAAAATATTCAGCCAAGTTACCATTTAAAAGTTCTTCTCTTCAATAAAGAGAACAAATAAAATGCTTGATATCAAATATTATCGATTTTGTAAAGGCATCCTTTGCATACTTGATTTATTTTCCTATTCTCTGGGGGGGGGGATGATTATGGAGAATTTGATTGAGGAAAATTTAGCTGAACATCTAAAATTCAGAAGAGCAAATGTATCATCCCATGGCTCTAACAATTAATAACATAGACTTATTCTTGTCTGGAAAAAGAATACTAAAATATTGTAAAAATCTCTTTCTACTATAAATAAATATATTTTTTGGTATCATAAGACATATTATTAAGGGTAGATTGTATGTGATGAAATGAAAAGAGTAGAGCATTTGCAATGCCATTCTAAATACATCCAAACTGTAATCTTGATTGTTTTATCAGCATAGACTTCTGATGGTGAACCTATGACATGCGTGCCAGAGGTGGTAAGCACAGCCCTCTCAGGGGGGCATGCATGCTGTCGCCAGCTGTTCTTCTGGTCCATGGTGCGCACCTGCACACTGGCTAGCTGGAGCACCAGAAAACGGCCCAAGAATTGGCCAAAAAACAGGCCGGTTTTGGGGCCATTTGGGGGGCTTTTTCAGGCCGTTTTTGGGGTGTTTTCAGGCAGCTTTCTGGGCTGTTTTCAGGCTGTTCTTTGGGCCTGAAAATGGCCCCAGAAACAGTCTGAAAATGGCCCAGAAAATGGTCTGGAAAATGGCCCGAAAAATGGTGTGAAAAACGGCCAAAAAACGGCCAAAAACAGGCCACTTCCAGGCCGGTTTTTGAGCAATTTGTGGGCTGTTTTCAGGCCATTTTCTGGCTGTTTCCTGAGCCTTTTTCTGGGCTGTTTTCAGGCTGTTTTGGGCTGAAAATGGCCAGGAAGATGGCACAAAAAATAGTCTGAAATGGCCCTAAAAATGGCCCCAAGTGGTCAAAAAACAGGCATGTGTGCACCAGCCAGCTGGTCTTCGGTTTTCCAGTGCTTCAGCATGTGCACATGCAGACACATTCATGCACGTTCCAGTTTGGGCACTCGGTGCCAAAAAGGTTCACTATCACTGGCATAGACTCAGGCAACTATGATACTCCTAAGAAGTAATTAAAGATGCCACAGTTGAACCAGAATAACAATAAGTTGGGCATGTCACAACTGTTCTGCTGAATGCTGTTGTTAACTATGCATGGACATTCACAGTGGTGTTTACACTTAATACTTTATTGTTGGGCATGTACAAGCCTGTACAATTCATGGTGATCTTGCAGAGTGTGCCTTTCTCTCTCATTTTCACAAACACAGACTCCCCATTTGGAGTCCCCTATTCTGAACATGACCATTACTTGTCTGAGATCTTTTGTGTATTTCTTATCATACACTAAAGAAAAGATAAAGATCAATCAATGCTTGCTAGAAAAGAAATATATACTTGAAGATAAACTATGGCCTGATTCAACTGATGAGCTATGGAGCTAGCATTTGTACAGAAAAAAATAAAAACATAGTCCAGTTGCCTTTTCAAAAAGCACCTTTGAGACAACCATGACCTGAAAGACTGAAAATTTCCATAGGCATTTAGTCATTTTCTAAGAACTTTTGTGTGATTAGACTATACTAATCAAGAATTCAAATTAAATTGCACCATAAGCATGGAAACAATATCTTCCCCTTTTGTATTCTACAAGTTCCCAATTCTCATATCTATATATTTCACCTAGCAGCTACTGCAAGCACATAGCTCTGCATTTCTTCTGGCTCCTCTTGCTACAGTTAACATCAACAAGGTAAATGATCTTCCAAAGTTATTAAGACATAAACTCTGCAGGTGACATTTATGACATAGGCATTTAGGTGAATGATAGCATAGTTACTATGATGGGAATGCAGATTAAATAAAAAAAGAAAAGAGATATCCTGACTGAACAGTCATACAACAGCCATGAGCTTTGTGTTTGTTAGCCAATAGATGACATTAACAGCAGAGATAGTGGATTTATAAAAGAGAAATGTTAATATAATGAACTAGAAAAAGCAAACCTTAAGGATTTGCTGATTAGCAATGGTCCAGTAAGCCAAACTTCATGTCATCTTGGAATTCTCACTGTAATATCAGATATAATATCATTTATAGTAAAGTAAATTTAATACCAATGGAATATTAATAGGGCCAGCAATTCAGTTTGGATCAAGTCCAATGGAAGGGAAGGGGAAAGAACTAATCATCTTCCTTGTGGCTGTTATTATCTAAATTTTCTCACTTGGATCAAATGTAAAACATATGGAAAATGTAAATGCTTAATATGTATTGGCTGAGGAACAAATAGACATTCTTACATTCGATTATATAGAAAGAATGTCATGCTGGAACTTTAAAATGAAAGTGCCTTATAGCTTAATTATTTCTTGAATCACTTACTCTTGATTTCTGAGAGTACCGTGTTTCTCAGAAGATAAGACTGCGTCTTATTTTCTTTTGCCCCCCAAAAAAATGGCTAGGCCCTTTTTTCGAGTGGTGCCCTAATTTTCCCCCACTCATGTCAAGCCCCCACACCCAGGGCAGCGACATCCCTTCACTAACCTGCTTTCCAGGTCTGTTCTCTGCTGCGTGT
>JANHFL010000029.1:28902-41181 GCA_032468155.1 Oxyrhabdium leporinum
ATGGTCTTTAGAGATGAGGGGAGCTGATTCCTAATTGATCTTGCTTTTGAGTGGCATCTTGGTGTGGCACAGAGTAAACAACCAGGTTTTGTTAACCTTCAGACTTTCTTTTTCCTTACTGAAGCTTTTGGGATGTTTGTGCAATGCAATAGCCTTTCTGTGCAACTGTACCTAAATAGTTTGGTATTGTTGATAGCACTTGTATGTTCTTGGATTGAGTTGCATGATCATTATGGTCTAGTAGTTAAGGCACCAGGCTAGAAACTGGGAGGTTGTGAGTTCGAGCCCTGCTTTAGTCCTGAAAGTCAGCTGGGTAGCTTTGGGCCAGTCGCTCTCTCTCAGCCCAATCCACCTCACAGGGTATTTGTGGTGGGGAAAAGAGAAGAAGGAAGGAATGTTGTATGTGTTTGCCGCCTTGATTTATTTGTAAAAATAATAAAGGTGGGATATAAACAAACTAATCAACAAATTATGGTACAGGATATGTTCTACAACGGATGGTTTTTTCAAGCTGTCCTAGTCTGCAGTGCCCTTCTTGTTCCTTCATTCAGGCACAAAAACTGTGTTTTGTGGTACCAGTGTATATTTGTCCATAGCTACAGAGCCTGCGAGAGACAGAAGCCCAGTCAGTCCCTGCTCGGTTGCCTGTGGTGTGCATAACAGACCATCTTGTCTTTGAAAATACCAGCCACAGTTGCTGGTGAAACATTAGGAAATCTGTTGTCTAGACCACAGTCACTAAACCCTGAAGCTCAAAATTGTCCAACAAAGATTTCAATGTAACTAACTTTTGAATAGCTGTACTCCTTCCTCCGAAGACTTTGGCAAGTTACCTGACATTTTGAATATTTTACACCCACACACTGACACAAACACAATTATTTAATCCTGAGCAAAAACAGCTGAAAATATTTTGATACTCTGAATGAGAAGATTTACAGCATCATGCTATGCCTAGCCATCTGTTTTATACTTAATGTAAAACTCTATCTTTTGGGGTCGATGCTGTTCTCTTATACTCATTTATAATTTCTTCATCCTGCAACATTATCCAAATCACTGTAACAAAACATTACAATAGTTCAAAAGCCATCGCTCAAAACCAGCATCTGTTTTTCATGTAAACCTAAAAGGATCCTGTGATGCTAGATCCTGATGTTTTTGGTATGGGGGGAGTCTATATAATGTAGTCACTGTAGCTGTTGACATGTGGGTAGGTGGAAGGAAATCAAGAAGATTTCCTGATTTATAAGTCAAATTTGTAATTGATATTTTTTTTGGCTTTATTAGAACAGATTATGGATATTTAGGATACTTATATGGCTAAATCAGGCTTAGAACCACCAAAAGAAATCTTATTTGCCCCCAAAGGCAGCTAAAATGGGTAATATGGGCCATGAGTACAAACTCTAGACCAGCAGGGGATGGCCTGGATCTCTGTTCAAGTGCAGTGGGACATAACCTCCCTAACAATGAAGAGGCACCTAGGCCGTGTAATTAGGGGAGTCATATTTACCCCCACCTCGGTAATTGTCTACAGCATGTATTCAATGCCCCTGAAATTATAAGGGAGCATGGTGCTTTATTCGTTTATTAGATTGTTATCCAACCTTTATTACTGTCTGATATTGTATAGGGTCTCCTGCATGAGCAGGGGGTTGGATTAGAAGATCTCCAATGTCCCTTCCAACTCTATTATTCTGTATTCTGTACTCTATAAGTAACTCAAGGTGGCAAACAATCTGATATTCCTTCTTTCTCCTATTTACCCCTCCTCCCCTCAACAACTCTGTGAGGTGGGTTGTGTTGAGGCAGAGTGACGGAGCCAAAGTCACCTAGCTGGCTTTCATGCCTAAGGCGTAACTAGTATTGACACTCTCCCTCCTGGTTTCTGGGCTAGCATCTTAAGCATTACACCACACTGGCTCTCTTTGTTTGAAGCTCAGTGATACCTTTAATGGTTTCTAATGCTAATTATTGATTTCTAGTTAGAAGATCACATCCAATAATTGGACGGCCAAATCTTAATAATTTGCACAAAAAAGTTATTAACTTGATTTGATTAAACCAAGACTTTTATTCAAACTTCAGTTGAATTCACTATTCAGTTTTGGGAAAACTTAAAGAAGGAGAGCATACAGAGTTCACTAAAAGTCTGTCTGAAATTAAACTTTACAATTTTTCTTTCACCAGAATGAAGAAAATTCGTTGGGACCAGAGCCGTTTAAAAGAAGTAAGCAAAAGAAATCACATTTCTTGTAAGCTTTACTTTCTATCATCTATCACATTTGGCACAGAAAGGAAGAAACAAGCTGCTACTTCTCAGATAAGGGCAACAGCAGAGGATTTTGAGAGAAGCCTAGAACTGCACTTAGGAAAAATAAAGAAATTTACTACAATGCCTACCTACAGTTTGCAGTCAGTGAGGATTACACAGTGAGATGGAAATACCAATGTGCTTTTTATACCCAATGATTTTCCAATTTCCTCTGACCATTTGAAACACAAAGAATGAGTATGCCTGAGAAGTCTGGTTGAAGGAATGGCCACATAGGATTCAACTTCACATATTTCTCTAATTGCAATATGTAGATGCCCCTTTTTAAAAAGATAAACTTCCATTTGTCCCCTTTGCAGACCACTTCAGAGGCAACTTAGAACAGCTAAATCAGATTTTCTTCTCCAAACATCTTGGACTTAATCTACAATAGTTCAACCATGATGTGGTTGACAATCAGTTAGGGGTTGGAATTTTCCTAGCTCCTACTCACTGTTTTGGGTTGATCTGAGGCATCCCCCACCCCTCCAGTTGGCGTGGTCTACAGGAGAATGATCTATCTGCATAATGCCCAATCAATGCTTTCTGAAGTCAGGCATTTTATACATGGCTTTGAAAGAGCACCAAACCCATTTTTTAAATATAGGTTTAAAGAGTGTTAGATTTATTGTATAGGACCAGCATAGGAGAAAGCACTAGTCCTGAAGATAGCCTTTTGAAGCAGATTGGGAAATAGATGCCAAATGATATATAGTAAAAGAAATCTGTAAACCTGACAGATTCTCTCTCCAATTGTACACTAAAAAGAATCAATATGGAGCAACCTTGAGGGTTTTTTCTCACCCTTCTGTCTGTTCAGACTGAGCTGATGTTTACATTAGTTGTTGAATTTCTTCTTCAAGGCTGCCTCCATAATCTTCCACAACTGATTGCTCTAGGAAAAGAGCCACGTTTTACTGTTATGTCTTCCTGCTTCTTTCCCAAAGGCCGTTAGAATTTTTCCACTGTTTATACCAAAAATGTGTTTTGCATAGTCATTCTTTTTGCTGTTTTTTTTTATTGCTTTGAGGAGGTCAGCACCATTTTGCTTTTTCCAACAACATTGAACTACATCCCTTGGTCTATTAGCACTGTCACTTGCCGTAAATCAAAGGTTAAGTGGAGAAGATAAATTGTACCTTCAATGAAATATACACATTTGTGGGGGAGCAATTAGTATTTGTCACATATGGTTACAGAATTATTATTTTTTTCAAATTGTGCTTGCCAAGTTTTTACAGCAAAGCTATCAATGGATGTTTTGTTTATCATTTAGCTTCTCACAGCGAATGACACTGATTAGAGCTGACAGAAAAAACTGGCCCATGTCACTATTCTCGCATTGTTACAGCGTTGTCACGTGACATATCGCGACTTTCCCCCCTTCGCTAAACCGGGTATGGGTGTGACCAGCACGTGACACATGCGGGCCACAAGTTTGACAGCCCTGCACTAGACTGACATCAACAGCTAAAGGAGGACCAGAATCTGGGTTTTTCCGCTCCTAATCCAGGACATGATGGTAGCACTTTCCTATTAGTGTAAATAACTCCTGGATTTCCATCAGAAATCTCTCTTCATGACCTTATGCTCAGATATTCAGTTACTCAAATATTCTATCTCAGATTTGCAGCATCCCTGCCCAATCCCATCACACCACAAATTAAGAATGGTGGTTGTTCTTTCCATTTGTTGGGGGAGATCCCCAATCATTTGCCTTAATATTTCCCACATTAATAAAACTTTTGAGACAGCATTACATGCCAACCTCACTACTGAGGCACTATTAGTATACCATTAGGGAAGAAGAATTTATGTCAGTATGCTTTTTTTTAGCAGATGAAGAATTAGAAAAATGCACATTAAGCCAACAGCCCGTTACATATTTTTCAGCCTTTTAATGGTTTAGTTGTACCTGGAAACAAATAGATCATTATTTATTTGTGAAGATTTAAGGAGGAATTCAACAGCATTCAAACTAAATTTAGAATTAAAAATACATACAAGTCTATAGAAGCATTTGACCAATCATTCTGTCCTCCCACTACCACAGCATTCAGATTTATCAACTTGAGAAGATACAAATAGCTTCCCACTTCAAACAGTGCAGGAAAGCATAATGACTTTTCTCCTAGTGCACTATCAGCTTGTTGGCTACAAACACAAAAAAAAAAGAGTGGCAGTGAATTATAAGAATATTTGTAACCTATTTACTGCAGTCTGTAATTTACAGAATCTAAATTAGATGCAGTCCAAGCTAACTGTGGGCTGATTACTGCTGTTCAATCTACTGTTGTCACACATTTGGAAAAGATTCAAATATTTTCCCCTACAGTGCTAGTAAATCCAGAAGAGTATAGCAAACCAAGGTTAAAACAAACTTGACTTGATTCATACTATGGGATGGGGAATGGAGGGAGAGGGCATGGAAAGGAACACATCCATTATCAAATGGATTTTTGTGGCTGATAGAAATTTTGTTTCCTGAATTTGGTGCACCTGGCTTATAATTAATTGTTTCTTCTCATGGTATATTGATTGCTACAGGGTATCGCAGTTATTTCCAGATATTTAAGAGAAGGTTATGCTGAAACATACATGGAAGAATCCTTTGAATACAGTGTCTTTAAAACTAATGCAAAGAAATACAGATAAAACTATTATAAAGTTTTCTTGCTTAATATGTCATACGGCATATCTTATCTATGTATCACATTATTATATGTGTCTCTGTGTATAAATAAATTCCAGCTTGAAATGCTTGACTGGGGTGATATACATTAGGATTTTGTCTACAGCAGGGCTGTCAAACTCATGCCCCATGGGCCAGGTGCATCACGCACTAGTGACCCCCACCCCCGGCTTAGCGAAGGGGGAAAAAGTCACGATACGTCATGTGACAATGCCATGACGATGTGAGTTTGACATCTCTGGTCTACAAAATCTGTGATTGTATTGTGATCCTTGCTTTTCCCAAATAATCTCACCTTCCACTGCTGCAACATGTGAGAGGTTTGCTTCAAAAGGAACCACAGATGTTTCAGTAAACACAGAAGTGAGTCTCATGGAAAATTACTTATAGGAAGAAGCCTTTATAGTTTTACTTTTGAAGTTTTCCTTTTTCTGTAAACCTTGCAGTAATGAAATTGTGTCTTATCTTTGGTATTCTGGTCTGATTAAGCATACAGACTGTCATCATTTAGAAGGGAAACTTTACAAAATATGGTAAAAACCAAAATGATGTACATGCGAAAAACTTTTGCAGACGTTTTTTGCATTTATATCATGAGGCATAGCTTCCATAATTAAAATCTAGATGTCACAATAGTTGGCAATACTCAACTGATCTTCATTGACCTTGAAAAAACTAAGTCAAGTCTATCTTGATTACTACTTAGATAGGAGACCACCAGAGAATCCTCAGAGTATGGACTAGATGATGAAATCTAAACAAAAAAACTACCCTGGAAGAAAGCAGTGCCAAACTACTTCCGTGTTATTTTAAAGGACATTTATGCATAGCCATGTACGCTTTAGGAGTTTAGCTGAACTTAAAAGAGACTTTTATCAATAGATTGTTATTATGGATAAAAGCCCTTTAAGGGGCCAGGTCATCCAAATTGTTAAAAGGAACCCAGAAAAGAAAAAGATCCAATTAAACAGTGCTTAGCTTGAATCTTTGTAAATTACCATACCTACCTTGCAATCACCTTTTTTCCTCTGGCTCTGATTCTGAAGGAAAGACAACCAAACTAATCTACATATTTCAAATACTGTGTACAAAAGTAAAAATGAAACTGCAATGAAGCTGCTTACCTTGCCTTAAGATTAAAGACCGTATGGATATCACTATTATTATTAAGTCATATCCCAAAACATTTCTTCTGCAAAATGGGGATGTTTAATGGACAACGTAGGGAACACTGTGACATTTATTTTTCTTATTAAATGAAGATGTTGCAAAGTGTTGACCTGAACTGGGACAGAAGAACAATGCCAACTACACATATGCAAATGAACAAAGACTCATCATGCAATGGCCTTGCAGTGATCTATTGTTTTGCCACAAGTCCAAAGTGAAATAACTGTTCATTTTATCTGCTTTGATCATCTCTTGATTGTGCCTAAATTGCCACAGTAGAAGTTAGAGAAGATTCTATATAAATGAATTAATTCCTGGACAAGAATTCAGACATGCCATGTGCAACATATTCCAGAAGAGATTATGCAAATTATCATGAAATCTTTCTCCAAAACTTTTATCTGTCTTATCCTCATACTGCTTCTGCTTCCACCTACCTTTATATTGATGGAAGAAAGTCAACAGCGATACTTCATTTTTTAACGCTCTTCATAGGGTCTCTTAATTTAATGTGCAGATTAAATGGGGAAATGGCTAGTCCTTAATGGAACTTTTCACAGGTGAGAACATGAAATATTTTGCTCTTAAATGACTTTTTTTAACCATTATTCATTTAGACTGATTAACTTCTTATGCATAACAGGCTGTGGGTCTAGATCTGCACCTATGTCAGCAATTATTAGGATTTATTTAAGTAGCTAGAAATTATTCTGATTTAAAATCAACCTAGGCCATTAAGGAAAAGGTGATGTTATGAGTTGTCAAAATGATTTGTCTGATTTGATCTGATTCCTTTTTATTTTCTTGCAAAATTTGTAGTTGTTACTGGAAAAAGTGAAGCAATTTGGAGCTGGTCTGTCGTGAAAAACCCCAAGCAGGTATGACTAGAAGATGAACCTTTAGTGTCATCCCTGGAAAATAATTAGCAGATTCTTCTCTCATGGCAAGTTTCTTCAGTACAAAAATTGACATTAATAGAAAGCCTTTGAATCATCTCTGCGTTTCTTTCCTCCTACATTATAGTTGAAGATTATTATTGGGTGGATTCCTTTCTGGTGCATTGAGGGCAGATCTAATAAAATAAGTCCGAGTCAATAGTTTTCTGCATTCTGGCAGACACTGGACAACTACAATTAATGTGGAGGAGAAATGTTATATAAATCTGCCATTGTTCAAAGTGAATAACATTTGGAAATAATGCTATCAAGCTGAAACTGGCATTGTGTCTCCTACATTATCATGTGTTATTGGGCTTGGCTTCGCACATTATGTTTTTAGACATGCTGCTTTCTTGCCTCCCCTCTCTTTATTGCATTGGGGCCCGTATGTGCAATCCCAAAAAAAATTCAGCACAGGGATTTAGTTCATATAAACTTGCATTTAGACTGACAGAAAAGTAAACCAAGGCTGGGTTCCTAATTTGTATTTGTTTAACAAAGCTAGATTGTTGACTATAAACTGTCTTCACAATGCCAGTGGTTTGTCTACATATTTTACTGGAAAAACAAAAAGTTTTTTAAAAAGTTTCTAGACCATATGTGTGATAGAAAGGGGCCATAAAAACTTTAACCTTCACTCTTGGTTCAGGGATTTAAAGCTACCAATAAATGCATGATTCCCTCAAGTGAGAGAAACTCTATGGATCTACCAAGCTAAAGTCACTTACCAAGTATGGATGTCTTACAGGGGAAGGCAAAGACGGGAAAAGTGGTATCACGTGTGACATCACTGTGACAACATTGTGGCTTTTACCAGATGCCTGTGTTACCAACCAGATCTGGCAATACAGATAGTCCTCGTCTTACAACAGTTTGTTTAGTGACTTTTCGAAATTGCAACGGCACTGAAGAAATTGACTTATGACTGTTTTTTACATGAGCATTTTGGCATCCCCATGGTGATGTGATCAACATTCAGATGCTTGGCAACTGACTCATATTTATGACGGATGCAATGTCTCGGAGTCATGTGATCACCTTTTGTGACCTGACAATGTAGAAACCAGATTCACTTAGTCATGTTACTAACTTAACAGCTGCAGTGATTCACTTAACAGCTGTGGCAAGAAAGGTCATAAAATGGGGCAAAACTCATTTAACACAGGTTTCACCTAGCAACAGAAATTTTGGGCTCAATTGTGGTCATAAGTCAAGGGCTACTATAAACCGCTTAGAGAGGGCTGTAAAGCACTATGAAGCGGTATATACGTCCAAGTGCTATAGCTATTGCTAATGCCATAGATCCCAAGTATCCTTTGTCTGGAGCCCATTCAAATTTATAATACAATTGGAATTTCTAAGAGAAATACCACAATGCCATTTGTGGGGTAAGATTATTAAATAGTACAATCTTCTGTCTCATTCCATGTGCCAGGATTGAGCTTCAAGTTATAGTCTCCTAATGTCCTGCTTGTGTTTTGTCCCAGAAGCATCTGATTAGACAGCATGAGAACAAAAAGATGACTGAAGAGTGTTTAATCTGATCCAGCATGACTGTTCTTGCTTATTCCGTCATCATAAAGGTACAGGCAAAGACCCACATTTACAGCTAATGGTGTTTCCAAAACTGGTAGTTGGTCAGAAGCTCTGAGCAGGGTATTTTAGCATCAGAGTGAGCAATAAATCTGAAGTAGCTTGGAGCCTACACTCCTGACGACCCTAATACAAATAGCCCTCGACTTACAGCCACTCATTTAGTGACCAACTTACAAAGGCAGTGAAATTAGTGACTTTGGATCAGTTTTCACACTTAACCATGGCAGCCTCCCAATGGTCACATGATCAGAATTTGGGAGCTTAACAACAGGCATGTATTTATGATTGTTGCATTGTCCTGTGGTCATGTGATCATCATTTATAATCTTCCCAGCCAACTTTCAACAAGCAAAGTCAATCAGGAAACCAGATTTGCTTAACGACCACATGATTAGCTTGTGACACAAAAAGGTCGTAAACTGGGACAAAACTCAATTAACAACTGCCTTGCTTAGCAATGGAAATTTTGGATTCAATTATGTTTGTAAGTCAAGGGCTACCTGTATTGGGATTTTCAGTTTTTCTGCCTTGGACCTGGCACCAAGCTTACCTCTTCCAAGCTGAACAATGTAGCATAAATTGTAAATTTGGCCAAATAAATTTGGTTACATGAGCTTCTAGGGCAAGGATTGATAATCCCTCAGGCCGCATGTGTTCCCCAGATTAATTTTTGTGCCCCCAGATCATATTGCTGAGATTTTATGATAAACCTTCAGTGTGCAATGGCAGGAATTTGCACACTTTTAATTTTTCCCCAATTAACATCTTATCCCCCTTCCATAAAAAAACTATAAAATCCCTTTCCCAAAAAATTTCAATACATCATTTCTAAGCGTCTGGGAATCCTTTGAGAATTCAAAACAAGGGAAGGGTCTCTCCCCAGATCTGTAAAATGACCCACATTGTGTAACTAGTATGCCATATTGAAAAGTACCAGCAACCGACTACCACACCTCTTTCTGAAAAGACATTCAAAGAATGTCTAAACCTCTAAAGGACAATAAAAAAGCCATGATATAACTCATAGTATATAAGCAAAAAGCCCATAATCTCTGTCCTAAATTTTACTTCACAAAGTATAAGATCAATGCATGAATATCTAATGAAGCATGTGAATTTCTGTCATTGAGGGAGCCACATCAGACAAGGGTTTGCATTAGAACTCCAAATGAATCCTACCAATTCTTGTTTTATTGTTTATCGCTGATTGATTACATATCTACGCTAACTTTTTCCTGAGGGTTCAAGCTGGCTTTGGTGGGAGCTAGGGATGCCTGCAGCAGTCCCAGGAAGTGAGTTGAACAAGAGAAGCCTGGCAGGCTGATAACCATCCTATGTGCTCTATGATCAAAAGGTAACTCAAACCTATATCTGCTAAATCCAATGCCTTAACCCCCACACCCATAATCCACTGATGTTCATGGAAGTCTAGCATAGAAGGTAGCTGCTGATGGTATTTGGTAAGATGCCTGGAGAACAATAGCAAAACAAAAGAGCACGGCAAACCTCGCTTTGAGGACCTGCGGTGAAAGGCATGCCCCGACAGCCAGCCGGGAGGATGTTTACAGAGTCTCCAAATGTGAATATACAGAAGACACAATTACCAAATAACTATCTTGGCCTGTGTGTTCTTTTACTTACAGAGCAACATTTCCTGCTAGCATTCAGGGTGGCTTGGAAAGCCTTCAAGGCAAATGGCACTTTTTGTTGACACACTCTTAGGCCACACACAGAGCTTCTGCTGACATACATACACAAGCTTGCAAATGCACAAACAGCTTGCAAAAACACATCTTTCAGCGCACACCTCTGAAAGCCTGCCTTCTTCCCATGTGCCTTTCGAACCTTTGTGATTAACTATTTGGACAGAACATTTGGAGGAACGGAAGATGGCATTTCTCAAACTGTCGTGACCAATCAAAAGATGTTATCTAATCTCCCCATGGAAAGGTCTCAACGACACTACTAGGTGGTCTTAGAGTTATTTTGAAAATGGGAGAGCTCAGGTGTCTTAAAATCTCTGTTTACTACTCCCCTCTGTGCACCACAACAAAGGAAGGAAATTTCAAAGGACATTAAAACATCTGTTCTTTGAATACAGGTTGCAGTCGAAAGGGCTGAGCTTGTCCTAGGAATACATGTCTTGTCTACTCTATACACATCTGGTTGGTAACCCATTCCATAAAGAGGAGAATGTCCAAGACCCAGTTGAGCAGACTTTTAGGTTAATTGAAACTGTGCTCTTTTCTAATCTCAGTCATTGCAAGTTCAATTTATCTCAAAGGAAGGAATAAAGAAAGCTTTGTGGAATTTCCCACTGAATACAAGGTGTTGGAAATTAGCTTGGTCACAGAAGGCTGGGATGCAGCACCCAACTAGACAACATGAGGCTCAAAGCTGCATGTGGCACCTCCAGGGAACTGTATAAAAGTTGCCAGAAAATTTTCTTCAAATCAGGTAGATAAAGGTAGTTAATTGGAACTAAGCATTAAAAAAAATATTAATGGAACTAAACAGAAACTATTTTTTTAATGATCTCATTTGCTTCTTTGATCAGGCCAGCATTGGGGAGAGTAATCTTGAGATGCCTTTCAAAGCCACATTATCCATCTCCTTCTGTAGCTCCTTTGCTGGGATCAGCTGGGAGAAATTGCTTCTTGCTGGCAGAAGGATATTTCTTTCAACAGAATACTTCTCTAAGCAGAATTTATCTCTACCATATTTTCAACACTTCCAGGTAACACCTCTTAGAGTTAAGCTTGCAAGCCTGGTTTCATCTGCAACCAACCCACATTTTTCTTTCCCTGTCTTGTGGGTGAAAATGCACACTTTTTGTACCCGTATGTTGGCTACTCTCTTGCTTGGGAAGGAACTGCTAAAGGATCCTATCCCATTTAAATCTTTTCAATTATTACAAATCCCTAAGCAAGGACAGGTGACCAAGGGAAGAATGAAGAACAAAAAGTTCTGAACAGTGCATCCAAATAAGTTTTGCATACAATTTATAAACAATTATAAGTATCATCGAGATTTAATTTCCTGCAGCTTTGTTGTTATTGAGGCATAAATTTAAATGAAGTATAACCTGAATAGCATATTTTACAATCAGATAAAGGCTTTGGCAGACCATTTAATTACCCAAAGTAGGAATAACTATAATGTTTGTTTGGTTTCTTTATTTTGTCCTCAGGGAAGTTTAGAAGGCTTCCTGCTGGATGATATTTAAAAAAAATATTATTGGGTTACAGTTTTATTGATTTATAAAAAGGTAATGGATGTTGGAAAATTCCTATATGTATTAATATATAAAGCGGCTGTAGCATATTTTCCGTAACTAGTATGTGCATTATGCAGAAATATTTTCCTAAGATTCAAGCTGTAATTAATTTGGGTACTGAGATGCAACTTCTACCCCTTGTAAAATATTTGGTGGAATGTCTTCCCAAGCTGCTATTGGTTAGACATCCATGTTTTATCTGTGTTTCTCAACCTTGGCAACTTTAAGATGGGTGGACTTCAACTCCCACAATTCCCCAGCCAGCCTGGGGAATTCTGGGAACTGAAGT
>JANHFL010000029.1:41807-55810 GCA_032468155.1 Oxyrhabdium leporinum
CCCCAGCCAGCCTGGGGAATTCTGGGAACTGAAGTCCACCCATCTTAAAGTTGCCAAGGTTGAGAAACATTGTCATATCTCAATGTGATATCCATGATAATTTCTCTTTCAGAGGTAGTAATATATAAAAAAAGATTTTCAAAGGATTCTGATTTTTCAAAATAAATCAGCCCCCTTATCAGCTGTCCCTTCTCATTTTATGATTCTCTCTTTGGTTTTTGATTGTTCATTGCAAACAAAATGTCAGTAAAATGCTACCCACGTTTCTCCTTTTGAAACCTAGCAATTGCTACTGAAAACTTTTCCAGATTCCATTTTTTGATTAAAGCTTTCCATCAAGTTTTATTTTTCTCCCTGAAGAGGCTTTAGGTGAGCAGCTCCTTGTGCTAATAATCAAAAGACTTTGTGTAGAAATTCTTTATTTTCCTATTTTAACCATTCATGGTTTTAATGAAGTATTTTTTTTCCCCTGGCAAGAAGAAAAAGCAACAATGATATGAAAATATGAGAAGGTAATCATGGAAGATCGCAATAACTGGATCCCCCGTAATTTTCTGAAAATATAGCAGAGTTTGTGTAATAACATTTTGTCTGGAAGAATGCTTTTTCACTGCTCCTGCCCTCTAGAACAACTTTGCCTCCAAAATCTGCAAGCTATAACCTCAAGAAAGTGCTGAAGTTCTGGTTGTTTCCACAGGCACTGTGCTAAGGTATATATTATAGCATATGGTGATCTGTATCCAGTTCTGGAGAACATCAAAAGGGTTACTGCATATAGGATCTAATTTTAGGATGGAAAGGAAACCAGCAGAGGGAGCATGTGAGTGAAAGATGATTTTTATTCCCACTGTGATATGTCAAGGTAGCGAACTGTGTGAACCCATGATAGAAAGATGTAAAATGTATCCGTCCAAAACTATATAAATAAAACATGGGGCTCAATTTTCTGAAAAACAAAATCAGAGAGAAATGTCTGCACCTTTGCACTGATGTGTTCTGATGGCCAAATGAGATGATCCAACACAGAGAGGATTAAGGCTTGTTTAAATCTGAGATAAAATATATTAAGTTTTGGATGATGGTTGTTGCACCTAAAGATTTATCATAGTCCTAGGACCTAGGTTATAGAAGCATATTTTATTATGCATGTACAGAAGAAAAAAATCCCAACACATAAGTTAACACTTCTAGACAAGTCTGATTGAGGCAGCTTGGGTTTCTTTACTGAAACCTTAGGCTGTTCTGATAATGCAGGAATAATTATGATACAGTGGTGGGTAGCTGACAGTGCAGTGTTCTCTCTTTGATTTCTGCTACAATGTCAATCATTCCTTGCTTTGACCTTTCTAGCTGAGGTTGATGAAAGTTGGAGTACAAATTTACTTACAGGTGGTCCTCATTTAATGACCACTCATTCATCACCCATTCAAACTTAATAATGGTACTGAACCACGGTAGTTATGACCACACCTCATATTTACAGCTCTCACAGTATCCTGCAGTCACATATTCACAATTTGCAACCTTCCCTGTCATCTTCCCACAAATAATGGGGAAGCTGGAAGGAATTTGGAATTGCAGTCATGCGAGTCCTTATTTAATGACCTGTATGGCCCTTGCTTAACAGTGGCACCAGGACTGCTGGAACTGTCATCATTAAGTGGCACGGACATGTGGCTTTTCAATTTACAATCTCATTGCTTAACAATTGAGTCCCAACTAGCATTGTTAAATATTGATTGATTGTTAAAGCTATCCAGCTCCAAAAAGATTCTGGATAACTTACAGTATGTCCAATACATAACTTAAAGACACTAATCCACAACAGTAACTTAATTCCCTCCTTTAAGTTGTAAAAGCTGAAAATGTTTCATGTAGCCAGACACCACAGAGTTTCACATTGGTAAGTAGATACATAGCATGCAAAGGAAGACAGTAGTGTCCCTTAGGATTGCAAACCTTCTAGAAAGTGCCTTTGTCAAATGAATATAATTTTTCTCCCCCTACCCACCACCTATTCTTCTATTCCATGGCTTTATGTCACAGTGGCTCCTGTGGTAGAGGTAAAGCAGCAAGTGTAATACAATGGCATCATTAACTCTGAAAGGATTAGATAACCATGAAATATTGACTATGTGAGCCCCCTTCTTAACACATACCCCCCAACAGTAATTATGTTATCCTGTAATGTGAAACCAAAGCTTTAGAGCAGTTGAGTCCATTGTAAATTACAGGCTCTGCTACACAAATACTTTGGACTGAAATGTTTATCAAGTCCTGATGTAACTGCTTCCATTTATTAACTATTGTTATTGAAAGTTCCTCACCACCTCTCCCCTCCAGTATCTGATAACACAACTTCAAAACAAGTCATGAAAATGTTGAGCAATTATAGGATCCTCTGCTTGCCTGCATGTGGGTGGTCTTTTTCTGGAGGCAAGCCAGTGCCCACACGTGAGGATGTGAAAGAGTTTCCATTGAACTTACCAGTGTGAGAGGTCTGACATATGATTCCAGCAGAGCCCTTCTTCTGGAATGCAACCAGAATCAAGAAGCAAAGTTCTAATCCTGAACATAGATCAGCTTTCTTACACTTGGCGCCTTTCTGATGCATTGAGTTCAACACATAAGCCAATTTCCAAGCAAAGCCAAAAGCCTTGCTAGTCAAAGACTGGGGAACGAAAGACCAACATCCAGAGATTCAATCCAGCTATCCTTGTGCTCTTAGAACAGTAAGAACCCTATGGCAGAGTAGCCCCAAAGCTGACCTCTATCTGCCAGGAGAACTTGCAGATCATATCCTATTCACTTTAACAGTGAGCACCACAAAAAAACCTTTCCTCCATTTGCATTAGAAATGAAGCAGACTCTTGTATCAACACATGTGAAGAAACCCTGAAGAGGAACAGAGGACCAAGACAATCCAATAATTTTATATATGAAATAATCGCAAGCTTGGTTTTGATGCCAGAAACATGCCATATTCCTTCATTCTAATATATGTGGCCACTGTGAGTAGTTTTTTTAAAAAAAAAACAACTAGCTTTAGTTGATGAGCCTTCATATTTTAATATACAGATTGTTGTGAACTTCTCACCATTGGGCATACTTATCATTGTAAACTGCCTTGACTGGTTATGCATGCAAAAAGGCAAGATATACATTTAATCATAATTAAGCAAAAGAAAATAGTGGGGATCAATCCTGTCACATCAGGCAGGCCCTGATTTCCTATTCCTTTTTAAATGATAGAATAGAGTATCTAAACTTCATGTTCCCCCAATCCTGTCCTGGTGGACTAAGCTCAAACAAACAGATGTTCTGGTATCAAGAATCAGTTGGCTAAGAGTGATATTAATGAAACATCTTCCAGTGTGTAAGAAGGTCCCAGCTTTAAATGATCATGCATCTCACCATCAGGAGACCAGGAAACTATCCAAATCAACCCTTCCCCAAATTTTTGGTAATTCAGTGAAATGTTAATTCTTCTTGGACTCATGTGAGGGAGAAAGACTGTGTTTGTCCTAAAGCTGATGACATGTCAAATCTCATTTCAAAAAATACTTAAATAATGTAGTCCTATAAATAATACTGGAAGGCAAGATTTGATCAGGATCTAAAAGACAGTGAAAGTTGCTTCAGAAAATGTATTTCAGTGACTCCAATTCAGTGCTAGATTATGATCTTTATTTGATATGTCATTCAAAAAAATTCATCTTCTCTGTGCCAGATCTATATGTCCACATGTTCTGTTGTGGTCTGGAGTTAAACAGGCCTGGGCATGTCAAACATTTGCTTAATACTTTCTACAAGTTTCCAGTCTTCCAGTATCCTATCTAAATGGACATTATGTACATTTCCACACACATGCCCTTCCTAACCACTGAAACATTCTTTTTTATAGATTTCTTAAAGCAACAAGCAACTATGCAAGATACAATACAAATGCATGGTTTGGCCATGACCTGTGACAGTGGGTCTTTGGGCAACTTGGTGGAATACTTCATATATGACCAGTAAAAAACCCCATCACCTGCAGGTATATTTTTTCTGTCTAAAATTAATTACTTTAATTTGTTGTGTTCTTATAATATTCCAATTGACTATCTGCATTTTCTTGTCCCCCAGTGTCAGCTGCAAGCAGCCTGAGGTGCAAATGAAACACATTTCAAGACATCAAAGATCATTCAGAATTCCTGTTTATATGTGTTTTAAAACTGCAGGTGAAGGGAGGAAACAGCTAGATAATGTCTCATGCCAGCAGAAACCATGTTGACTAGATTCCAAAGGCTCACACTTGAATATTTACTTTAAATGTCAGCAAAAGGTGATTTGGGTAGGAATACAGTACCCCAAATTACTTCTCACTGGTAAGGATTGTATTCTATTTTTGCCCAAATATATTTTTTTGATTTTTCTGATTTTCATTTTTCTTTCAATTTTGCAAAGAAGAAGAAGAAAACTTTTGGATTATTTGCCAAATGGAGGAGGGGAAGAAAAGACAGTTACAATCTTTGCACATTCCAAAACTCCAGAGCAACCTATCCCTGCCACTGATGTTAAGTTGGTAGACAAAATGACACAACCCTGTCTCTTCCCCCCCATCCCCAGATACAATCTACCTATTTGATTATTTACAGCTTGCCTTTCCTCTAGACCTCAGAGTCCTTAACAGTAGACATTCTTTCATTTTACTTTCCCCAAAAAAGGAAGATTAGGCTAACAGAGGAATTGGCCCAAAGTCATCTGTGACAGAGGACTTAAACATGGAGTTGCCTAGTCAAGAAAACAGAATAACAGAGTTGGAAGGGACCCTGGAGGTCTTCTAGTCTAACCCCCGTTCAGACAGGAAACCTATACCATTTCAGACAAATGGTTGTCCAATCTCGTCTTAAAAATCTGCAGTGTTGGAGCATCCATAACTTCTGGAGGCAAGTTGTTCCACTGATTAATTGTTCTGTCAGGAAATTTCTCCTTAGTTCTCTAGGTTGCTTCTCTCCTTGATTAGTTTCCATTGATTGCTTCTTGTCCTGCCTTCAGGTGCTTTGGAGAATAGGCTGACTCTGTCTTCTTTGTGGCAGCCTCTTAGATGTTGAAAAACCACTATCATATCACTCCTATTCCTTCTTTTCATTAAATTAGACATTTCTGCATCCATTCTTTATATGTTTAATCACTACAGCAAAGTGTTTTTTTTTTCTGACTAAAGACAAACTTTTTAAAAAATATTATGTTGGGAATATTTGTCACAGATTGAGCATTTGTTTTCGCTCTCCCCCTATTCTTTATAATAAATGTGGGATATCATTTTTGAACCCTATTATTTGTCAAGCACTAGATTCTTGGTTGAAATTAAAGCTTTAAAATAAATGAAGTGTGTTAGGTTTCTGACTGCTGTTTCCTATAGCTAAATGCACACTCAGTTTTCCCCAGGTTTCAGCTCATGAATCGGTATTGCTCTAGGTGCCAAATTAAATACTGCCTTGGGAATAAACATATATTACTAAATCCAAGAGCTACAATTAATTGGCATGTGCATATTCTGATCCTCCTTAAAGCTCCATCTGGTATCTCAGCAAAATGACAAATGAAAATGGCAGCAATGATTAACAGATCCTTTATGCAAGAGAATCATTTTGGCGTAGCCTCCATCCGCCTAGATTGGTAATACAGTTAGTCCTTGACTTACAACAGTTCATTTAGTGACCGTTCAAAGTTACAACAGCACTGAAAAAAGTGACTTATGAGCAGTGGTGGAATCTATTTTTTTTTTACCACCGGTTCTATGGGCTTGGCTTGGTGGGCATGGCTTGGTGAGGGAGTCATATGACTGAGTAGGCATGGCCAATTTGACATCACTCAGAGCAAGGTGGGGCAGCACCTTGCTGTGAGTGACCTCGAGTTGGCCACGCCCACCCAGTCACATGACCGATGCTGCAGAGACAGGGAGATTTCCTATGCAAGACTGGGTTCTCCGCATGAGTGCTGGAAGTCTGGAACTCCTTCCCCGCTCAGTCAGCCTGTGCTCCCCTCTCTCTCCAGGCACCAATTCCCCCTACTGCTCATGCACGGGGTGGGGGGGAGAATCTTAAAGGGACAGGCTGCGGCAGAGGGAAGGGAAGCAAGCAGCAGCAGCGGCTTACGTACCCAGGCAGGCAGATCAGGAGCAGTTGGGCCGCAGGCACATCCTCGTGGGAAGGCAGGCAGAGACACTGTGTGGTGACTAATTGCTGGCATTAAACTTATATAGATTGCTAAGCCTATGCCGAGGAGGCGAGATGAGGAGTGATTGGTCGGACAGGGGAAGCGGCAAGTGGGCAAGAGGGTGGGTAGGGCAAGCGGGTGGGTGGGGGCAAGTGGCAAGCAAGCGGTGAGTGGGCGGCGAATGGGCGAGGAGGGGAGGGGCCAGCCAGAGGTGATATTTGCCAGTTCTCTGAACTATTCAAATTTTTCCATACCGGTATGCCCGAACCGGCTAGATTTCACCTCTGCCTATGAGCCTCTTTTCACACTTACAACCACTGCAACATCCTCAGGGTCATGTGATCAAAATTCAGACACTAAGCAACTGACTGATATTTACGATGGGTGCAGTGTCCTGGGTTCATATTGCGACCTTCTGACAAGCAAAATCAATGGGGAAGCCAGGTTCATTTAACAACTATGTTACTAATTTAAGCACTGCAGTGATTCATTCACACTGCAGTGTGGCAAGAAAGGTCGTAAAATGGGGCAAAATTCAGTTGACATGTCTCACTTAGCAACAGAAATTGTGGGCTCAATTGTGGTCATAAGTCGAGGACTACCTGTACTGCTGCATCTGTTTCACAAATCTCTTTGATTTTAGAGGCTAAAAAATAGGGGAAAGAGCAAAACTGTTTTGCTTCAGTGCCTATCACACATTTCCTGAAAAAATCAGCACCCTAAATATGAATGTTATGTCTCATAGTCACTAAATTTAAAGATAGCAGAGATTTTTTACATTTTCATGCTGTTGTGAAATATATCTACATTACAGTATTTTTCATGCGGTCTTTTGGATAAATATTTGCAGCTTCCCTATCCACAGACCATCATGGATGTTATAGCTATAATAATTTCATTCCAGAATAGCATCCATATGACTTCTAGCAACCTTCCCAAGAAATGTTGACTGATGCCCAAATAATTGTGTTACAGTAATCAAGATTTGGCCCAAGTGAACAGATCCACTCTGACTACTGTAGTCTGCAGCAATTGAACTTTCCAAACTAGTTCAAAACAAAGTTGAATAGAGTTTATATTGCAATATATTGCAATCGAGGGGAGGGGAAGGTGAGAATGAATTCAATCAGTTGAAATATCTTTAGATGTGAATATTAACAAATGTGAATTTAACAAATACCGTTTCATTTCTGTATTTCTGACAGTGCAGAAAATTATAGCTATTTCCACACTTAAGAAATATCACATAGCATAAACATAATCAGTCACTACCATATTTCATTCATTAGTCTATTATCCAACAGAAGTGTTTTGATTTCTCTTTGATGTTGCACTCCATCATATCAGAAGAGCAGTAATAGTGAAGATAGCTCCAAAATGTACGTCCTTATATTTTAAAATGAGCCGATGTTCACTTCATCTCTGGGGAATGTGCTTTGAAGCACTCTTGCAGTAGATTTACCATATTTAGGATGACTTTGCTACATGAAAAATGAGTGCAAATGGCTACAAATCATGACATTTATGTTAAATATTGACTGCAGTAACATTAGTGGCACTGACTTCTGCCCCCCCAACAAACCTTTAAAAATGCCATGAAAAATTTGTGGCTTTCAAAAGGTTTATGGCACAAGGGGGTGGGGGGGACCTGAACAGTGTTGCTTTTCCTAACCCCCTTACATCTTCAGAGTTATTTAAAAATTGCAGCAGAAAGAAATATTTCTGAAGCATGTTGTCTGCTCTCTGAATTCATGTTCAACCGATTAGGTGCTGTCTGATTTACAAGGAAATGATAGATTCTGGAGTGTTTGTGTCTGAGGTACTTTTTCAGAATGGCAAGCTTCAACTAGTTCAATAAAATACAGTGGAGTTATTACCAATACATTGAAATTATATAGAAGGGTTCTTTTCCATGCTTTGCCAGATATATACGAAAAGAACATGTACCAAGTGAGAAGAAGATAGGCAATATATATAGCCTATCTTCTTCTCACTTGGTACATGCTCTTTTCATATTAATGGGCAAGAAGGCTTGAGGCTGTGCCAAGATGTCCTCATTAGTGCTTACCTGATGGCTGTCATATGTCGTCACCTTTCTGGGAATGGCATATACTACTGTCTGATAGCATAACTGGAAAAATGTGTTTAGAGTGTCCAATCATCAATGAATCCTGTGCTTTTTAAAGAAAAAAGATTGCATAAACTGCAATTCTTCACTATGTTATTTTCAACTTACAAGTTGTCCTCAACTTACGATGACAGGTGAGAACAGAATTTCAATTGCTAAGCAAGACAGTTAAGTGAGTCATGCCCATTTTCATGACTTTTTTTGCCACAGTTCTTAAGTGAATCACTGCAGTTGTTAAATGAATCATTTAGCAATGATTCATTAAGTAAATCCAACTTCCCTCATTGACTTTGCTTGTCAGAGGCCAGCTGGGAAAGTTGCAAATGGCAATCACATGAAACTCAGATGCTTCAATCATCATAAATGCATGCCAGTTGCCAAGACTCTGAATTTTGATCATGTGATGGTCATAAGTGTGAGGACATAAGTCACTTGTTTTCAATACTTTTGTCACCTCAATAGTCATAAAATGAATTATTGTAAGTCAAGAACTACTTGTATTCAAGATGGTTATAATCCCATTATTCAAAGGATCCAGTTTTTAATATTTTCATGTGCAAAATCCAGAATGATAACTGGGTCTATATTTTGTCAAGTTATCTTGGACTTTTTTGGCCTGTGGACTGGAATGAATTATCTATATATTTTTCAATAGCAACACTCGCTTTCATATTGTACTATAAAAATGGATATTGATGAATGGCACTTCTTCCACATTAAGCCTTCGTTTGAATTAGGTCTCTAAAAATGAGGAAAATCTAAATAAAAAAGATCAGTTATGAAATACAGTAGCAGCTCCTGAACTTAATTATAGGGTTAAAAGGGACCTCAGAGGTCTTCTAGTCCAATCCCCTGCTCAATGCAGGAGATTGTATGCCATCCCAATCAAATGGTTGTCCCGTCTAGTTTTGGAAACCTCCGGTAATGGAGCACCCAAAACTCTGGGAAGCAAGCTATTCCATTGATTAACTGCTCTCCCTGTCAGAATTTTTTTTCTTAATTCTAGGTTGGATCTCTAGGTCTGATAAGCTTCCATCCATTTCTTCTGTCCTCTTCTCTGTGACAGCCCTCAATGCTCCAGACACACTGAAAATATCCAAAGACTTCATGTGCATGAAGCAGCATAAAATGCCAGTTTGAAATATTAGCATTGCAGTTTTTAAATCATAAATATTTCTGCAGCCGAGTATTAGCACTATTTTTAAACTATTCAAGATAAAGTTGCAACCAGTATGCATATATTTCTGATAAACCCAATATTTATGTTTCAGGGATGTCAGGGATGGGTGGGAGAGAGAATATGTCCACTGGAGTCTTTGCTGAACTAAACAAAAGCAGCAGAATTAACAGTTAGCTTGCACCATAGGAAACTGACCATTAACTGTTTTATAAAAAGGCCATTTGCCTGACAGGAATAAAAGTGATAAATTGCCGTTAAAAAAAGAAAACCAAGAGGTCAGTGCTTCAAGGCTAACATTACAAGAAAAACACTCCCTCCTCCCCAATTCTTTCAATATTTTAACAAAAGGCTGGACTACATGTTATGATGAAAATATAGACAGTCCTATACTTTTGTTTTCTTGTTACCTTACTTTGAGGATGAGGTGAGAATTGGGAAAGGATTGGGGGGAGGGGAGAACTGATAGGCTGGAGAGGCAAGCTGAAATTTTCCCCTTACGACAAAATTTTCCCTCTGGAAAGATGCCCCCATTTTGTCCCAGAATCTGTGTGGGTCTTTCCTCCCCTTCAACTAACTAATGGAAAATGTTTGTTCAAGAAAGAAAAATCAAAAAAGAAAAGAAAAAGTAAAAAAAAAAAATCAGTTTAGCACCTTCTCCCATGACCCAGTTGGCATCTCTTTTACCTGGAAATTGATATTTAGTAGAGGTTTAGATTATGCTGGAGCCCGATGGGTAGATTCACATGATACGCTACACCAGGGGTCTCCAACCATGTTTGGGGAATTCTGGGAGCTGAAGTCCACAAGTCTTAAAGTTGCCAAGTTTGGAGTCCCCTGCGCTATACTATAAATTAACAATCATGTTTTAGCCTAGCACAGTGATGGCAAACCTACAATATGTGTGTCAAAAGTGATATCCTACAATATTTTGGATGACAAGCCAGTGTTCACGAAAGCCTGACAACAACTATTCTTGCAAACATGCTGCATTCTTGCATGATTTTCAGAAGCTGCCGATGTTGTGCAAAAATGGGGTGTGTTCTGGAATAGCTTCCAGACCCTCTGGAACTTGTGTGAGAGGGCCGTGCTGCCACACAGGCTCTAAGAATTTGTCTGAAAAACCAACAAGAATGGGACATGCTTTTCCACAGTTTTTGGAGAGGCCATGGAAGAGCATTCTCTAAAGCTGTTTTAACAACAAAGGTCTTGTGCAACACAGAGCAGCTTCAGTTAGGCCATGGGCCTGTCAACAGAAAGAGGACACCATCTCAAGGTAACTAGTGAATATATTTTAGCCATGCCCATTCTGATGTTTTTCTCTTGTAATTTTTTTTAACTTTTACTCATAATATGATGGTCTTTTCAATCCTAAATACTCATGTATTATTGGAGGTTTTAATTCTTATGATGTAACTGGACAGATGACTTTTCCTTACCCAAACAAAATGTTCTTTTGTCCTTTTTTTATTGTGCAAACTCCAAACTGGAAGGTGTGATTTCTCCCTTTTGTTCTCTCTGTGATAAAAGGGAATCCTTTTTATCTTGAAACAAATAAATAGTAAATTAAAATGATCTTGTCCCAAAGGTGCTTTTTCAAGAGGCAACCGAACTTTCTGTTTCTTCTTTGAAGACGTTTCGCTGCTCATTCAAGAAACTTCTCCAAAGAAAAACCAGAAAGTCCAGTTGCCTTTTGAAAAAGCACCTTTGTGACAACCATGACCTGTATGACTAGGAATCTCCATAGACATTTTAAATGATCTTCTTTGTCCCGGTATTTAATTGCAGTCTAGCATACTAAGGATGAACATTTTCCCCTCAAAAGCACATGGCAGATTCTGGGGAGCCCTGGGCCAGAGGGCCATTGCACTTTGTAGGGGCAGTTGTGAGGCAGCCTTTTTGAGTGGCAGTCATGGAGCTCGAGTTGAAGTCGAGGCCCAGACCTCTACTTCAGACCCAGCTTTGGGGCTGCTCCTTAGTGCCACTATTCAGAGTGGCCCAAGTGGGAGGGGGGAGAGATAGAAAATTATTTCTCTTTTGTTCAGGGTGGTGGTGACGACATGCCTGCAGAGTCAAGTTAGGCATTTCCCCAATTTTTGACACGCTGCACCCAAAAGGTTTGCCATCTATGGCCTGGCTTGTCATTTGAATAAAACAGTACAATTAGTTCAGGTTTCCGTTAAAAAAATCAGATCAATTGGTTAAACCATGCATCACTGTTGCATGAATACCACTTACCAATTAAAGATATATCATCATCTTCATTATGGAGAATAGAAATAATCAAAAAAGGCTTCTTGTAGTGATTTGAAATATTACAATAAGCCTTAGGGTTTGTTTCTGCATATCCATAATTATGGTTCAATGTTGTGTACATTTGTATACCGTATAAGCAGATGGTAACACAGGCGTCCAAGGAGAAGCTTTATATTGCAGACAGAATCCATCAGTCCCTATGCTTATCCCTTCCCTTGAGAAGAAAGTATGGAGAATAATCCCAAAGGTGTTTTTTCAAGAGGCAACTGGACTTCCTTGTTTTTCTTTGAAGACATTTCACCTCTCATCCAAGAGGTTTCTTTAGCTTTGTCTGGAAACTTTTGGATGAGTAGTGAAACATCTTCAAAGAAAAACAAGAAAGTCCAGTTGCCTCTTGAAAAAGCACTTTTGGAATAAGCATGACCTGGATGATGAGAATCTCCATAGACATATGGAGAATAATATATGCAAATCTAAACTATGTAAGCTGGGAAAGGCCCCTTTGTTCCCTACCACGATGAAGATGAATAACGAAACATTGCATGATTGAAAATGCAGAAAAACTTGAGGAGTTTTGATGTTCTTTTTCTGTGTCTTTCTTTAAAATATGACATCTATTTCCTTGCTTCAGTTACTTGGAGAGCTTTTGTGCTCTCCCACACAAGAGTATGCATATGCTGCTGTCATATTATTTATTGTTTATTTGCTTCTGATGATTTAACCCCTACCTCAGGTGACTGGGAAATTGTCTGGATAATGTACTTATTATGTCTTTCTTTTTCATTGTTATTATGACAGCAGTGCTCTGACATTTTTGCCTTCAGCGGTGTTCTGTGTATTTTTTATGTGCTGCAACCTGCAGAATTCATGTAACAACTCCAAAGATGGTTCCTTGCCAACATTCTAGGAAAAAACTGGTAGAAATAGTCTTCTCATGGGCTAATATATTATATTTAGGTGGACTTTTTCCAATAGTGTGAGAATGAAGAGAGGGATGGTAAATAGATATGGAGACATATCCTTAATTTCCATGGAATCATCGTTTGATATCAATAAGGTAATTCATGCTTATTAGATCATAATAAAGTATATTGTTCCTACATGGAAGTAATGCACAATGACATCTTTTCAAATTATAGAAGTTGAAAGCTTTCTTAGCAGAGCAAGTTTATTCTGTGCATTAGATAAAATTGGAATGTACTATACTGGGATTATCTTATTAAGATGAAGAGAATGCATCTCTAACTCACTGCACTTTATCTTAGAATAAGGCCTCTTTACACCATTTTTCTGAGGTTGTTTTGCAAATGCCCATTTGTTCTTCCTTCTCTGCTATTCTAGCTATTCAAGAGGAAATAGGACAGTGCCAAATGCAGCCTGTTCTTAACAATATATGATACTTTGAGTGTATATTTTAAAATGCAAATGAAATTAGCAGTTACTTTCCCAGCTGCAAGGACTTTACAATATGGTGTGGTGCTATATCTGCTCTGACTAGTATTTAACCAAGCCACTCATCCTTTTTTTTTTTGCTTAAATATAAATATTATCATGGGGCCTATCTTCAACAAACACATATCAGTTGGGTGATGGAAAGGAGTAACCCTGCTGCAATCTACATTTTAAATTTAGAAATGCCTCCATGGCTTGGAACCGTAGATTTTAAAGGAAACTCTGTTCCTGAGCTCTAAAACCCTCCTTAGTGACCCTGGTGTCTATTTATGTAGAGGCAACATTTGTCTGGTTGGAAGTGTTTTTATTTTATTTTTTTACAATGGTAGTTCCTCTTTCAAATACCTTTTCCAGAATGGCTGCCTGGAACTTGTCAAAAAAAATTCTAGTCTCTTGCATCTTTTAATGGTTTTCAGTTAATTGGGCTCTGCTACTACCGAAAACAGAATTGCCTAGAAAAACAGTGTCTTGAACAGAGGGAAGGGCCCATATTTGTACCACCTCAAAGTGGTATCAACAGGTGCCAAGGAGACTCTCTTACTCCTTAGAGGTCATCTTATTAAACCACCAACAAATGAAGAATAGCTCAGATTATATTCACAGCAATAATTTGTCAGAACAAGAGATAAAAAGTACTTTAACCCCAGACTAGAAACAGATGACATAAGGTTTAGATATTGGCTGCAGATTTATTATTTATTTATTTTATTTTATTAAATTTATATACCGCCCCATTCCGAGGACTCGGGGCGGTTCACATAAAAAATATAAAAATATAAAAATTCC
>JANHFL010000029.1:55910-68171 GCA_032468155.1 Oxyrhabdium leporinum
CAATGGAGAAATGGGCAACGGAGCAGCCGGCGCGAGGGAAGGAGAAGGCCACTTTCCCACTTTTTTCTCCCTGCTCTTCTTCCTTCCCTCATGCCAGCTGGTCTGTTGCCCATTTCTCCATTGCAGCGCAGTGCCCAGGATCCACTTTGATAGCGGGTGGGGGTAATTTAACAACTGGTTCACCTAGGGTCAGGTTAGCCATCACTGGAGGCTCATCCCACATGTGTATCAGAGCTGGAGGAGGGGATGGGCCACACCTCCCACAACAGCCAACCTGACCCTGGGAGAACCAGTTGTTAAATTATTTGAATCCCACCACTGCATCAGACCAACAATCAAGCAACCAAGATTAACATCAAATGAACAATACCCCAATCATCAAGCAACCAAGATTAACATCAGATGAACAATACCTCAATCATCAACCAACCAAGATTAACATCAGATGAACAATACCTCAATCATCAACCAACCAAGATTAACATCAGATGAACAATACCCCACATCCAGTAAACAATGCCCCAATCAAGGAACTGCCAAACAAGCCAACAGTAAACAGCCCAACTAAAGAACCTCTAAGACCACCCCAGGGCAAGCCATTATAATATAAACTGAGAGCAAACCCCATTCCTTACTAGTACTGATGACGTTGCCTAGTTTGGGTAATGAAATGTCCACAAGAAAACAGTCAAACTCAGAGAGCAAGCACCAAGGACTACTCAATGTTATCTGCTTATTCATTGAGAATACCCATTTTAAAAGAGATCTCTAAAAGCAGAAAATGGTCAATGGTCAAAGTTGAAGTTTTGAGGTAGAGTTATTTTTTAAAAACAGTTTTATTAGGATATCTTCCATTTCTCCTGCATGTTCTTCTTTGAAACTACAAGGAATTGTCTTGCCAATTTTTAGCAGTCCTCACTTACTAGGCCCCAAACGTTCTCTCAAAGATATCTGTAGGCTACATATAGACCTCAAGTTCTGACCTGCTTGTGAGAGTGAAGGCACAACAGAAAAATATTGGTTTCTAACCAAACAAAATGTTACCTTATATGTTCTGGATTCTGGATTATTGTCTTACCTGGTAGGTTCTGGATGTGTAAGTAAATTATATACCAGGAAAAGCATCTTTGGAAATAATTTGAAACAAGGATCTAGGACTATTCTTTGTCACTATTTCACCAGCTCTTTGACCTCCTTTTTTAAATAAGGAAGGAAACAAGCTGAAACTTTTTGTACAGACATTTCCATGTGTGGCCATTAGTCAACTATATGGGTTTGCTCAGCGTAACTGAAATATTTTCTTACAAATGTGCCTATAAGCTTAAGGTTATGATTTATGTCTTTGTTATAGTAAATGCAGATTGTGTATTTGTAGACTGTATTTTCCTGCACAGTATATAGTTAAGGAGTCAGATGTTTTCCCATCATAACTACAGAAAAAGTGTATCATAAATTTTAAAGCAAAGGAGAACAGTTGTTTATTCTTACATAATACAGTAATTTGGTTTCAGTCCTTGTCCTATAATGTCCATCATCTGCTGCTCAATTTGTGAAGTCAATTATTCTTTTTCCAGAGAGCTGGGCCAGTTTTTAACAAAAGCATGACAAGAAGCATAATGTGATGGAGGAGGGGGGGGGAACCTAGTACTTCCCAGATTTCTTTTCCTCTAGTTCTCTGCATCAGTCCGATTCTGTAATTTCCTTTAATCGTAGCATTTTCATAATCATGTGGACTAAGTTCTGTATTCAGCTTCCCCTCAACTAGAAGGACAAATACCAACCAGGAAGAGCGAAGTTGTTTGGGTACAGGAAATAAAGCAAAATATGATTTGAATCTCAACTAGGATTTCTGTATAGGGATAATTTCAAAGAAGAGATACAACAGTCATTACAAAAACATGAGTTTAGCCTGAAAATAGAAGAGAGAGTGAGAAAGAAGCTCAAGATGGCCCACCTTGGCTCTCTTTGGTATAAGAGGGAGGCATAGAAAAACTGTTAGGAATCCTTATATGGAAGCGGGGTGGACTTTGGTAGGTACCCAGCAAAGCAATATCTATTAGTAGTACAAGTTTTCAGGCTGCATGCAAGGATCTGCAAGAGCAGTATTTAAGTTAGTTTGATCCATACTGGTTCTTCATGGTCCTGGGGATGTAAAATTGCACACATTTTATTTTCAATTCAAGACCAAATTTTAATGCAGAGCTCTGTCTAATTCAAGTCTTCCTCAAGTATTATAGATCTACATTAAGAAAATCCATGAGTTGGGTGTGGCATAGCTTTGCACTCAGCATTGCACTTAATAGTTGCTCTTCCCATCATTGAGAGCAAGTATGTTTAGGAGAGAAGCCTTCAAGATATACAGATCCAGTTCCTTCTGCAAATATCTGCAGCACAAGAATGCAAACTGAGGTGGTGTGCTAGAGGGGAATAATCTATATCTCAGTTCATTTTGCAATCCCAAAGTATTTCCAAATTGCACCACCAGAATCTAATGGTACATTCACTTATTTTCAGAAGGGTGATGTTTTGGTCTTTTCAGGAAAAACAAGGGTGAAAATGGATGCATTAAGTTACTGAGAAGCAAAATGCATACTCAGCCTCCCAGTGCTACCCCTTCCCCCCATGTATTTAATAGCATCACTGCATCATCTGGTATGCCTTCAGAGACTGAAATAAATGAAAATTGCAAGGATTGCAATTTCTCCAAGCCAGGTACCAAAAATAACAACAACCCACCACGTTAAAAAGCCATCACTACCCCAAGGCCCAGAGCTTCTGCAAGTTTTAGTCCCCAGAACTACTCCATAATTTTAATTTGCTATTCTTTCTAATGGGGAAGAATGAGACATTACTTACCTGCAAAATAATTACATTAGCTCTATTCATGAATTTAATTCTTCTGACCTGGTTTCTACTTGCTTTTTAGAATGCAAGGACCAGTATGTAAAACAAAGTCCTGTGGTGACCATTTAAAAAAAACCAACCCAACTCTCAGGGGGTAGTACAACACAATCCCCAATGTGTATGTTTTCTCTGTACAAAACTATGACCATATCCACACAGCTGTTTTGTAATGCTCCCATCCTTGAGTCAACAGGAAAACAAGCTACCCAAAATGCTGGCCATACAACCTGTTTGTACAGTGTTTTGTACCACAAACTAGTCTGCGCTGTGCTGCTCTCCATACAGATATGCAACATTAAAGCATAAATTTGACATCAAAACATAAATAGCCAATTTAATCTAGCGGTTAAGGCACTGGGCTACAAAGCAGGAGACTGTGAGTTCTAGTTCCACTTTGAGCATGAAAGCCAACTGGGTCACTTTAGGCCAATCACTCTCTTTTAGCCAACTCACCTCACATGGCTGTTGTGGGGAAAATAAAAAGAGTGATCACCATTTTGAGTTATTTATAAAAATAATAAATATACGATATAAATCAATAAGTCTAAGAATTGACAAGGGTTGAGATTGGTGAATCTCTTGTCTGAAATTCCAGATCCATCTACTGGATTTGTCCAGTCTGAAAAGCCACTTGATGTGCACATTTTTCCTTTTTACTTCCCATTGTATGGTCAATTTATTCCTTTTTTAAAAATCCTTGAAAGTGTGGGTCAACTGATCAATTGTACAATAGAACAGATTATTTACTAAGTGGAAGCAAAGAGCTAGGATTTTTTTGTATCTTTTGGCTTGCCATGTAGTGTCCATTGGGATTGCTGCATCTGAAATGCAACCCTGGATAAATATTATTGAAGAGCTGGAGTTTCACCCAAGAATTTAACTATGGAGATCACCATGGAAGCTGTACACTACACCAAGGACATACAATAATGTAAAGGATAAAGTGAGTAATCAGGACTATTCTGGGAACAGCAGTAAATGGAATGCCCTGCCACAAGGGTTACAGAAGTACAAGAACAATTAAACTCTCAACCCATATAATAAGTCAGAGATATGATAGTCAATTTCACTTCTAACTGTCTTGGGTCAAACAGTTGACAAACCCATTTAAAAGCACCCCTGTGAGGGAGAAGGATGGTTAACAAGTTTGACAAACAAACAAACAAATAGATAAAAGGGAAAAGGGATTGAAGAAGAGAGAGTTCCAGTTTTTCTTGCAACTAAAAGAGGAGTGACTGGTGGGTGAAGAGGTCAGGAACCAAACTGAAGGGATATTCCCTCAAGAAACCAGCAGGACCAATTGGAGCTGAACCAAGGAGCACTTCATTTCAGCAGCATGCCATTTCAGACAACACATCATTTCCCTAATGTACGTCAATAGACTCTACATTGCCTGCATAGTCTCTTCTAGTGGGGTAGTAAGGAAAACACCACTTCCAGAGTGGAGACAAGGGTGTCTCAACTGCAGGAGAATACTGGGATATAAAATAGAGGCATATGGTAATGTTTGGGAAATTATTGGTGAACCAGCCTCTAACCTTACACTTCTGATAATTCAGTAACATACTTGAATCTAGATTAAGCATTGAATCTACATTGAAACAGCTGTTTAATTCAATGCTTAATCTAGATTCTGCCTGTTGTGCAGGCAGAAACTGGGTGGAAGTTCTTCCTACTTTCTCCTTCCTCTCTAAATGCCACGTCTAGGATCAGAAGACCCTTGAATTGAACTTTTGGACAAGAAGAGATCCATGAAAATTGAGCGGAAGCCCCTTTCCTCAATTGAACAGACTGACAAAGAAGAATAAAATAAAAGCCCCAAATAGCCAGAGCTGAGCCTTGAAAAGCTCTGTGCTTTACACTAAACTAATGCAATTAAATGAACTTTAAACAGACCAACCATGTGCAAACAGCAACATTCTTCTATAATGTAATGCTCTGGGAATTCATTTGGGGTAAGACAAGAGAAAAAAGGGGTACTCTGTGAGCATTCTGAATGCAATTAAGTATTAATAATGCTGAATGACATCAGGCTGTATGACTACTTCAATGACAAAACCAAATCATGAGTCTTAATAATTCCCACTTGTTAATTTCTTCCCTAACAGATGTAGACCACTTCTTTTGCCTCTGGAATGGAAGTATTTCTTATTATCACATCTTTTTTAAAAAAATAAAACAAAATACCATTTCATTCAAACAGGGACTATATTCAGAAAGATGGGTGATGGGTTTTCTTTGAAACAGCATTATATTGTCCTGAATATAGGCCCAGAACCAAATAACACAACAGATGATGGTTATTGCAATTTGTGTTTGTGATTTAAAGGAAGGTCATATTCATGTAATAAAGCATGCAGTCAAGAAGAATCTTACTCTAGTGGTCTCCCCCATAAAAAATAAAGCATTACAAAATTACAGTAAGCCTTGAATTCTTAACAAATAATCATGAGCCCTTAAAAATTATCATTTAGAACTTGTTATGCTAGTATCATAGAATCAGATTATGCAAGAAAACAGACAAGCTCAGAGAGCACCAAGTGACCCCTCATTTCAATCCTGAGCTACAAGTAGTTTCCTTTATTGGAATCACATTACTGAAACGTAAAGCAGAAGTCATCTACTTCAACATTCTGCCAAAGCAGAATAGGAAGATATGCTAGGGTAATCTGCTGCACTGTTCATTAAGCTAATGAACTAGGTTGACTCAGCCTTCCATCTTTCCGAGGTGGGTACAATGAGGACCCAAATTGTTGGGGACAATATGCTGACTCTATAAACCGCTTAGAGAGGGCTGGAAAGCACTGTAAAGTGGTATATAAGTCTAAGTGCTATATGCTATTGCGGTTAACATTCTCATCTAATATTTAATTGTAATACTTTTCTTTGGAGCTTTCCTGAGGTTTATTTGTATCCTGTGGGTCAATGAAGAACATACTTCATTCATTATTTATGTATCAGTCCTTAAAATATAAGGAAATGGTCATCCTTTCAGCTTTAACTATTTCTCTCAATATCAAACAAAATTTAACAGTTTCAAGCTATCTTCCAAGAACTGGCTTAGCAGTAGCAGTAGTGTCAAGGTAATGATGATTTAATAGCTGACCAGCTGCTGCAAGGTTGTAATGCTGTAATGCTGCAATGCTGTAATGGTGATGTTATGGTAGCAATGAGTCAGCAGGGTTATTTGACTGTTACCACTTTAAGAGTCTATCTTATAAGGGAGACCCTGTGAGGGCATATATATATATATCTGTGTGTGCTTCTGTGGTGTAGTTGATTACTGATTGCTGTTTGTTCAAGGCCTGTATCAAAGGACTTGTATGTATATATGCCTTTGTGGGATAAAAACCACTATATGTAAACACAAACCTGTGTGCTGTATTTGCTCCTCGGTTGTCTCACCTAGTCACACTGTGTGTACTCTGACAAGTAGTAATATAGTTTTGGTGATATATTTTCACGATACATAATGTCCATTTTGCAAATGGAAAAAAATGTATCAAAGTCATTCGTAAAGCATGAAGAAAATATTCTTCTTCCTCCAGTACAGTACATGCTATTTTATTCCAGTACAGTACATTGCTATATGGGTTCATGTTGTTTTGGACTGTTTTAAACTTGCTGGTTGCAAGATCCCTTCTATGCTCAATGCACATGCAAACTCAAATTTCTTAAAAAGGTCAAAGAACAGCACCAGCTTATTGCAAGGGCACAATTATCTTCTGTATTCTTTGCATACATACATAATATGTTAGTATTGCTCTTGGAACAGGATTTGTAGCACAGGATAAAAATTTGGCTGGCATATACAGTACTTTATCCGCCAGAAATATCTGACAACAAATTCAGCCTGTTCTTATGTCAGAAGAAATAGAACACTTGATACGGTAAATTCAGAAAGCTTTTAAAGACACAATGATATTTAAAGGACATAAGATGAGCTGCAATTTTAGCTTACAATCATAACCAATGAAAAAAAGCATTGGTTTTAAGCATCAAGCATCAAAGAGGTTTATTATATATATTATTTTAAGAACCTAGACAGGCTATAAATAAGAAACAGGTTAGCTGGTTTCGATGAAGGAGAAACATCACCTGAATTTGAGTTTCAATCATGTTTTATATCTCCATATAGTTTTTAAAAGATTAATTCTAGGTTATTTATAATCTAGTCAAAACAAGGTTTCCTGTACTAATTTATATTATAATAAATTAACAACTCTTTCATGAATAACAATTTCTCTTCCTAATCTCAAAATATTTTTTTAAAAATACTGTGGTATTACAATTTTCATGGCAGCCATTTAATGAGAAATTCCATGATGATTGTATATGGGTATATATGTGTAGATGATTCAGTGAAGAAAATCACTTGTACATTTTCCATCCGAAATAGTTCCACTATATTTAACAGAAGTAATATAGCATATGTATTTAGAATTGATTTGCTTTATTAATTTCTAAGGAATTGTCTTAAAAGAATATGCAACGGTAATAAACTATTTTTCTCTCAAATCAGAGTTTCCAAAATTCCACATGCTACTAGATCAAGCAATACAACAATCTTCTTCAGGTTTCAATTCTTTTTTTTTATATCTGGTTTCTAGGATGATTCCATTCTTCTTACTTCTTTGCTCAAGTTTTTTCTGTAAGAAGAATTGGAGGGTTTCTTGAGGAATTTAATCCTAATAAGGGAGTTTAGCCTTAGTCAAACAGACTTCATTATTAGGATGCACAGATAACTCACACAGCATAGAATAGATAAGTCAACAGTAAGCATGCTTATGCAGGTGCAAGAGTGAAATTTGAATTCAGTGGAACTACAAAGTAAAACAGCTGCTATAGATGAATATATAATAATTTGCAATGAAAATGCCACTCTTTGTGAGTGTTCAAAGGGTTTTTTCCACTTAGTTAAAAAATTGTAAATGACAAATGTGGATTAACCAAGGCAGTTCCATCATCTGAAATGCTTTGTGTGAAATTGACTAAAGAAGCTTGCTTTTATAAGTCTAAAGATATTCTTTATGCATTGTGAAAACAAGTATACTTTATTTTATTTGGAGAGGATATTCAAGTATATTACGGTAGCTTCTCTTTGTATTACCATTCATAATGGCTTCATTTGAAGTTGTCTATGATACTAATTTGAAATAAGGATTTAGAAGCAAAGTCTGTAGCCCAATGCAGAGACTGCCTCTTGACATCTCATTTACCCATCATTCTTCAGAACTGTATTTAGCATATAACATATAATACACGGACTAGCAAAATATATTAAAATTTCACTTAGATTAGTAAAACACAATAAGACATAAAAAGATCCATTTTCAAATGCCAATCTCTAGGCCATCTAACCGTTGAAGCATCATTTACTATATTATAAAGAATCAGACATGCCCTAATCTTACAATTGGCCATGATATGATCTACAGTTTGATATGGGACACTGTAATCACACTGAGGGAAGGATACTGTGCCCCATTTATACAGTGGATTCCAGCAATGCTGTGTGAATCCTATTCAGGATAGTCCATTGCTGATGTGGTAGTTCAAAGCCTGGTACCATTTTAAGGGGGGGGGGGTGTTGTCATTTGTATGTCTTCCTATGTCTGGTACATTCAGCAACTCATTTAGCTTTCCATTGGGAATCAATGTTAAACTTGTCGGGCAGGTGTTGTGTAAGTGCCAATGGCGGCTTCCAGGATTTGAGTCTTCTGGTTAATAAATGAGAAAGGCTGGTATGCACTGGTAGGAATGAATTGTTCATTTTTTTTCTGAATTCTCTCACTAGTGCATCTTGCCTTCATAAAGCTGGAAGTGCTCTATGGCTCAGAACAGGAAGCAGCAAGTTGGAATGGTTTGAATGCATCCATTTATAATCCTCATAGTATCATTGAGTCAGGCATCTAAGCGACTAGTATGGCAGCTGTTAAGCGATATAGGGGCATGGTATTCTGCTGCAGAGTAGACAACTCTAGAGCTGATGACCTAGAGTAGCAGTTGGAGCTCCCAATTTAATTCCACATAATTTGTGTGGAGTATGTTCTTCCTAGTATTGATTTTTGTTGCCATATTCTCTAAATGCTTCTTATAGGAGAGAGTCTGGTCCAATGTTACCCCAAGGTACAGGAGCAAGTTGTTGTTTAAGTAGACCTTCGGGGATTCATATGCTAGTTTGTTGTTAGAGTGGAGACATGTAATTACCATTGTGCTGGTGTTAGGAATAAGCCTCCCGAATCCGGTTTGTTTCAATGGGCAGATATTAATCTATTTTGGGATCTATCCTCTTTGTAACTAATCTTTCCAGGAGTTTGTAGCAGGAGCTCAAAAGGGTGATTGGGCAGTAGCTTTCAATTCTGTCTTGTGGTGCTTCGTTTCTTTAAGAAGTCTCTTCAAGAAACTAAATGCAAGAACATTTTAAATAGATGTACATGGTTCTACACATTTGTGAGAAGTCTAAAGAAGGTAGTTTAAAGAAAAGAAAGAAATATAAGAGTTACCAAAGTTGTCAGAAGTATCAAAAATATATCTTTTAGGAACAGAATTTTATCAAACAATAAAAAAAAATTCTAGAAGACTAGGTGGGCACGCAAACCGATTTTGAATTAAATTAGAAAAAGGGGGATCTTTGGTGCTCTCTGAGCCTACTTGTTTTCTTGCAGAAATTTTATTACCTAAACTAGGTAACATCATTAGTGCTAAATTAGAAAAAGATAAGGGAAGCCCTCCAATTACAATTTCCATCATTTTCTAGAATTTCCCATATTGATGAAGGCTGCTGAGAATAAGAGTATAGCAACATCTGGCAGACCACAGATTCCCAACCTCTGCATTAGAATTTATTAGGGTGTTTAGCATTCATTTAAAGCTAGATTCCATTAAAAATAAACACATATAAAAGTAGAATATATTTGTCCTGCAAAAAAACAGAATACCATTAGGTGGCAGAGTTTTCACTCTGCCACCATCTAGTGGTGCTCCACATTGTTGCAGCTCTAATATAGTGACCCTATATTAAAAAACAAACAAACCCACCCCCCCATTATGGGAAGTATTTGAACGATAACTAAGCAGTTATTCATTTTGCAAATTGAAAATACAATGATAGAAAATGCATTCTTTTTGACTAAAACAATACTGGGTAAAAAATAATCAGGAACACATTTTCCCCCTCATTAAAGTAGTTTGAGAGTCTTTTAGGAGGGCTTTCCATTTGTGCCAGCAAAACATGCCATTAATACTAAATAATTACATTTTATGCTATCCTTTATTTGAATTGTAAAATAACAGAAAACAGGGTGACAAAGACGTCTTTTAAGAAAAGTTGCAGAGCAAAAGTAGGCCTTGGTGGTTTATTTGAATAGGGCCAAGCAAACACCTGCAAGTACTTTGAAGGATCTTAAAGAAAAAGTCAAGAAATGACACTGTCCTAGCCCAATGCAATCCTAAAAGATGAAAAATGACAGTTTTTTTAAATTGTTAATTTAACCAAATAAGTCTTCAGCTTAATATAAGTTCCCCACAAATCTATACTTACTTTCTTCTGAACAAATGCTTATGTTTGCAGTTTGTGTTTTGTTCACCTACGGTATGAAGATATTCTCTATAATACATGTGTATTTTGAATACATACTGCAGTTTTTACCTTGAGTAGCAGAAAATGATGAATGGGCATTGAAGTATTTGATTATGAGTAAGATCACGCTCGAGTTTTCAGCAAATGTTAACAAAGCTACTAAAAAAGTCCAGTCAAGTTCTAACAAATTACTGAAAGTTGTCTTTGCCATGACTGTGGGTGGGCAATACCGAACTGTTTATGTATGCTGGCCAGGAGGCAACACTAGGAATTCCAACTGCTGGGAACCAGATGAGAAATTACTACGTATTGTAATCAGACCATGGAGGAGGAATTGGATAGAAAGCAACACAAACAAGAGAGAAAAAGATCAGAGTTATGCATTCTGGAAGGTTTAGAAAATTGGCATTTTTTAAAGGATGGTCACAGTCTGCCTTTGCCATTATTTGAACATTGATTTTTTTTCAATAAACTTCCCTTGTTATAAGTTTTCACTAGAATCATAAAACTGGAACGAGCCAGTGAGGGAAAAACCCTGCTCAGTGCAAAAATTCACACTACAATAAAGCATTCTGTGGAGAGGGCCATTAGCCTCTGCTTGAATACTATCTCTTTTCATTGGTTTGGGTGCATGCTGCTGTTATTTAGGGAGATTTTTCTTCATATTCAGCCTTCCTGTAATTTAAATCTATTATTCTATGCTGAGGAATAATGAAGAACAAATCTTGATTTTCTTCTGAATGATATCATTTTAGGTATTTATAAGTGCTGTCACATCAGTGCTCAGTGTACTCTAACTATCCCCAGTTCCTTCATTCTTTTTTTCATAGAATTTAGTTGCTGGTCCTTGATCTTCCATAATGCCATTCTCTGATTTTTTTGTTTCTAGATTTTTCTTTGAAAAACTGGACACAATATTAGAAGATGAGGGGTCTGACCAACACAGAATGGAGCAAACCAATTACTTCCAATTATCTGGCATCTATTAATGTAGCTCAAAAATGTTTTTGCATCCTGTATGGTGACAACACAGTATCAAATCTAGTTCAAGAACTTTTTCTAAGTATAGTTATCAGATCTGATAGTACCCATCCTATATCTGTTCATTTGTTTTCATAACTATGGAATTTGCATTGGTCTCTATTCAATTTCATTTTCTTATTTACAGTTCTTTCGCTAATCTGTTGTTTCTGTCTTCTATGTTATTAGCTAACAATACAATGAAAACATAATGAACAAATGAGGTTAAGAAAAAAAAATCTAGAAATCTTGAATGACTAGACTCTAGCAAATCAGTGGATCCTGATGGCATCTGCACAAGAGTTCTTAAGAACTCAAGCATGAAAGTGGTCAATTCAGTTGTGATCTTCCAGCAAAATTATGTAACTTGTCACTCAGGCTCAGTGCCAGAGCATTGAAAGGTAGCCAATGGATGTCTCATTTTAAAAAGGGGCCCAGATCAGATCCAAGATATTATAAGTCAGTCAGTTTAATGTTTATTCCAAGAAAATGTATTTATTTATTTATTTCAATCTCAAACTATCTAGTGTGGACCTCATCCCATTCTTAACAGATCCGTAAAGGGGGCATGCATAAGCGTACCAAGCATGCCTACCATCCCTGTCTTACTGTCCCCATTTATCTGCATTTACTTCCTTTGTTCATGTTTATACCTATACTTGTTATCTTGTACATGTTTGACAAGCTAAATAAATAAATAAATAAATAAATAAATAAATAAATAAATAAATAAATAAATAATAAATTAATAAATT
>JANHFL010000029.1:76866-89377 GCA_032468155.1 Oxyrhabdium leporinum
CTTTCTTTCTTTCTTTCTTTCTTTCTTTCTTTCTTTCTTTCTTTCTTTCTTTCTTTCTTTCTTTCTTTCTTTCGCCACCCGTCTTGCTATCAAGCAGTCTGGGCATCTTACAGCATAATAAAAACAACAATATGAAACAGTAAATATGTTAAATGAATAAACATTTAATAAATTAAAGAAACCCACCATGGGATGTAAAGTAAAGCTGAGTCTAAGATCACTTAGTAACAAACCATTTTAATGACACTATCAACACAGATATTCAAGCTAGAGGGTAATTCACATTATTGATCTATATTCGGATGTAATTTATTAGCTGTGCCCCAGAACAAACCATGGGTTTTCTATGACTCCTAGAGTGGTAAAGCCTAACTGACTAGGATTCATCCAACTGGGATGACTGTCTGAAAAATTGGAATTACAGATTCCAGAATTCCGGTTGGGAATTCTGCTTTTCATCCAATAGGAAGGCTGGTCTTTTTTCCTTTGAATTTTATATGCTGCACAGGCTGGCAGCTGAGCAAATAAACTCTTAAAGCAATTTACAGTGAATCACTAAACATGATTATAATCGCAATAAATACTTAAGTTCCATAGCCAATAGCCATAAAATAAAATTAGATGAGTCCAAGTACAAAGCCAATTAATGCAAGATATCAGTCAATTAGCCATAAAAGTTTTCTAAAATGGAAACGCTTTTGTTGGCTTGCTAAAAAAAAAAGTATGAGATGCATGAGATGATTTTTACTGCATTATATTGATTTCCCCATGTTTCATGGTGCTCATATGTAGTCTTTATTGGAATTGGAGTGCCTACAAAGCTGAAGTTTTAGGATAAAAAGCAAGGACATATCCAATGAGAAAAATACAACCAATCTTTCCCTGTAGCTACACCTGACAAATTCCAAGCACCAAACAAAGGAAAGTTTAAAACTAGGTTTAATTGGGCATAAAGGATCCTTGGTGCAGAATTGTGTTGGGCTAACTAAAACATATTGGTTGCTAGGATTTAAACTAAAAGACTAAACATCAGTTCATACAATGTCTTGTTCTTAATCATAAGAATGTATTGAATATGTATCCAGAATCCCTTAAATTAAATTACATAAATTAATTATATAATCCCTTGAGTATGCTCCTTCATTAAGGGATCTTATCTGCATTGATTGAAAATGGACTTATTTATGTCTTATGTCTCCATCCCGATGCAAGGAATTATAGGGTCGTTAAAAAGAAAAAAAAGTTTCTTATATTCTTGTTTGAATGGTTCAATTTCTAAGTTACGTTATTGTTTTGACTGTAAGCTGTGCACTGGCAAAAGACTTACTCATGCCAGTTAATAAATTGTTGAAATATCTACATAAGTGAGCTTTAAAAAAACCCACTGACAAGGACACTATATTGGAGTAACTCGGTGTAGCAGTTACCCAAAAACTAAAACTATTCTAAGAGATTATTAAGCAGAACGAATCTCCGTATTTAAGATGAATAAAAGTGGTCTCTTACCAGATATTTTTATTAGTAGAACAAAAAAACAAACACAGATCCCACCCGGTGTCATTCTGAAAATGCAGCCCTCCATGATAAACAGATTTTGAGATTGTTGTCTCGAGATTATTGCGAATCCATTGATTGTGGCCTCAAGATTGTTGCGGTTCCACCCCTAGGTGTGCTCCTTATCAGGCAGCGCGAACGACAATCCCACAAAGCTTTTGCGGTAACCAAGGAGTTTCTAAAACACAAGCCTGTTGACTTTTCCATGAGTAGTTTAGTGATAGCAATCTGATATGAAGTTCGGGAAACTCATAGAGCAGAAGGGACAGCAAAGGATGAATGCACGCACAAAAAACACACACAAACCAGGCTAGATTTGATTCTCTTAGCTAACTTCTCTTTGCGGTCCTAAATAATACATAGCAAAATAGTAAAAAAGATGTGGAGACTCTAGAAAGAGTGCAGAGAGGAGCAACAAAGATGATTAGGGGCCTGGAGAGTAAAACATACAATGAATGGTTGCTGGAATTGGGCAGGCCCGGTTTAATAAAAAGAAGGACTCGGGGTGACAGGATAGCAGTGTTCCAATATCTCAGGGGTCACCACAGAGGGGGGGGTTGTCACCCTATTCTCCAAAGCACCTGAAGGCAGGTCAAAAAGCAATGGATGGAAACTAATCAAGGAGAGAAGCAACCTAGAATTAAGGATAAATTTCCTGACAGTGAGGACAATTAATCAGTGGAACAACTTGCCTTCAGAAGTTGTGAATGCTCCCACACTGGAAGTTTTTAAGAAGAGATTGGACAACCATTTGTCTGAAGTGGTGTAGGGTTTCCTGCCTAAGCAGGGGGGTTGGACTAGAAGACCTCCAAGGTCCTTTCCAACTCTGTTATTCTATTCTATTCTATTCTAAATATTGGAACAGTGCTATTTTATTGTGCTATTTTATTATGAGTTGGACTAAGGAGAAATTTCCTAAGGGTGAGACCAATCAAGTTGACCAGGCCCGCCCATTAGAGCAGAGAACCAATTGTTAAATTATTTGAATCCCACCACTGATTATACCATAAGTTAGTTTCAGATCTCCTAAAAAATAGCTGTATGATCTGGAAAGAAAATCCCCAGTTATCTAAAAATGGAAAATAAATAATTGCTGTCAGCCTTAAAGTAGGGCACTAATTTGCATGAAATGATAATGGATCTCTGATTCTTAACAGAATCTCTGGATTTACTCTGCAATGGGTCAGATTCAATGACTCTTCGAGATCTATCAAAATTGAGTCTATATTTGTCTTCCTCTGGATTAAAAATATTAATACAAAACAAATGTGGTAGACTGTGTAATGGGAATGGTAAAGACAAGATATCAGAATAAAACCTGCTATTCCTTACTGTAAAAATATTAGTTTGAAATCCCACCAGCATGTATCTGGAACTATGGGGCGTTCTCAAAAGATCACACCACACAATTTTTCCATTAATTGCCTCCAGCTGTTCTAAAACCATGCATTCCCTATGGGTATCTTTCTAGCACAACTGATACTAATAAAACACAGGACAGCTAGATGTTATATGATTGCTATGGCAAGATTACTGTATGTTCAGAGATAGAATGATTTGACATTACCTACTATGGAAGAATGGTTGAGGAAGCTGACAGATTTTGCTGAAATTGATAGACATGTTTGATTACAGAAAAGATACTATCCAAATTTATTGGTGACTGGAATCCTTTTATGGACTTTTTTTTGGTAAAAATTTAAAAGACACTGATTTACATTTTTTATGATTAGACAACTCTTCCTATTATTATAAAAAGAGGAATATGATATAACTTTAGAGAGAGATGTATGTATAATGTATATTTGCACTTATAATTGCTGTGAAGAATATTGGAAGCCATTGCTTTATATCTTTTTTCTTTAACTTTTTTTCCCGACCCTTTTTTGCTTTTTGTTTGATTTTTTTCTTCCTTATTTTATAGGGAAATAAGGAGTTTTTATTAGTTTTTGTCATTAAAAATGTCAATAAAATTATATTAAAAGAAGATAATTTGTTATTATTTTTTTCATTTTAGATTTTATTATTGGCAGTTATTGTGTCTTTTCCTTTTTCTGAGGATCTTGGGAAACTAAATTGTAACTGATCAGCCTCACACAAGTATTGCCAAAAGGCTTCCATCTGATTTCCCAACAATCACACAAATGACTACAATTTATTCTGGCACAATCCACTGCTTCTCCCAGCTTCTCAAGTCAGGCATAGATGATAACAAATGAGGTGATGGTTGGTAAGAAAAATAGAGGTAACTAAATACTTCACATTTTACATCCTTAATGTTGTTTGGATAAGAATAAAGTGAAAAGCCTGCAGTCTAACTGGCACTTGTACATAGAAATAAACCATCAGATAGTTTGGCCCAATTCTGCATGATTTCCCCCACCTTTATTCCATAAATAAGACATTACGCAGTAATGCCTCCAGGGGGGGGGGTTATAAGAAACTTTACAGTATAATAGTTACTTTAGTGCATCGGAGCCAGCCCTACAACTGGGCTGAAGGAGACAAGTGCCTCAAGCAATGCAACAGCCTGGGGAGAGTGGCTGATATAGAGAGTGGCTATATCATTCTGGTCAACTATTCTGTCCATGTTCCTTTGAATGGCACTGCCCCATAATTTAAGAATCAACTGACTTTTGTATGAGGGAAGAACCATTTTGTAATTTGCTTCAGGCAAGAAATATATTGGCCTAGCCTTACCAATCCCCATTTTGAAATGTTGGTAGTCTGTGGTCTGAAAAAGGAATGCAAGTATCTGCACACAGTTGTGATCACAGCACTGTTTAAAGCAACAGATTTCCTTGGGTTTAAATTTTGGATAGAGCTATGAAACTACATGATGAATTATTAATTCCTATATTATTTACATGTTCCCAGATCTTACTCAAAACTAACAACAAAATCTACTGACCATAGCCACACTCACAGTGCTGTAATGTTAGTGTAAGAGGATGATGCCAAAGATATCCTCTAAAGAATGTAGCCAGAAAAAAATATAAAGAAATGTCTAGAGATGATGGATACAATTAGTCAAACATATGACCCAGGATCTACACATTAAATACCATAAATCCACAGTGAGATATAGCATAATGTTATGGTTAAGATGTCAAGGAAGGACTGGGGAGGCCCATACTCAGCTCTGACATCAGGCATTGAAATTAACTGAATTTTGGGCATTGTGTTTCCTTAGTCCAACCTACGTCACAGTGTTGCTGTTATAATGGCAAAATGAAGAGAGATCCACATGTAGGCATCCTTGAGCTAAAGTAAGATATACTATAAATCTAACAAATTCATCAGTCCTAACTTGGACACTTGATACTTCCATCTCTTAAGCTTTGAATTAGTGGTGGGATTCAACTAATTTAACAACCAGTTCTTCCTAATAACCAGGTGGACGTGGCTGGGGATGTCATGTGACTGAGTGGGCATGGCCAACTCAATGTCACTCACGGCAAGGTGGGGCGGCACAGGTGGGCCGAAGGGGTGATGGCGATGGTCGGAGCCTTAGACTTGCTGGGTCTCGCTGCCCGACAGCCAGGGTTTTTAAAAAGGATTTTGGAGCAGGAAGTGGTGGGTGGCTATGTCCGGCCTTTGTTGGTGCAGCTGCTCACAACTCCACCCTGACACACTGGCCTCCCACCGCCACCACCTCCTTGCCAGTGCAAACAACCTGCCGCCCCTGCCTCTTTGTAGGCACAAATGGCCTGCCACTGCTGCCTCTTTGCCAGTACAAACGGCCTGCAGCCTCTGCCTCTTTGCCAGTGTGAACGGTCTGCCACTGCTGCCTCTTTTCTGGTGAGAATGGCCAGCAGTCACTGCCTCTTTGTCGGCCTCAGTTCAAGCCGCCAAAGAGGCAGCAGCGGTTTGGGCCAGCAAAGAGGCAGTGGTGGCAGGTCATTCACAACAGCAGTGGCGGCAGATTGTTCGCTCTGGAGGTGGTGGTGGTGGCAGAGTGGGCCAGCTAAGAGGCGGCAGCAGACCATTTACTGCGGCAAAGAGGCGAAGGAAGGCTCACCAGGCAGGCAGGTAGCTGGACCACGTGGGAGGCAGTGGAGAATGGCAAAGGACAGCTTGGCAAGTAGCTGGGCCGCATGGGAGGCCGTGGCAAAGTCAGGCAAGTGGGCTGGGCCACGGGGACCACGTGGTTGAGGCAAGCAAGCTAGCAAGCGAGGGAGCCAGAGAGCAGCAGCTGCTATTCTGCGGCCAAGGCGGGCGAGGCAAGATAAGGAGTGACTGAGAGGGGCGGGGCAGGCAGGGCCAGCCAGTGGTATGATTAGCCAGTTGTCCAGATGGCACAAAAAATTACCAACCGGTTCGCATAAACTGACATGTTATGTCTGCTTTGAATGGTAATCCTATACTTATTTGTATACAGTTGTGTATGTAAAATGGGTACTTACCAGGAAGAACATAGGATGATCAAAGTTTCACCTGCTTATGTGTGCAACTTTTGTATGTAAAGGTGGTGCTTTGATCACATCTTTGCAGTCACCATTCTGACATTTTTTTAACAACACGTGCATACACCTGTCTCAGAGAAAGATAATTATTGATTATTTGCATTTTATCTCTCCTTAGCCTGACTATTTCATCATTCCTCCTCTGGATAACAGTCCATGAATTAAATATAATGCACTAATCCATAAAAGTTTATGCCAGAATAAATGTCTTCAAGATTCCATCAGACCCTGTTCTTTTTACTAGCTGGATTTAATTTATCGAGAACCAAAATAAAGATTGAGTTAATTGTACAATTAGACATCAAAGCCTGGATGAGACATCTTAATGTCCTGACAAATGTCTGAGAAAGGTGATACTGAGAGATAAGAGCTGAATAAATGTTATATTTGAGAGAAGATTAAAATAAACAGTCTTTTAGTCTGATGCTCATCACCTTGCTGCTCCAATTTTTATATCATTTTCATTTATTCCCCCTCCCCACTCCAACAACACCATCCAAATGAATATCTTGATAAGCCCCTTTTAATAGCTTCATTCCAATTTCTGTGGTATCTTTCCACACTTTCCTATATATGGAGAAAAGCTTTCCCTTTTTTACCTATGGAACAGCTTATTTTTTCCTGTTCAAGATCTGCTTTTTTTACAAATCCTTTTGAGAACCATTCTATTCTCCCTAAACCTGTTCTCTATTGTCAGCTGAGATGGCTGCCTCCTTTCCGCTTGTTTCTCATTACTTACTGCTTCCCACCACTCCTACTTCATCAGTATTGCAGTCTTATCTGGCTAAAGCATAGGTGCACGATCTTTTGGCTTGCCTGAGCCACATTGAGTGAAGATGAATTGTCTTGGGCTACATATAAAATATATAGTTAATGTATATAAATCACATAGTTTATCATCCTGTGGAGTCACATTACTAGCTGTCCAGGGCTACATGTGGCCTGTGGACCAAGAGTAGTACAGTACATGCCTGGGCTAGAGTTTTATTTCATTGTTTCCTTATTTAAAAATGCTTGCCCTGGCACAATACAGAAGGGAAAAGAATAAAACCACTACAACCAATTGATAGAATGGACAATGATACACAGCCAAGAATAGAGCAGTCTAAATAAATGTATTTTTATTGTCCATTGATATTGGTCAAGGGTAGCTTCCACTATTTTAACCAGTATAGTGTAGAGATAAACAGTTGAGACTTGGAGTGAGAAAAGGCATGATTTAACCTCTATTTCAGTGATCCCTGAATGACTTTGGACAGTCATTTTTTTTTCTCTATGAAACTAACCTATTCTCTATTTCCACAACAATCTCACAAGGTTTTTGTGGAAATAGAGAACAGGTTAGCTTCATAGAGAATGTTGTTGTGGAAATAAATAGGTTAGTTTCAAAAGGTTGTTGTGGAAATGAAATTAGTGATAGTCCTCAAGAAGCTGCCTTGAGGTGTCAAAGAAAAGTGCATGTAAGTGCAATACATAAGTAAAATCGAGAGATTCCCTTTGAAAATCTGTTTTAAAGTAATTTCTAATTGCATTAAGGACATCAGCTGGTTTTTAAACCTGAAAGAGGAGGGAGATATCAATTTTTCTAAACCTAGATTGTAAAAGGCCTTTTAACTTAATAGAAAGTAGTCCAGTGGGAGATTACCAAATATCATCCCATTGTCCAGATCCTGTTAGATCCAATCTTTTGCACACTACTTAATGAAAATGATTTTAAGAGGGGACCCATTTGTTTGATTTAATATCTGACTATTATTGTCTATCCTGGTTCTTCATGTAATTCATTCTTGTACTAGCTATACTAAGAATAGGCTAATACAAATGAAGTCTGTAGAAAAATCATTTTAGGACCGGATTTAGGAAAATATGAAGGAATCATATACATATTGAAAATCACTGAAAAAAAATCAGCAGGCAATTTACAGGGTAAATTAACTGCTACAGGTCTGAGGTCAGATGAAAACCACAAATCCAGTTAACAAGAACTTCAGGTTCTCCACCTCCCAGTCCAAGTAAGGTGTTAATGTGGTTGTTATGTATTGGTGGATCCCTGTCATATTTTCGTACTGTTTATTATTCTATTGTTTTAATCTTGGCTCTGTGTTTATGGCTGTGTGGGTTTTAATTGTTTTTACTGGAATTTCTTTGTTTGGATTTTGTAAGCTGAGCAGAGTCTTCTGAAGTGGGCATCCATAGCCAATGTAATACTTTAAATTAAATTAATAAAGTCAGGCAGCAGATTCTGGGAGATGGCAGCCACAACTTGCTGTGTTCCAGAGGGTCTGTTCTATGTCTCTAAGCTTCTTGGTATATGAAAATTATTCTCTGAATCTTCAGAAATGCTGCTTCCAAGTAATATGGCAGATAATGTCCCATTGTGCTTGTTTAAAAAATTCAGTTTCCAGTACGTCCAGTTTTTGTAAAATAAACAGAGATGCAGAGACAAAGAGTGCCAGTGATACACCAGAGGCAGGCTGCTCTTGCTTTGGCAAGAGGTTCGCTGGTTTGCACGTGTGCATTCGCACTCTGTGAGGCTTGTGCTAAGCTACAGGGAGGCAGCTGATGATTAAAGCAGCTCCAGTGAGTACAGAAGGGGCGGCACGGAGCTCATCTGGGCAGCCTGGGTGGCGTAAAGGTGAGTTATTTAGGGATAGCTCAGGGCAAGGGTGGGGGGGGGGAGCAGCCAGAGCTCAGAGCAAGGGGTTCGCCCGAACCTCTGCGACCATGCAGCAGCCCACCCCTGAGTGCCTCCTAGTTCATGGGATGCAGATATCATGTTGACTTCAATTTGGTGGCCATCTTGACTATTTTGACAGAGCCTGTGGATATCCTGAAATAAAGAATATGAAATAAAAGAAAAATATATATGTTGTGTGCCTAAGAAGCTAAGAGAAATGGGAAAGATCTAATAGATCTGAATGAAAGTGACTTGATTTTATGAAATAAAGTTAAATGCATATAGGGAAGTGAATGTGGATCTTTGATTGTGAATAGAAGGACTAAAATATATTTATCAGAAAGTATGAACCGAAATCATCTGCTTTGTTATGGTGCACATGAAAGTAAGAAGCCATTGGTTAGGGATAACTGCATGTTATGCTCTACTGGAGGATAATAGGTTATGATTATGAGGCAGGATTAAGTTTCAGAGAAAACTGTGTGACAGCTGAATGGATGCCCTTCAGGGTAACAGAACTGTTTCCTTAGATAATATGAATTGATGGGCAAGAACAAGACAAAGGAATACAGAAAAAAATAATTGGATCATTTGGAGATCTAGGGATAAATGGCAATTGTTTGTTCTAAGAGTATCCACTTAGAAACACTTATGATTGTTTTCAATACATGGTTTAAATATATGTTTATCCAGGCATATGCATGGAAAAAGAATTAATGGCTATTTGTTTATAAGAAATGAGAGATTTAGTGAGGGGTACACAATATTGACTCTGAGTTAGACCTTTTTTTTTGTTCTCTCGAGAATAGATCTTGGGGGTAAATGGACATGGAAGTAAGTAAGTAAGTAAGTAAGTAAGTAAGTAAGTGAATGAATGAATGAATGAATGAAATTAGAGTGAAAGCAAATGGATTGCAGCAAGAGGACAAACAAGTCCTGTATGAAAAAAAAATAGACTAAGGAAAGTGGATATAAAGAAAAAGATGTGGAAGCTGCTTGAAAGAGAGTGAAAATTATTACAGAGAGCCACAGAAATGTGTGGATTTATCTAATTAGATGTGCGAAATATTATGCTTAGTGAAATAATGAAGTGCAAGAGGCTGCAGGTAAGAGTGTGAGAAAAATGAGGATGAGAGAAGAATAATGTAAAATACACCTGGAGAGAAAAAGAATACTTCCAAAGAACACAGTCAAAAGTGCAATGAATTAAATGAGGCAGAAAGAATGCAAAGATTCTGATAGAAATTTTAAAAAAGGTTTTTGAAAGTGAGTAAAAAGAGCCAAGCAAGGACTCTGCCGCAGAGGGAATAGAATTAAAAAATAAAATAGAATAATAATTTAGAATGATACAGAAGTAAACTTATATTTGAAGGAATATTTTAGAGATTTTCATGAGAATAATTGTGATATGTTGTAGAGTGAAACTGAAATAAATGCTATAGAAGTTATAGTCGAAGAAAAGAAATGAAAAGTACCGTATGTCCTAAGTGGTGTTACAATGAAAACTAGAAGGATGACATTACTGTTTCCCTATGCAAAGATAGCAATATCTGGCTCTCCCAGGTCCTTGGAAAGGATTCAATAGGTAGATAAAAAGGTCAAATCCAGTCTAAACATCTTGCTGACTGTGCCATCAAACATAATCTCGTAATTGTTTTATATGTATGATCTGAAGCTTCATGGAAAATCAGAAGTCAAAATCCAGTCACTGACAAAAATTGTTAGCATAGATGTAGCAATGAAATTTTCCCTAGAGAAATGTGCTACAGCAGCAATAAATTGGGATAAAATCCACAGTAATGGCATTGAAATGCCAAATGGACAATCCTCAGGAGCTATCAGGATGCAGCCTAAAATCTGAGCATTATGCAGTTGGATAACAACATCAAGCATGGACAAGAAGGTCAGAAAATATCAAGATCTGAAAACTGAAGTTGAAAGATTGTGGCATAAACCAGCTATCGTGGTCCCAGTGGTTCTGAGCTTACTGGGTACCATACCAAAAAATCTTGCATAGTACTTGAAAAATCTGTATATTGACAAATTTTCCATCTGTCAATTGCAAAAGGTCACACTGCTTGGATCCGTGCATATACTTCAGCAATATTGTACACTATGACATCTTACGTTCTTGAGAGGAACTCAACATGAAGGCCAACACCAGTTAAAGAACTGGCAGATGTGACTTCACATTGTTCTGTATCTAATAATAGTAATAACACAAAACCAGCAGGTGAATTAGTTTGTTTAGTGTGCTATGAAAGTGTTTGGTAAAACTCTGATTCGAAGAGTACAAGAGATGACATTGAGCAAAAGAATTTAGTGCAGTTTTATGCCACACAGAGGATATGTAGATCAGATTTTTTGCTTTTCAGGATATCTATGCAAAATGAATCTAAGAAAGAAAGTTCATTAGATTTTTGATTTAAGAAAACATGGAATGTTAATAGGCAAGCTGTGGAATATTTGTTCAAATATGAAATTGAAGACTGGTTGCTAAATAAAATAAAGATGGTAAATGAAAGTAAATTTTGCATGAGAAAAAAAACCCAGAATGCTTAGTTAATGATTCAAGAATAAAACAAGGATATGTAATGCCTTTTTAGCTTCAATGTATTAATGGTAAATGTATAAGGAATGCTTGTGGTGAGAATAGAAATGTGTTTGTTAGTGCTGTGAGTGATTCTCAGCAAATGCCAAGGCAAATTGTAAGATAGAGCAAGATGAGAGAACAAATGTAACAAAGACCAAGTTACAAATATAAATTAGTTATATTTGACAAGAAAAGTGGAATGATTGCAAATGATATATAAATGGCAAAAGTTTGAGCAAGTGGGTGTATTTGTATAGTAGAATGGTGACTAAAGATGAGAAGATTGATAAATAAACATTAACATGTGCAAATACTTGAAGGATAATGAGTTATAGCTAGTTTGTTATGAGAAGTACCGTGTTTCTCAGAAAACAGGATCCACCCCAATAATAAGCCCAACCCTACTTTTTGGGGGGTGGGCCTAATTTTGCCCCTACCCTGAAAATAAGCCCAAGGGTGGGTGGGCGCGGGAGGGGGAACTGTCTGGCTGCAGTCGCAGCCCACTGGCCCCTTGGGGAAGCGTTCACCCAAAAGCCTCCATTCCAAATGTTGAAGTTTCGAAATGGAGGCTTTTTGGTGGAGGAAAATGGGGAGGGGGGGACTTTCCTACCCATCCTTCCCTCAGTCCGTGCTGAGCTCCAGATGGACGTGCACAGATGGGCTCTGGAAGGATGTGCACAGCACTCCCGGGGCTCCGTTTTGCCTTCAGAGGCCTGTTGGAAGGCATCTGCAGCCGATAACAGAGTTCCGGATCGATCTGGAGCTCTATTATTGGCTGCAGAGGGCTTTCTGGAAAGCCCTCTGCAGCCGATAATAGATTTTCTGTTAAAGGCTGTGGATGCCTTCCGGCAGGCCCCTGAAAATCGGGGCAATGCGTGCGAATGGCGGCAAGCCGCCGCGGAAGAGAGGTCAGCAGCAGGCTCCTGCTGGGCAGGGCTGTTGGTGCCACCGCCACCAGGTGAGTGTGCCTGCAATTCGCATTGCAAAGAACGAAGCGAGATGGGAGTGGGGGTGGAGGGCGAAGAAAGGTAGGGGGTGCGGAGCTGCTCCATGCTCTCCGTACCAGCTTACCTAAAGACGCTTCAGCCAGGGCACCCATGCGAAGCCCCCATCCCCACCCCAGGGCAGCGACATCCCTTCACTAACCTGCTTTCCAGGTCCGTTCTCTGCTGCGCGTGCAAGAAGTCTGTGGAACTATGGTAAGTTACTTGCGAGATTTTT
>JANHFL010000029.1:95969-106503 GCA_032468155.1 Oxyrhabdium leporinum
CACCCCCACTGCCCCCCTGTATGCCGTCCCCAACCCATGCAGCACCTCTTGTGCACACCCACACACTCTTTCCAACCCTCACCATGCCCTTTGTATCTTTCCCAATCTGTGCAGCATCTCTTGCACATCCCCATATATACTCTTTCTAACACACAAACCCCCATGTGCCATCCTTTACCCATGCAGCATATCCTATGCACCTAACACACCCTCCCTAATCTGCACTGCCCCTAAATATACCATTCCCAACCCCCATGGCACTTCTTGCATACACCCCCACACCCTTCTCAACTCATACTGCCCAGTCCTGAGCTGTCTCTTATCTGCATAGCACCTCTTGTGCACTCCCAAACACCTCCAGGCACCTCTCCCAACCCGCACAACACCTTTCATACGCCCGTGACCTCCGCATACCCTTCTTGACCTTCACCACCCCTTCATGCCCTACCCAACTCATGCAACACCTCTTATGTACTCCCATGTACCATTGCTGACCCCGACTGCCCATCCATGTGCCTTCCCCAAACCATGTGGCATTTTTGTGAATACTCATGCAGCTTTCCTGACCTTGCAGCACCCCTCGTACACCCCAACATAAACTAAAAAGGGCAAAGGAAGTGGAAAATAGAAGACAACTTGAATTCTTCCCTCTCTATTTCAAGTGATTCCAAGAAGCTTTGATGCACTCAGTTACAAACTGAAAGACTGTCTTTTCTTTCATTGTACAATCATTCCTCCGTATCTCCCTGGTAGAGTTTCTCAACCTGGGCCACTTTAAGATGTGTGGACTGCGTTGCTGGCGGGGAAATTCTGGAAGTTGTAGTCCATACATCCTAAAGTGGCCCAGGTTAAGAAATCCTGCTCCCTGGCTTCAATTAATTCCCAAAAGAAAATAGCATGAGATAACATCACCCATGAGCTTTTCCTGATCGGGAAGAGGGGAGGCAGTCAGGCCATAAGGACCAGATGTGAAATGGAAGGGCAATCTCATTAACAAGACCAACACTTTACCTCTCATTGCAGCCATCTGATAAACAGAAGGAGAATTCAAAATAAAACGTGAATTATCTTGCAGAGAGAAAAACAGAAGACAAAAAGACATATATATATTTTTTAGAAACTCCTAGGAAGATTTTACTTGTGCGTTTCATAGTTAATCTTCTCAGCTATTGTTATGTGCAATTCCTTCATAACATGTATTAATTACTTTTTGTTTAGGCATAAAGATATAATAGCCAGCCAACAATAACAGGAACAGATTTTCCAGGTGACGGGTTGTCTGGAAGCTCGTTATTTCATTCTGTTTACAAACCAGGGAGTTCTGGACAGCATATTGTTTTTAAAATATGGGTTTGATGAAAAGTGAAGCAAATTAAGTTCTCCACAGTTCTTGGCTGGCTCTTCTGTCAAGTTCGTCATCCATTGTATTCATCAGATCCAAAAGTATAATCAAGGTACAAGAGTTGACTACCCTGCAACTTTTAAGAAATGGGAGGTGGGAGATAAAAGGAGCCATAGGCATAGACATAGTGGGAAGTGGGAGCTATTGATTACTTTTCTCCATCCATTGTTTATCTCTACATAATTCTCCTTTTCTTGCCCCTCATCACTGAAATAAAAAGAAAAGCAGGGAGAGACAAGGATGATCATAAGGTCACCTTCCCCTTCTCTTGGAATATAGGCTTCATTCCTTTACTTACAAAGAAAGTTGGGTTGACTTGCACTCAGCTGGTTGATATAATATTGTCATATGTAATCAGATCCTGAATGAGATTATAGATTAATAGAATTAGAAGGTAACTTGGAAATCTTCTAATCCAACTCCCTGCTTAAGCAGGACAGCTTATACCATTTCAGATAGTTAGCTGTCCAATCTCTTCTTAAAACCTCCTAGTGATTGAGCACCCACAAACTTCTGAAGACAAGCCGTTCCATTGTTCTCACTGCCAGGAAATTTCGTCTTAGTTCTACTTTGGAACTCTCCTTGATAAGTTTCCATTCACTACTTCTTGTCCTGCCTTCAGGTTCTTTGGAGAATAGGTTGTCCCCCACCCCTCTTTTTTGTGAAGCCCCTTATATATTGGAAGATTATTATCATATCATCCCAGTCCTTCTCTTAATTAATCTAGACATTCCTAGTTCCTGCAACTATTTATCGTATGTTTTAGCCTTCAGTCCCCTAATCATCTTTGTTGATTTTCTCTGCACTTTTTTTCAGATCTCAACATCTTTTTTGTATTATGGTGACCACTGGATGCAATATTCCAAGTGTGGTCTCACCAGTGCAGTATAAAGTAGCATTAACACCTCGTGTCATTGTGATACTATCTCTCTGTTGATTCACCCAGGACTGCATTGGCTTTTTTGAACTTTATCAGATTTGGCTTCAGATCTGAACAAAGAGCAAAGCAAAAACCAACTTCAGCCCACCAGTCTAACAGTGTTGATGCTGGATTATTTCTCCTGTGATAGGTTCTAGCTGTCGTGGTAGAAAGCAGATGGCAATAGGATGGGCTGAGAAGGTGATCTCACTGTTCAAGCAGATGTAAAACTAGATCTGGTGATGCTTTTACTAGTTCTGATAGTAAGCATTATACCAATATAAATGTAATTTTGCAAAAGCATATGTGTCTAAGCAAAGATAGACTGTGCAACAAAGTCAAAAGATTCAGAAACGAAAATAGGCTTCAGCAGGATAAAGTTTGGATAGCAGTGTTTATTCAAGAAGTCTATCAAGGACACATTTTATCAAAGGAATTGGCTTTGAGATCAGCACTTCAAGGAAGTCAGGATGTGGGCAAGGCAACCAGGCTTTCATTTCTAAAATTATAGGTGCTACGTACTGCACCTGTTTGACAGGTAAGGTCTCTGACCTGGGAATCAGGGAGCTCTGACCTAAATTAAGCCCTTAGGCAAAAGACAAGTATAAAGATGGGAAATCTGCTGGTAGGAGACGGCGCCCCACAATTTGTATATCTATCTGAACACATGATGGCTTGCAACTCAGGCACATTCACTCACATGTCGGGAGAAGGGGGGCTTTTATAAAATAGCTTCCTCCAATGTCTTCCCTCTACAATTACAACTCCTAGAATTCCCAGACACAATGTACAATGTAGAATAAAATCATAGTTCCTGGTCTAATACTCTACTTTTTAAATACTTTTTTCCATTCAAACACATTGGGCAATTGACATATTTATTCAAACACCCCAACTTCCTGTGTACTATTTGAAGATTGTTTTTTTTCCAGTAAGATCTGGTTTGCTTGTTTATTACTTAGCCTTCCTGCCTTCCTTCCTTCCTTCCTTCCTTCCTTCCTTCCTTCCTTCCTTCCTTCCTTCCTTCCTTCCTTCCTTCCTTCCTTCCTAATTTTCAAATGCCAAATATCCTTTATTACCTACAACCACATTAACATCACCCATTAATTACATTAGAAAGTCCAGAATTGAGTTTGATGAGTTTTCATTCCTCACCTGTAGAGTGTTGATTCTAATTTATTAACAGAACAACATTGCATACAGCTAACTTTTAGGAGCAAAGTTTGAAAGACACTCACTAGGGGTTGAGGGATTTTTTGGAATTCACAGGTTTTCAAAACTTTAAGTGTAACTGCAAAGGATGCTAAACAAGAACACAGTGTTCTTGGAAAAAGTCATTGCTTGGGGATACCCACATCTCCTAAAATTCAAATCTCTTTATTTGGAATAAAATATAAGAAGATATTCTGCTAAAAATAGCTAAAACTACTGTATCAACTTTATCTTCAGGATGAGGAGAAAAGAATGTAATAAAGAAACCGTCATAATGTGAATCTCAGGATTTTGCTGAGATAGCTGTAGATATGCAGATATATATTCATTATGTTTCCTTTTTTTTTAAGGGAACTTCTGGCCTTTAAAAATGCCACATCCTGTCAATTGATTAGTATGCTTTTGCATACTAATTTTTTGAAATGATCAATTTGGTCTCAATTTATTAATTTCTGAATACCTCCTGTATTCTCAGACTGGCCAGTCTATCTTTTGAAACCACTATGTGGCACGAACGGAAGGGGTTTTTTGTTTAACAAGATGTAATTCTAGCCCTGGTGCCTTCTAAATCATTGTTTATTTACTCTAGTTTTAATTATCTGTGGTATTTATGCATTGCTGACTCTGCAAGGATTTCTGGCAGTTTATGACATTTTCACATAAAATCAGTAAGACAAATATATATAATGATTAAACAATGAAAAATTATTAGTCCACTGATCCATGGCAGGATCTATTATCCCAACAGTAATTTTAAATTGCCTTCCTTAACATCATCAGAGGGGCAGCATCTGGGTGTCTTGGGGTAGCCTATTCCAGGAGGATCTAGAGAGCTATCAGACTGCAAAAGTTCTTGTAAACTACAAGATGGCAGCAAAAGTGTTTTCTATCTCTTTGCTGCCATCTAGTGGTCAGCCAGGTTTTTTGCAGCTCCAATCTGATCTTATAGTAACTGCATTACAATTTGCAAAGTTGGCCAGACAGTACACAGAGATTCTAAATAATTCTAAATAATGTAGAAAAAATCAGATTGATTAAATGGTAATTCTTCCAACCGTTTGTCATACTCTATTTCATGACAGTTCTGGGATTCCTTGTGATAAAGTGTAACTTTAATGTACAATGGTTAGGTAGGTAGGTAGGTAGCAATCAGTAACTCTCCGATTTAGAAAAAATAACCTCTGCCATTAAAGCATTTTGAAAAGAATAAAACTGGACATTGTACAGTTTATGTAACATTGAATAAAACACCCATTTATTGGAAGGCAAAGGTTATCTCTTGATTGTGAGACTTTTTCCTGAAAATCTCCATAACTTCTACCATAACCCTTCCATATCTTACATTCAATCTTGCATTCAATCTTGGTTATTTTTAAGGGCAGATAACAAACACACCTCCAAAGAAAACATTAGGCTTCAATTATTTATTCTTTTATTTTTCAGTAATGCTATTGTGGGGCCTATTCTGCAGGCCAAAGGCATTATTGGAAATAAAACAGTGCAACCATCCTTGCTCTTTTTGACCTGTCAGTGGCCTTTAAAAGCATCGATCATGGTATCCTTCTGGACTAGTTATTTTAAGGCACATGTTTTTACAAGGTCCAATACTTACTAAGTTTGGGGAGAAACTGATGTATTATATAAATATGAATGTGCAACAAAAGCTAAAATTTCAGAGTGTAATATTCTCTTGAACCACATATGCAGTACATAGAATTTGACTGCCAGACAATGTTCACTCAGTGGATTGAAGACCTGACTGTGACTTGTGACATGAACAGATTGCCTATAGACATAGACTCTGTATGAACAGAAATATGGAACTGATTGATACAAAATACGTAGGTTTAAAAAAAGATAGTGGTATCACATTCCAACTTTGTGAGTTGTTCTACATTCTACAGGAATACATAATATTTAATAGACATTCTCAATGAATTAATGAAAATTTCAACTGAATTGATGAGATCTGTTGGTAACTCAGATTGGCATAGAATTTCCAGCTTCTTAGCAGGAAGCAGCTTACCAAATGAAACTGTTAACAAAGTTCAGGTCCTTTTCACGCTATCACTATGCCCCAAATTTTCTGAATTTTAAGCCCAACCATAATCTTTGCAGATGCTCATATTAAAAAGCAGAGAATGCCACATGAAATGTTCAGTACACTGTTGCATTGAATCCCATCAGAATTTGACAGGAATTTATAAGGAACTAAGGGAAATAAATCCAAAAGTTCACTCAAATAGAGCCAGTCTTTTATCACGAGAAAGCTGCCTTTTCATCAGGAGTTTGGAGGATTTTTAGATTAATTTTAAGAAGTTACATAAGTTTGAATCCCCCTGCAATAGGAGATTGGAGAAACAATCTGTGTTTGACCGTCCCCTCTCCCAATAATTGTTTTGTTTAACATTTGATGCTTTTAAAAATATTAAAGTTTCACTTAAGGGATAGGAACTGCAAAGCTGTTTCGTGCCATCCCTGTGCTCCTTCCAGTGCTGCTGCTGCTGGACCCTTAAGAACCCCTCTACTCACCTTAAAACAGCAGAGAAATGCTAGTGCCAAGTTACTTCTACCTAAGTGTCAGAAATGCAGGAGGTGGGACACAGGGTGAGTCAACATTTCCCACAGATGGGAAAATGCCCAGCCTTTGAGCTCCAGAGAGCTGCAGTATCGTAACAGGAGTCAGTGTGTTTCCTGATAAACCACAGCTGGGCTAGAAATAAATCTGTTCAGCTGCCAAAAAGCAACTGTGTTGTGGCATCTCACAATGTGGAATTGATCCAGGAGAAGCACAAATATTGCACGTGAATATGTTCCAAGTCAACTACGTTTCTGCTTTCATAGACAGTTTATTCAAAATCCAGGAGAAGTTATAGGGTCCTAGATAATCTAAGGCGCTCCAGATTTTAGAATTCCAGTCCCAGTTAGCATGAACTGTGGAGGCAAAGGATTGTGGGAGTTGCAGTTCAAAAGATTGGTAGGTACCAACTTGCCTGCTCCAGTGATTTCAAGTGGCACAAAATAATAGATTCCAGCTTCAATTGCACCTGTCTGTAGATGACCTTAACATCACATGAAAAAGTATGAATGTGTACATAAGCACAATTCAATCTATATTGACCTAAGGTTTCATCCCTGGATTAAATACATGTGGCCTACAAATAAGAACCAAAAGGATCATTGACTATTGATTCTCCCAAAGAACCATGTTTTTAAAACCACAGTGAAGTCCTGGAAACCAGCACCGAAAAGATCCTGATTTTAAATCTTCCCAGACTTGTGACAGGATCTGCTAAAAGGTTATTGAGTATGCTGATTGCCTAACCATGCTAAAATCTTTAGCTGGGGAGAGATTTGGAGGTGGGATTTAACATCTATCTTCTTTGAGTAAGCAGCAATCCAGTCTTCTGATGCCTTCAACATGCCTCACTTCTATTCTGCTGATATATTTGGACACTCAACAGTTCAATCCAGCCAGGAATGCCTAGGCATGTGGCTGAAGCATTCATAAAATATTACACTCGTATAAGAACTCTCTCCTAAATGGAAATGGAATGGGACATATATGTGGATAGGAATTATTGGACATATATGGATGGTTCATTTCCACAAAGTGAATTAAAGTGACATTGAATGTGTTAATTATAAAAATAACTAGTAAAGTATCAATATATAAAATACATTCTGGAACAAACAAGTAACTTTTCTCAGAAAGCCAAAAGGATGGATTCATTGTCCTCCACAGAGAAAGCCACTCCAAAACATGTGGAGTCATCACAAAAAAGGTTAGTATGCCCAAAAGTCCCAAGGATATTTGCAGCAAGGAAGGAGGGGGCTCAAGTTAATATTTGCAACCTTGGGATTACAATGTGATTGAAGCTCCATCCCTTTTTTTTTGCATATGTTGCACCTATGATACATATAAAAAGAGCTGTAGCTTTATTCGTGCAGTTGTGGCTGCCATCTTAACATTTTGGAATCCTGCCATATACAGCCCTATTGCTCACCATTCTTCTGAAGTTTATTTTTCAACAAAGAGACAAAAGTCCTTCTTTCCTGACCATGTCATTTTGTAATTTCAGTGTACGCTATTTTATTCCTACTTACTAATAACTTCTCATTTCATGTCATCTCTTTTTGATTTTAAAGCAGAGGGGACTTTGATAAATTGAAGCTGTTTTGGAAATTTTGTTGATCTGTTTGCTTTCAGCTAAAGAATGGGAAACTCCTGTCTTAATTTCTTTTCTAATGATTGGATTTAAGCCACTCAATTCTTTCTCCTGAGGACACATATCCAAATTAAATTACAGGGGTCAACCAACTCACTTGTGCTTGAGTCCTTGATCCTGTTAATAGGGGTCAGCAATATGCCTAATGGGGCCAGGGCAGCCCCTCCCAAATCATAGAAAATCTTGCAACACTACTGATACTACAACAATCTCATAAGCTCTTCTTAAACAAAGTGACAGCGTCCTTATGAAAATTCACATAAAATGCCAAAATTTCAACCTTTATACAAGAGCACTGAAATTTCATAAAATCACGAGACTCACATTTTGCTGCCTAAAAGTGTTTTTTCAAAAGACAACTGTACCTTGTTTTTTCTTTAAAGACATTTCATTTCTCATCTAAGAAGCTTCTTCAACTCTTGGATGAGAAGCGAAATGTCTTCAAGGAAAAACAAAGAAAGTCCAGTTGTCTTTTGAAAAGGCACTGTTGGGACAACCATTACCTGGATAACTGAAAATCTCCATAGATGCTTTTGCTATCCAATGCCAGAAAAATTTGCAGACTCCATCCTATTAATGCTAAAAAGTCTGCAATAGTTGTAAAAGTTGTCAGGAACAAATTGTTATTGTTTTCTTGTTTTTGACTGCTTTTGCATTCAATGAGAGTTTGTTACAACAAGAATGCCGCTTCTGTTCCACACTATACTTGGTGGGTTGGAGCGCCCTAGCAGGAAATCTTTGTCGCTGTTACTGCTGAAACAGGACTTCTGTTTTCCAACAGTTCCTTCTAGGTTTCAGAATGATATATACTTAGTGTATTTCTGCAAGAAAATGGTTCCGATTCCCATCTTTACTTGAATTAAAGACACAGTTGTTAAGTGAATCACTGCAGTTGTTATTAACACAGTTGTTAAGTGAATCTGGCTTCCCCATTGACTTTGCTTGCCAGGTCACAAAAGGGGATCACATGGTTCTGGTACACTGCAACCATCATAAATACATGCCAGTTGCCAACTGTCCAAATTTTTATCATATGACCATGGGGATGCTGCAATGGTCAGGTGAAAAACAGTCATATGTCACTTTTTCAGTGTTGTTGTAACTTCAAATGGTCACTAAATGAATGGTTGTAAGTCGAGGACTACCCATATTGAAATCCTGATCAAATATTTTCTACCATCTGGACTAGTTATTTGATTGTGCTTTGTGCGTTTGCCACCTTGGAGGCAAATACCTTACTAATGAATCTTTTTTTTTTTTAATGGCCAGGATTAACATAAATCCTGCAGGGCCAAACATTTGTAAACCAAGCACTGGGTGGAATGGATAAACATTTCAGCACAAGGAAAACTCTAGTCCCGCTTTCACTTCATTTTACACTCAACCCTGTATTTATTTTAACAGGAGAACTGCATTCCAGCATCTGTTCCCCCTCACATCTTGAGAGAGAGAGAGAGAGAGAGAGAGAGAGAGGACAACAACACAAATACACTTCCCTGGGCTAAAAAAAGGAAAAAGAACCAGGTTAAAATGCTTGTGCAAAATACAGGGGAGGTTTGTGGCTCTGTTAAGATTTGCAAACGCCACCAGACGTGTGCGATGAAAACGGTGAAGAGGCAGGGAGCCCTTCCTTCTTGCCACCTTGTCAATTTCAGATTTCAGGTCGCCCGAGCCGGGAGCCCCCTTGGACCCAAGTTGCCTGCCTGCCCTTGTTTACTCAAGAGGGCTGCGCTGACGGCGGTGCGTTCCTTTGGTTTACTTTGCGTTCCTTCAGTTTATTGTAAAAAAAAAAAGAGGGGGGGGTGAAGTTTTTCGGATCCATCACGTGACCCCGACAGGTCCTGCCTATTGAGAAAGCCAGACCACCCACATGGAGAGGACGATGGAGCGCTTAATAGAAACAGGCAGGCAATTGTGCGCCTTCCCCGCACTCCGCCGATTGCCTGCAACCTAGGAGGATTATCCTAGGTTTCGGGTTGGGTAGTGCGCGCGTTTGGGGTTTTTTTTGCTGGGTTTCTTTTATTTTGCCATTTCGCGTCTTTTCGGATACGGAACGGGGCGGCGGGCCCGAGGTTGGGGGGGACGGGACGACACCGCAAAGAAGGGAGCCCGCCCAGGCGGGAGGAGAGCGGAGGCCAACCGATGCGCTCCTGCCGAGTCCCCTGCCTCTGCGGCGGCAGCGCGACGTGAAAACGACCCGTCCCTCCGGGAGGCTCAACCTTTTTGCCTCGAGGGAACTTCGGGCGGTAGTGGAGGAAATGGTAAGTCAAAGATGCGGCGGCGGGTCCGGCACATGGGCTCGCGCGGTAGGGAGGGAGGAGGGAAAGTCGGAAAGGGAAGCGGCTGCGAGGTGGAGACGGAGCTCACGGCCGGACGGCAGAGCCTTCCGAGAGGTGGCGTCCCGGTCGCGGTGGGACGGGCGGAGGCTGCGGGAAGAGGACGTAACCAGAGGGAGAGGAAGCGAAGGACGGGTTCTTGGCAGAGGGAGGGAGGGAGAGCGAGAAAGAGGCTGCCTCGCCTCGCGCTTGACACTGGCGCGAGCGCGCGCGCGCCCCTGCCGTGGCCAAGGTGTCCCTTTTCCGGTGGCGGTGAGGGCGGCGGCTGAGGCTGCTGCTGCAGCAGCAGCTGCAGCCCCTGAAAGTAAAGGGGTTGGACCCGATGGGAAACCATTCGCTGCCTGAGAGGGGAGCTCTCCCGTTTTCACACTTGGAAGGGTCGCCGCCTTCCTTTCTGCTAACTAGTCCTTCCCGGGGCTACGGAGCCCTGCCGAGG
>JANHFL010000029.1:115913-128716 GCA_032468155.1 Oxyrhabdium leporinum
TCTAAGTGGTTTACAGAGTCAGCATATTGCCTCCAACAATTTGGGTCCTCATTTTACCCACCTCGGAAGGATGGAAGTCTGAGTCAACCTTGTGCTTGATCTGCTGGGATTTGAACTGCCAAATTGCAGGCAGCCAGCTGGCAGCAGAAGTAGTCTGCAGTACTGCACTAATCCTTGTGTTACGACCGCAATTGAGCCCAAAAATTATGCTTCTAAGTGAAACATTTGTTAAGTGAGTTTTACCCCATTTTATGACTTTTCTTGCCACAGTTAAGCAAATCATTGCATTTGTTAAGTTAGTAACATAGTTGTTAAGTGAATCTGGCTTCCCCATTGACTTTGCTTGTCAGAAGGCCACAAAAAGGGATCACGTGACTGCAACCATCATAAATATGAACCAGTTGCCAAGCATCTGAATTTTGATCATGTGACAATGGGGATTGTGCAATAGTCATTCACCCCATTTTATCTTTGAATGTCACTAAATGAACTGTTGTAAGTTGAGGACTATCTATATACAAAATGTTGTAATGCATTTCTTAGCTGTCAGCTCATCAAGACAGAACAATGACGTCTTTGCAGGGTGGGGATAAGGAAAGCCAAGATGCTGGCCATGCTCATGTGATCAAGGTCCCACCCCTTTTTATGTACAACATAAAAAAGATGGGGGCTTTGATACCTCATTTGTGGCTGCCATTTTTTTAAATCATATCGTGATGAACATTCCTGTACACTGTTTTTTTCATTACTGCTGTGACCACAAGGACATTTCTGACTATACAGAGTTCCACTGGAGTAGTTCTTATTTTGTTACTGTAAAAGCATCAAAGGCCTAAACACTCACTTAACTGGTCAGCTGTCTACAACACCAACCACAGTTCTCAACCTAGTGTCCACCAGGTGGCATTGGGAATACAGCTCTTCCCAGACAATAAAATTCATGGGAGTTGAAAACCCAACCATCTAGAAGAGGGTATAATAGGATATAGATTTCCTAGAGTTGAGGTCAACTCCTGGTAACCACACAGTCACATTCAGAATTGTATTTTTAATATCCTGCTCTATCCTACAGTCTTGGGATCTCCTGGTGTTAAGCCATAAATAGATTAAGAGGTTCAACCCAGCTGCTTCCAAACCAGCCCATCAGTTAGGCACTGCCACTTGCTGTGGGCATGGAAATGTAAACAAGAACTTCATCCACCCTCCTGGAAGAAGATTGTTGCCAGATGCAACCTTTTTGTGTAATTTACACGCTGCTGTGTGGCAGGGAAGCTAGATAACTTTGTAATCAATTTGCAACCTTATTTTTCCCTCCTATCTTTTTCTTACTATTGTTGATACTGGGAAGTTACTGATTGGTTTTAATAGGAAGCCTGTATGGAAGCACTTGGAGACTCACAGAATACAACAGGTCCAAGCTACTACACACATGCACTTGGATTAGGCTGCAACCCCTAGTAGGAACAGTGTGTGCAAGCATAGTAAATAGAGTACTGAAGCCCTCTAATATTGTTTCAAATTCTGAATCTTGGTGCTCTATTCCCTTCCACCCGCTAGGGCTGTATCTGGGCTACAAAATCTGATGGCTATCAGAGGGCAGCAAACAGTCAAATGTTTCTGTCTCACATTCCCATCTAATGGTTGCCTGATTTTTGCTACTTGGGTAGGGCAATTTGAAGTAGACAGTTTATTGAAACAGTGTTTCTTCAGTGTGTGAATTAAGGGATGACATCCTTCTTTGTGGTCTGTATTCCAAAGCAGTTTTGTGCAACTTTAGATGCTCTGAGACATCCAGGTGGGAATAAAGCTCCCAACATTTCTGGAAGAAACGAGACTGAGGACAACTACTCCAAACTCAAGATCATCCAAACTTTGGATGTATCTTGTTGCTGCCTAGGTCAAATCTAAGGTAGGGATAGGTGTTGGTACAGGTGAATGGTGGCGATACTTCGTGGGTAGTTGTGGTGCTAGAGACAAGTGTAGATGATGCAAAGATCTAGGTGTACAGAAAGAGAAAATCCGGAGGGAGGGGAAGCAGCTGTGGGAGTAAAGTTGACTTGTTTGGCGGGGGAGGGGGGGCCGGTGGCTATTTTTTCAATAGCGATGTTTTACTGTCATTTGGCCATCACTGTGTCTCAGTATCGTATACCGTACAGTTTTGCTTCCCCTTCACCATACTAGTGACTAGATGATCTATAAACTAGGGCTGCTGCTTCTCTCTCTGAAGAGCCTTTCGCCCAGCCAGAGTATTTCATACGCATGCAGTCTCACACTGCTTCGAACCGTGTAGCCCGGACAGGCTACCAACACGGGGCATGCGCGGTATAGGCTGCCATGCCGTTAAGTGTGAATGCGGAGACTGGCTTGATCTGGAGCCCCCTTGTAGCTTTGAAGCAAGTAGCCCATTTTCGCGTGCATTGGCAATGAGGCAAACTGGGGATATCCCTGGCTTTGACCACCCAAGTCGAGAGGAGACGTTTACACTTACGCTTCATCCTTTAAGCGCGCACAGGGGCACACGCCCACACACACACATGAAACAAAGCCAATTAGAGATGTAATTCATCTCGTGTGTGAAACGAACCAGACCACAGAGAGTGAGAGAGAGGCGGCGGCAGGAGGAAGGATATTAAGATAGGGCTTGTAAAATTTGAGCCTCCAGATTAAGTTTTGGAAATAACGATGCAGCCAGAGGGTTGCAAAAGGAAGAGGGGAAAGAAAGTATTCTGCAGTGTGGATTTGGGAAATGAAATCAAGGAAAGTGTGAGCATTTAAGGTTGTGAAGACTTTTTACTCTAAAGTAAGCCCATTTGAAAATCTTACCCGTACCGTAGAGGAAAAGCTTACTGAGAAATGGGGCGGGGCACCAATAAATCGTGGGCAAAAGTGATGAATCCAGTTCCATTAGGCAACTTCTGTTTCTCTCCCCCATCAGCTATACCAACCCTTATATTCGTAAACAACAGGTTTTCCCCGAACTGGAGTGTGGGGCTGAAAAGTTCTGTCATGAAAGGAATTTCATTCTAATACATCTGGAGGTTATCACGTGGCGCTAAATTACTGTGTAAATTTATACTAAGATTGAGAAGACAGTAATACAGTTTAGAGTGCTTTTCAGGGCACAGAATGGAGATTTAAATAGTGTTTAAAATGACAAAAAAATCGGACATATGCAGATCATTTTTAAGGCTTCTCTTATCCATTTCCTAAGGCAACATGCGTTGTCACGGTTAGTTTAATTGGATTTTACTCAATTAAGTCAATATTCGGATTCGCAGCAGGTTACATTGAATATTAAACTAATCATAGCGGGTGGGATCGCACAGCGTGCTTGGTTAAAACGCGACTAGCCAGTAAGTTCACGATTTATTGTGCAACCGGTGACAGCACTCTAGCTTTTCCCAACCTGGCGCCCACCTAACTTGGTCACCCTACAGCAGCGTGGCCAAGGACATCACCCAGAGAAAGAAGATTGAGGTTTCTCTATGCAATTGGTAAGGGGGAACTGAGTATGACGAGACCTTTTATAGCAAAATATGTATTTTATTATTAAGTTATATACTAAAAGCAGGAAGCTGTTTTGGGTTCAAATACACAACTAAAGCCACTTATTCAGAAGCGTAGCTAACAGTGCAGTCCTGTATATTTGCATTTCGGTGTAGATTAGGTTCAGTATTCCCCAAGTAGCGAGTATGACAATAATCGATGGTGACGTGCCATCAAGTCGATGTCGCCATTCCCAATTACTTGTCTTCCGTTGGTTGGAAATCTTGGTTAATTTAGGAATCCAAGGTCATCCGGAGGATACCGTACGTTAGGGGGAACACATGAAGTGAAGCGCTGCGGCTAAAAGCCGAGAGATGTTTTAACTTTGCCTCCAGGATTTCCTAAACATCTGAGTGCTAGTATCCCACATCAAGCCAGCAAAAAGATCGTGAGAATCATTAGCCAGCCGAGTTTCCCACTTTGGCTTCTCGGGGTTGCCAATTGTTAACACGCCCGTCGGCATCGCAAGCGGGGGAGGAGAGGGGACTAGAGGTCCACACGTGCCTTTGGGAGGAACTGAAACTTCTTTGGATCAGAGCGCACTTTGATGTCTTCGCCTGGGCTGCTAAAGTGGCTGAGGGATTAGAGTCTTCACCAGAGACGCTCTCGGGTAAAACCTCAGCGGCCAGCCCTATGCAATGTTAAAAGATCCGCAGGCGTAAACTACTGGCGTTCAGGGCGCAGCAGGCGGTTGCGAGCGAAGAATCGGCTTCTCTAAGCCTTCCTAACACGGCTGCCGTGGCAACACCCTCCCTCCTCCCTCCGTGTAGCACAGAGCTGAATGGGAACGTCCTTTGCTCCACTGCCATTGGTCCACGGATACCGACGTAGATCGCTATTGGGCAGCGGAAAGGGGAAGAGACCTCCTTTAGGAATGTACTATGGCTTGTCTGGTATTTTTCTCTCCCGGGGAGGAGGGAGGGAAGAGCGGGTAACAGCTTCTCTCTCTTGCTCTGCGAGGCTAAAGGCCGCGCTCGTGTGGATGGGCAGATCCAACGTTTTAAACTTGATGGGCTAAGGCCCTGCGTGCCAAGCGAAGAGACGACCGCAGTCTACCCCACCAGATCCGCGACGGAGGGAAGCCCAGCCTTGTGTGCATAATCCAGAGCCAGCCAGTCACGTGAAACCTGTAGCCCGCCTCCACGGCTTTCCCCCTCTCTTCTCTGAATGTGCGGTCTTTTCTAGTCCCCTCCACTTTTTTCTCCCTCAATGAACACGCGCAAGTTTGTTCCTTAAAGCAACACGCCCCCGTTTTACGGAGCGCTATCCTCTGGTAAGATTGAATATGCAAACCCTGGATACGCGTAAGCATGTCGAGAATGTCGAAACAAAAGCTTGTACGTTCCTTGGACAAGAGTTCCCCGGTTTAAATTCTTCATGGCGGATCAAATAACCAAGATGGGCACGTGCGAAACAAAGTTCGTCAAAGTAATAGGCAATGGGGGAGATCAGAAAAATAGGAAATCGACCTCCTTGACGTCACTTGTGACGAATTATCAAATTTAAATTGTTGGGACAAGAAACGTTAATTAAGCGCACACAATGATCTTTGAGAAACTTCGTAACTTTTTTTTTTAAAGTCCAACGTTTTGAACACACATAAATGGCTGGTGAGGCATTTTCTTCAAAGCTCTTAGTAGCAGTACTGTTGCGTGTAAGCGAGTAACTCGCCTACTCCAGTTTTTAAATTCACTATTTCAAGTATTAAGGGTTTGTTTGTGGTCTTTTTCTTAACACGGCTGGTTGTTCTTGTAGGAACGCAGACTTTTCTTTGCTTCAAAAAGAGGGAGGGGGGGAGACCGCAGGATCCACCACCCTGTCATTATTTGTGCAGCCCTGGGAATTCAGCTTGGACCTCCCAGGAATCGTGGCTGCTTGAGGCCAAGGCGCCTCCAAAAGGACTTTCTTGAAGGGCTCCGGATATCATTTAGTCTCTTCTTTCGCACGCCTCCCCCAAACCAATTCATAAAAGAAAGAAAGAAACTATTTTAACAGGTCGCTCCGTGAAGTAATCCTGATGTGCTCTTTGTAAAAACGCCTCCCTTTTAAAAACAACAGCAGCGTCCTTTCCTTCTTAAAATCCAAAGCAAACCTTTCTTGAAAAGAACCGAGGGGGTAGGGAGAAAAGAAGCATTCCTTAATGGAAGTATTGCATGGAAAGAGGGCTGGATCTCTTTAAGGCTCCCCTGAAGTTGGAGATGCACACACACAAGGGTAGCCTGCCTGGGTGGTCTCTCTACTTTGGTGAGCTGTTGCTAAGCAGCTAATAATAGTCATGTTTGCTGAGTAATTTCTGCCCTCTTTGAGCCAATCGCAGCCCAGAAACCGAAGCCATCTGACAGCCCCAGGGGCGGGATTTCAGCTCTTTTTCCCTTTCTCTCCCCTCTCCCTTTCACCCCTCCTCCTCCTCTTTATCCAAATGGAGAGAGTTCCTTTTTTCTCCCCCTTCTTCATCCCATCTATTGAAGCAAGGGAGCTGCTGCTTGCTGCCGCTGCCGCTGCACACAGCAGAGGAAGAAAGAGAGCGCGACGCACGCATCTAGAAGAGAAAGAGCGGGGGGAAAGCAGCCGGGAGAGCTCTTAGAGACAGCTCTGCGCCCAGACAGAATGGTACAGCGCACCGAGAAACAGCAGAAGCAACAGAAGCAACGGCGGCGGCGGCGGCTCTTGTGAGATCAAGGCTTTCGCCAGGCTTCGCTGGTGTGGCGAGAAAGAGAGCTCGGGCAGAGTCCGGCTTGGCTTCCAGCAGCCGAGCGGCGACGAGGCTGGAGAGCAACTCGAGCCGTAGGCGAAGCGGTCCGGGGAAGGAAGGCGAGCGCGCTGAGATTTCCTGGCTCCGCTCACCCGCGCACCCTGGATGTGGGAAGCAGCAGCGGCGAAGACCTCCGGATCCTCGCGAAATGTTGCAATGGAAGGCTCGGGGTCTGACTCGCCGGGAGCAGCTACAGCGGCAGCAGCAGCGGCAGCAGCGGCAACCAACGCCGTATGAAGCGGTCTGTCAGCAGCAGCAGCGAATCTCCGCCAACCCAGCCAGTCCCCGGTCCCTCCGGATCGTCCCGCAGCAGCAGCAGCGCGCTGGGGGGAACCTCAGAAGACCCAGCCTTTGGGTCGCCAAAACAACAGCAGCAGCCGCAGCGGCGGCGGCTCTGTGGCGGCAACATGGCTTCAGCTGTTAATGCCTCGGAGCCGGAGAGCAGCGGCGACTGTGGTGGTGGTGGTGGTGGCGGCGGTGGAGGAGGAAGCGGCGGCGGCGGCGGGTGCAGAGTGCCAGATCGGCTGGGAAGAAGCGGCAGCAGAAGGCGGAGAAGGGTAGTGGAGAACAGACGCGCCGCGCCGCCCGATGTGGAATATCTGCAGCGGCCGAGCTACTGCGATGCAGGGTTCGCCTTGGAGCAGATAGCAAAGGTGCTTTGTCGAGATTTCTCATTTTTTCCTCTTCCAAATCTCGTTTTCTCATAAGCGGCGGGAAGAATCGCCAATAAAATGCTGAAAAGTGGGGTTTGAGGGAGGATGTTCTTGACTCCCGAAAGGTAGGAAGGCAGCCCTTCGTCCCTCCTACCTTGTACTGTGCTCATTTTTCCAGCGTGTTTCTGGGTTTGCAAGTTATCTAATCGCGTTTCCCCGGGTAGTGTGTGAACGTATGAATGGGACTTTTCTCTCTGTTCTGTCTACCCCGGGAAAACTTTTAAAGGCTTTGATTTTCTACCTAACCCCTAGAAAAAAAAGTTTTGCCCAAGGAAAAGAATTCTAACGTTTTCCAAACCAGCACTGCTCCCCCCTCTGCCCCCCCCTTCTGCTCCTGTTATCCGGTTTAAGTGTAGAAGTGTGATTTCCCTCCAAGAAGGCTCTTTTTTTCCAGTAGGGCAGAGTGTGAAAATTGTAAGCAAATTGCTAACTTCCACCTTTCCAGTCCTGGTGGAGATAACTCACTCCTCCCCTTCAGTACTCGAGGGAGATAACAGGTTTGGTAGCGCCTTCACTTCGCCGGACGGGAAGAACAACAGCAACAAAAAGCAAAGGCAGCAGTAGTAGGTGGATTAAAAGATGGGTTTGTTGGCTGATCTAAATAGAAAGCATCCATGTGGCTGGTTCCTTCCAATCCCCCAATATTGTGGCAATTTATCGACGGCTGCTCGGTTTCCAAAGTCGAGATCATCCCAGCGACACCCAAACGGCAATTGTAGACTGTAATTCTTAAATTTAGGAGGTTGCCAGCGCGGTCGGTAACCACGTGGGGCCCGGCAGTTGCTGCGAAGCAGGAGCCTAAGGAAGCAAGGCGGGGAAGGGGATGACAAGGCTTCAGTTTTTCCAGAAGGGGGTAGGGAAGGGAGAGCCTTCTTCCTCCGCTTCTCCAGTCCGTCCCAGGATTGTCTGACAGGTCGATTTATATTCCGGTGCTGGGGCGATCGTTCCGGGCTGTAGCGCTATCCCAGCTTGAAGGGTTCCAGAAGCGGTGGTGTGTTGAGAAGGAGCGGATCGGGCGGTCTGAGGATTCCTCCTTGCAAAGCCTGAGGGTAGGCGGCGGGGCGTCTGCCACGCTTTGCAGGTTGGCCCGCCTGCCCCGGTGTGTCTCGTTCCTGCCACGAATTGCCCGGCCGGGACCCTTCTCGAGCCGCTTTCTTGCCGGTACATTGTGCTTTTCTTTGGGGGGCCGGTTCGCCGGACGGGCTGGACGCGCGGTTCTTTCCCGTTCTTAATTTCTCCCCCTTTTCCTTGCTTTTCTAGGGGAGAGCTACTGGAAGAAAAGCGCCGCTGTGGCTGAGAGCGAAATTTCAGAGACTGCTATTTAAACTGGGCTGTTACATTCAAAAAAACTGCGGGAAATTTTTAGTGGTTGGCCTTCTGATCTTCGGGGCTTTTGCGGTGGGATTAAGAGCGGCCAATCTGGAGACCAATGTGGAGGAACTCTGGGTAGAAGGTAAGGATTGATCCCTCGCTTGGCTTCTTCTCGTCCTCCTCCCAAATGACAGCGGGGGTGGCTGAGGGAACCTTCCTTTCTCACAGGGGCAGAGCCCCTGTGGTTTATTGGTGTTGGCTAAAGGCCAGATGGACGCTATCAAGTCTTGTAATCCGTTTCTGGAAGCGATACCTTGTGAGATGGTCTGGGGATGGAAGGGAGGGTGGCTGCTTGGGTGGTGGGAAAGAAGAAAAGGGATCCTTTGGACCCTGCAGATGCCCCCTCCCCTTTCTCCTGGCCCCTTTTCCCGATTCTGTTTGTGTGTCCAAGGAGCTGGTGCCTCTCTTCCCCCGCAGAGCATGAAAGAAAAGTCTGTATTCAAAGCAGCTTACCTCCTCCGCCATTTTGTGTGTGTGTGTGTGTGTGAGTAAGTGAGTGTGTAGGGGTGTATGTGCGTGCGTGTGTCCTGTTAGCAGCAGCCGCCGCAGGAACAGGCTGAACGTGATCTGCACAGCTCTCAGTAGGGCTGTGCTTGTGTGTGGTCCTGTTTTTTTGGACAGCTTTCAGCTTTGAGGGGAAAAAACATTTGTTTCGAGGTAAAAAAAGAAAATATGGAAAAGTGAAGCCCAGACTGGACACATGTTGGAATGTTTGCAAAGCAGATTTCTGGTCTCCCTCAGTTCAGGAGGGAGGCTGGTTGAACTGGAAGTAGGAATGGCTGCTTTTTTAAAATACATATTTTCCAGAGGTAAAATAATGGTTCTTAAGTTTAAAAAAATCTCACTCTTGATTTGTTTTTTAAGATGGTAAATTATGGAGATTCTTTTTTTAATTCTCTGGGAGACGTATTGATCAATCTGTTAATAGTCATTTTTTTTTTTAATTGACTATTTAGGTTGGGTGCCTAACCTAGCTTGGATTTATCCCCTGAAGTTTTTGCTAGTAACATTCATTAAAGGGGCCTCCCAACTCCAAAGTCACAGAGCATTGCACAAAATAGTCATTTGGGAAGGGGGGGTTTCTACTTCACAGAAAAGGACTACAGAGACTTACAGTGCCGTAATATATTTATTTAGAAGTAGATCCAAGTGGCTTAAATGGGACTTAATCCAAAGAAAATGGATACCAGTAAAATGGTTTAAAGTCGCAGTGCAATTTTCCTACAATACAGGCACTGGTTAGAGAAAGTTATAATGGTCCAAAGTCTTCCCCACTTATACATTATTTCAGCCCATTCATGTTCTGAAAATATCTGTATTTTCCCTTTGCTGTAAGTTGTCATGAGTGAACAGCTTAAGTGTAGTTTTCCCTCTTAAGCTGACATGATCTCATTACAGTTTCAAAGTGTGTAAATTCTGCAATCCTTTCTTGCCTATTACCTTGGAGGCAGTCAGGTGATATTTTTTTTTAGCTGGAGGGGCTGAGCTTGAGGGGCTCAGTGAGCATGTCCTCTTTGCCTCATCAGTAGTCAGATAGTCTCCCAGTATTTGTATTGTGGGTTAGCAGTTTCTCACTTGAGTTTACCACCTTGGTCCTATTTCTCTCCAGAACATCAGAGAAAAGAGCAGATCCCAAATATTTTATATTGGGAAGAAGAGGGAGGTATTTGTGCCACTCCAATTTAAGAGTAGCATGTAATGACCATAGGGCCCACACTTTTATGTGAGAAGAGGGACATCACTTTCACAATATTTTGAATGGCAGCTGTGGGGATGTTTATCTTTAATGCAACAGACCTATATTTCCTTAGTATGGTATCCAGAAATCAGTGAGAGATGTTGAACCAGATTTCCTCCCCCACCCCCTTTAATCAGCCCTTTATATTTCCTAGATTTAATCACTTCACCACCACTCACTCTGCTATAAGAGAAGTGGTGGCTTAGAAAGTAGTCATTTTCAAGGATTCCTCTTTACATCACTTGGTCTTCATGCTGGTTGTGGCTACGTGCCCTACCATTTTCTCATACTTTGCTTTGCTTTGTATAATTTTAAACTTGAGAGAGATCCAAATGGAATGGGGGGGGGGGGGGGTGAAGAAGGGCAAGCAAAGTAGTCTGAATAAGACTAGGCTAAGTCCTTAAGTCATATCCTACCCTGTTTCTGCTGCAGGGCCCCAATTGGTAGTCATTTTCTTTGCTTCTGAAGATACGTTAAAAGGGAATGGCAGCATAGCCAGAAGGAAAACCAATCAGCCTGCCTGTAATAACTGGCACAGTCTGTTGGGAATTGCCTAGCTGTGCAGGGGGGAGGACTCAAGTGGGGAATTAGCCTTGAATCATTGGGCTGCTGTAAGAGATCCAGGAGTGCCTCTTCCCCCTCCCCCCACCCAATAAGCTCCATGGAACCTTATCCATCTGTTCACAAGGTAAGGCAAGCAGTCTGGGGAAATTCCTTTATTATAGACAGAACACAGTAAAGTAGCTAGTTTGAATCCCACACATGTAGATCTGGTTGCTTATGTCTGATTCACTCATAAGTCAGGAGAATAGCATTCAGCAGGTTCTGAGAACACTAAGGCAAGTTAAAGACTGGCACCTGGATGCAAAGTTTGCATCAGGCTTGTTGTATGGCAACTCAGTAGATAACACTTCAACATGGTAATGATAGGATGGACATTTTCTGCTGCCAAAGATTTGGCTCCAGATAACTCATCCTGACTTGCTCTATGGGCCAAGATGTGCCAGTGGAACAACTGGGAAAGAATGGAGTTATTAACCATATCTAACTCTCTCCATTTTGTTGCCCCCAGAGTTGGTACAGAATTAGGTCAAGCTGAGAACAGTCACAACTAACTTCTTACTAACTGAATCCATTTGTCTATGGAGATTCTCAGTAATCCAGATCATGGTTGTCCCAAAGGTGCTTTTTTTCAGGAGACAACTGGACTTTCTCTTTTTTTTCTTTGAAGAAGAGCTAAAGAAGCTTCTTGGATGAAAAGTGAAACGTCTTAAAAAAAAATCAGAAAGTCCAGTTGCCTCTTGAAAAAACCTGAATGCATTGGAAATTCAAAAATTCCATGAAAAAATGTCCTAATACTTTTCCCTTTATAGTCTCAAACACACACACACACCAAAAAACCCCATTGTAACACCACAATGTTGTCTTAGCCATTGAAGAAATGTATGTGGTGCGTTGATGTTGACTAGCTTTTATTAAAATGATGAAACAGTTTAGTCTCAAGTGAACATGGTTTTCATAATGATGGTTAAAGAAAAAGAATAAGGATGTTTGGCCAGCTGGATGCAGAGGAGGATGGTAGACAAAGTGTTGTGACTAGCTCACCATGTCGGGCACAGCCATGTAGGAATTTGAGAAATAATAATCCAACTGTAACAGTCCCAGAGTAATTTGATAAGATTGTAATTTGCAACTTTTCCTGCCGGCTTCCCCCAACAAAGAAAATGGGGAAGCTGGCAGGAATTCATAAGTTACAGGCAGATGAGGTCCTGGTTTAACAGATGGCAGTGATTCACTTAATGATGATAACCAGGGTTTGCTGGAATTACTGTTGCTAAACTGGGCAGTCATGTGACAGCTTTATGGCTGCATCTCTTAGTGACAGAAATTTCTATGCTGGTTACCATTGTTAACTAGCTAGTGTGTCCATTTTTGAGGTTTAGCGGTAGTGCATGTGTTTGAATACAACTCATGTGAAGTGTCACTTTTTGAAAAAGGCTAGGTGAAAAAAACCTGAATGCTGAATTAGATAGGGCATTTGTGTGATCTAGCACATTTCTTCTCAAGTTCTCCCGACTGATAAGACCGGATAGAGACAGTACTGATGTTTCTTATTTGGAATTCTTCAGTGGACTTTGTATAGCCAATTCATTGAGTTCTTAATTTACTGTAGGTTAATAGTTACCAATCAAGTGTTAAAATTCTGTTTCTGGCAATTTGAATTGTGGTCCTGAACTCATCTGCATGTTCATATATCTAGCTGATAGCACCCAGCTTACATAAATGGCACTGGATCTGCTCTTGCCCTTCTGACAAATCCTGAAAATCTGGCTCTGTCAGCTGGCTTGGGGCCTTAATGGGGGAGTATCAGGCTGGAGGTAATTGATAGATTAAGAGAAAATCCCACCTCTCCTACCTGTGCATTCCTCTCTCTCTCTCCCCATATTTTCACTATAATCTTACTTTTGATTGTAATGCTATTTGTATTGTTTTTAGAAATATTTATTTCTTATGCTTTTATAGCTTTGAATGTTATAAGCTGCCCAGAATCACCTCGAGATGAGATGAGCAACAAATGAGAGAGAGAGAGAGAGAGAGAGAGAGAGAGAGAGAGAGAGAGAGAGAGAGAGAGACAGATAGAGAGAGAAAGAAAGAAAGACAGACAGAAAGAAAGACAGAAAGA
>JANHFL010000029.1:130371-151841 GCA_032468155.1 Oxyrhabdium leporinum
AGTTGTAAACCGCCCCGAGTCTTCGGAATGGGGCGGTATATAAATGTAAAAATAAATAAATAAATAAATAAAATAGTTTGTTGAGTAAGCTAGTGATGCTAATACTCATGATTGAGAATTGAACTAAAGGATTTAGGATTCTTGCATTAATGGGGTACAGTAGAGTATATCAAATATGCTCTGCTATAGAAAAAGCCCTCAAAAGCGCATTAATACAAGCAAAAACAATGAAGTGGTCTTATACATCTCAGAAGAATTGTGTTAAGCTAAAATTAGAGAAAAGTCCCATTCATTTTAATAGGACTAAGTCAAAAAGAGCATTCACAAACATATATAAGGAATAATTTAACCCTGTGATTATTCTGCAGACACAATCTGATTTTATCTGTAATCCTTGAGTCACTTTCTAGATGGGGTGGTCTTAGAGAAGATAATGTAAAGTAAGGAAGGAGACCCCAAAGCTCCTCTTTCCCATTTATCAACAAATGCTTTTCAGCAAGCCTATTAAGAGAGGATTTTTCTCTCTCTCCAAATATAACATATGATGCCCTATGTAACACTCTTTGTGTTTGTTTACTCTCAGTCAGTCTTGTCCAATTGTGATGTTTTCTGGGTATGCTGCACTACAACTCCCATTTCCATCACCCAGAAAGACCCAATAATGAGTCGGGGATGACAAGACATGGTGGCAAGCATCCATTTGGGAAACACTGCTACTGAGTGTTGCATTAATGGGAGGGAGGAAGGAAGGAAAGAAGGGAGGAAGGAAGGAAGGAATCCAAACCAGAGCTGATTACAAGTGTTGTATCATGCTGCTGAATAATAGATATAACAATATATCTATAAATGTTAATGTTAATGTTAATGTAATAATAAATGTTGCTATATAGCTAAGGAGAAAATTACCGTTTGTTTTAGGATCTTAAAACATAGTGCTATCAAAGGATTTATGAAATAGTGATATTCCTTCTTCGTAGATATCATTTTTCATCTCTTGGTTAGTCACTGAGGGGTGTGTTGTGCTCTTCAAATTGCCAGCTTTATCCCCTGAGACTGGAAGTTGCTGGCCTCTCTCTTGGCTTGGAAGGAGCATCCTTCCTGTGCAATTCCCCAGAATTCCGCCCAGCCAGGCATATTGTGCATAGCAGCCCATCTCTCCCCTCCCCCAATGTTTGAAAGTTTGAATATACTGAACAGAATTGGCCAAATAAGGTGAATGCTTCAAATGTCTTAAAATAGATCTCCATGGCCATGCAATAAAGGCACTTTATTTTTTGTTGTTAAAACTTTTGGAAAATTATTGCCTCTCAAGAAATTGTCAGTATTTACATTAGAGACCAGTCTGCTTCGTGTAATGTCATCTGGAGTGGGAGAGAACTGGGTGTCAGAAGATATCATGCTCTTAAAGACTCAAGCAAGTGAATGATCAACTTACAAAATCCCAGCTCAAAATTTATCCTGAGAAGAAAGTTTGAATGAGTTTTAAGATCATCCAGACTCCAAGATGAATGATTAGTAGTGTATGTTTAAATCTATTAGAGCTTGAAATATTTATATAAAGATTGTAAAAACCCACCTGGTGGGCAGAATCTCAGGGGGGAAAAAAGGCAAGAGGAGATGAGAAATCAGAGATCTAAAGAAACAATACTGTGTTTCAAAACCATTCTCCTTTCCAACTTACTATTTTGTGCCAATGCTCATAACCTTTGTAAACATAATGAGTCATTCACTCTTGAATCACTTTTTATCAGTGTCTTAGATGAACTATAAATTATCTTTCCTTTATATACCAATTTTAAGAATTCTTTAAATCTTAAAGCTTTATGGCATGTTTCTTTTCTCTTTTTTAAGGCCCTGAGGTTGCATTTAACTTGCGATGCAGTCCTTAACATGCTAGTTTAGGAAGAAACCAGTTTCATTAGATACAGTATAACTGAAGTTAGAGGAAAATATGTATTGTTTGTTGTCCTCTGTTGCCTTAATGCAGCATTTCACAGATCCCTCATACTAGAGAATTGTTTTATTTTTCAATCTCCTCTCATATCATTACAGGTAGTCCTCAATTTACAATAGTTCATTTAGTGACCATTCAGAGTTACAACATCACTGAAAAAAGTGACTTATGACCATTTTTCACATACAACCTTTGTAGCATCCCCATGATCATGTGATCATAATTCAGATGCTTGGCAACTTATGACCATTGCTGTGCCCCAAAGTCATGCGATCCCCTTTTGCAATATTTTGACAAGCAAAGTCAATGGTGAAGCCAGATTTGTTTAACAGCCATGTTGCTAATTTAACAACTGCAGTGATTCACTTAACAACTGTGGCGAGAAAGGTCGTAAAATGGGGCAACACACACTTAACAAATGTCTAACTTAACAACAGAAATTTTACACTCAATTGTGGTCGTAAGTCAAGGACTAATTGTATTATATTTTGTTTGGAGATTGCGAGAAAACTTAATATGCAATAAACATATTAATGTACATGTTCATTTTGAAAGCTTCAGATTAATAGAGTAACAGAGTTGGAAGGGACCTTGTGGGTCATCTAGTCCAACACTCCACTTTTATAATGTTTCCAGGTGTCACTTCCCTAGGAAAGGTATCACAGACTTGACTATAGTCCTCAAATTATGACTGTGATGAATCCTGCCCATTGTAGTCATATCTCATCGTAAAGTGGGTCAATTACTTTTTTCTTTTTTGCAGTGGTTTTTAAACGATTGCGGTAGTTAAACCATTGGTTTGCTATAGGCCAGTTTTGCAAAAAACCTGTGAGTAAATAAGTTGAGGATTACTTGTACCGTAGTAATGGCCCACCACAATGTCCCATTGATTTGATCTCAGTTTTTATGTGCCTTCTGGAGTTTTCTATTAAAAGCAAGTCACACATTAGAACTTAAAGTCTTTTCAGTTGATTCAAATTAAATCAGAGCAAAGTTGCTGGCTAGAGTGACATTTTAGACTGTCCATATCTTAACATTTGATTTGCTGAGATGAGCAAGTGGGGATTAGATGCTAGAAATCTACCTGGGGAGTGGCTATCTATGTCTGTGAAACATATGTCTCACCTCTGGATATATGGCATGGATGCTTAGATTTTTCTGATGTCAGATAAAAATTGGTTTGAATTTCCTTGGCTTTTAATGTACTGTATACTTTGCTTTTATTGCTGCTGTCTTTTATTTCCCACTGATCTACATCTTTCTGTGATTTCTTTGCACAATTGCAAAGTTATATGTACATTAATATTGAAATGCATTGTTTGCTTTCAACAACATCATATTATTTTTTGGATTCACTTCAGCTCCCAGGGAGTTTACCAAGCTCCTCATGCCTATAATGACTCATTTGAGACAGATGCTTTGCTACTGGACACGGATTAGACTAGGATGTTATCCAGATATATATTGTCTGTATTGGCTATGAATTCTAGGAATTGTCATCCCAGCACATCTGAAGTTAAGAAAGCATGAATGCCTTATGAATTGGACCACATTAGACATGAAAGAAATTGTCTGGCTAGAAATATTAACCTGATGGTCAGGCCTCATACAGGCCCTTTCATTTTCCATTAGATGATTCTGACAAGGAAAAGAGGGAAATAAGGTTGGTAGAAATGGAGTTTCTGCCATTCAGGGAAGGATTTGTATTACAGAAAAGGTTATTTGCTGTCATAGATGGAGGATAGTGTCCCATCACCATTGCACCAATTTCTGGGTTTCTGATAGCATGCTAATGTTGTGTAGGTGTGAGGTGGGACTTGTAGCCAACACAATGGCAAGCATCCATTTGGGGAAAGCTGCTACAAAATGCTGCATAAATAAATAGCTCCAAAGCAAAGTTAACTGCAATAATACCTAAATAACAGCTATAACAATACATGCTATTTTTAAAAAATATTTTATGCCTAAATAGCAAAATGCCTTTCATTTTAGGATCATAAAAGACAATGAGTAAGGATTTATTTTTTAAAAAGTGTTGTATCCCAAAATCTAGATGGAGAGATGGTAGGTCCTTCCATTTATGTAACTTGTAGAGTTTTGGTAAGGCCATTGGCTACCATCCAGTCTCCCACATCAGAGCCAATGACCATAGACTCCTTTCAATGCAGAAACCAAACCACAGGTAGTCCTTGACTTACAATAATTCATTTAGTGACCATTCAAAGTTACAACGGTACTGAAAAAAGTAACTCAGCAGTGACAATAGGGACTGAACAGGATTCCTGTCACTAGGCGATGCAGTCATATGACTTGTGTAAGAATTAAATTTCACAATGTAATAGCTGAGTGTGATGGATGAACCCAAATAGTGATCAATATGTACTCCAGGTCTGCATTTTGTATTTGCTTTTTGGATGTGATGGGTTTCACTTTCCGTCCTCTAGACTGCGATCACACTACCTAGGAATTACAGGAATAGAAAACCAGCATTTCAGCTGGACATTAGAAAAGTGTGCTAAGTTGAAAACAACTGTATTGCACATTCATTCCCAGGCAGAAATCTGTGGTCTATTTGCTCTGGAACAGAAGTGAGGCATGTATGTGTATTTATATGTGTGTTTTGGTAAGTTACCATTTAAGATCACAATAGATGCAACAGTATATAAAAAGCTGGAATCTGACACAAGGTGAGGAGGTGTTGTCTCAGAGAGTTAATTTGCATCTTACTATACAGATGTTCCTTCTCAGTCTTAAAATAACCAACATTCCTTTTTGAATGCAAGTTAGATGCCTTCTTTACAGTATAGCCTTAGGTTTAGTTGCTATGATTTCACCTATAGTTATTATTTCTATGAAATCAATGCTGTATTGAAGCAGAAGTGAGGTCATCATATATTTATTGCTCCCTTAATTTACCTCCTCCTGACATCGCCGAGAATGTTTTTCTCCAAGGGAACCCCAAAATGGGAGCATCTGCATGCAGTTATTGAAGGAAGAAGGCGTGATTTCAAAGACATGGTCTTACTCCTGCTTCAAGTTGGAAATGTATAAATATGCATCACATTATACAGAATCTGGTTAAACATTCAGATGTTGAATCTTGTCATTGTTAATTATGATTATCATTGGTTCAGGCACAACAGGGTTAATACTGGGAGTTAAACTTTGGAGAAAAGAGAACGAGAACATAATTCTATGGTCAGTCTTTTAACCAGTTTGGACAACTTTTTCAGAAGCAGAGCACCTCATCTGGGCAGACAATGATATAAGGATTTCACCAGATATCTGTTGTTTTCCTCTTGCTTTGTTTTTGCAAAGCTTACATATTCTGAAATATGTAAGCTTAACTAGTTGTGTGAACCATCATGGCCTAGTGTTATCTGTAAATCAGATCAGTATGATATGTTCAACAAATCATTGTTTAGTCATTTTTGTCATAGTATAATGCATGAAAAATATATTTTGTTAAGTTCCCACAAAGTTGGAGGACAATTCCAGTACAGTTTAAAAGATAATGAAAGGCTACAAAAACCAAAAGGGATGAGGAAGAGAATTTAAAGCAGCATAAGTACCATCGATTTTTTTATCTCTACTTTAACTATGGGGATGAAAGTAACTACTGTAAAGAATATAATTTTTGTACAGAAGATCAATTCCTGACCCTTTTATTTAAACATTCTTGGACAAAAGTGTTTGGTTTTGTGAAGTTGGGTTGGAGAAAGCATCAGCTCAATTTCTTGAAAAAGTTGATGTCCTTCCCAATACTGTAGGTAGAATATAGTTTGATATTGTGCAAGTACATTGTGTAGATGCAAATGCTAGTTTAGCAGCTTTTGCTGCACACCAGCCATTGGTAAATGATTTGCATTCATCCAGCTTCAACATTTTCAGATGTTGGAAGAGTTTCCCGTTCCTTGAATGAATTATTTGCTTACAGTTTAAGCATCTGTTTCAGGAAATTTCTTAACAATGGGAACTGAATCGTGAGATAATATATCATTAAAAGAAAAAACCTGAATTGATTATATTTTTGTGTCTATTATTTCAGAGTAATTTCTAGATAATCCACGTGTTAGTTTTCTGTCGCAGACCAAAATAACTTTCTCACTGATGCATTATTTTTCAGTTCCTTTCTCTATGCTTTTAAATGTTGATTTTTGTAATCAGCGGTATGTTTAATATGTAAGAATAAAGTTTGAAATGATTCTTTTCATTGCATGTTTGCTACAGAAAGGGTATCACATAAAGTAATACAATGTTGAAAGTGTGCTTTCTATTTTTGAGAATTTTTCTGGCTTCACTGTCTGCTATGAGTTTATAAGATCCTTTGTCCCCATTCTTATATTCTCTGAGCGGTTTCCTATGGTAAGGTTAGCAGCCCACTTTCAGAGCATGTTTTACAAACCTGGTTCAAACTAATTATAGCTTGTATATTGGAAACTGTATGATGCAACAATTGCTGGAAAAAACTGAGGGGGGGGGAACCTGACGTGTAAAAGAATCTGCAGTTTGTTTCCAACTTTCAGACTACAGTAGGAGTTGCTTATTTTGGAGATCTGATTAATAGCCAAATCGTATTTCCTTGGTGTGGTCCTATGTCCTACCTCCTGTGAGTTCTTTCAGGAGGACTCTGAAAAGCTTGGTACTCAACTCTAGCCAGTTCATCCTCATCCTCATCCTTTTCTCTCTTCTACTATTTAACTTTGCTTTTGACGACATCAGTGATTTTGGCAGTTCTCTGTTCCTGCTGGTTCTTTGACCACTAGGTTTGAAAGTGCAATTGGATCCTTTGGTTACGTGCTCCACTGTTAGGAGACTCCAAAATATGACAACTTCCAGATGTCTGAACTGACTGATCCTTTTGTTTAGATTATGCTCCAAAGCTGATGCTTAGATTAGTGCTGGCTGGATGAAGCTATGGGAGATTTGTCTGGTTTTCACAATGCCATGTTTATATTTCATATGGGTTTCTCGTTCAAAGTTGACCTTGCTGTGACCTGCTAAAACCATGTCCACTAGGATGCCAGGTTTAACTTACCCACAATAGCATTCTTTTTCATATCCTTGGCTAAACTGTGAATGCATCATCTAGAACATGTCAGTCCTTTCATCTGAGTCATCTTTCTAAACTCTTGTCCATCCAATTTGAGATTGTGGTGCTGTCGGCAATGGCTGTGTTTCTACAACATGTTTATTGAGAATTCTGATGAATGTTGGCTTATTTGGAAAAAGCAGTGGGCTGGTGCAGACTGGTCAGCTGCAAGTCTCACTTTTTCTGCTGGCAGGGATATCTAACCAAATCAAGTCAGCTCCTTCCATGGTAAACCAAACGTTTGGCCTTTTCCCTGCTAACAAATTAGAACAGTAATCCAAGAATAAAAAAGGAAGAAGCAAGTAAGTGTTCCCACAGTAAATTAACAACAAGAACAGCTTCCATTTTTTGTTCAGCAACTCCCAAATGCAAGGATTGTGGTTAGGGGAATGACAACGCACTGACTATTCAGGGTAAGCTCAAAGTCCTGAAAATGTTGGCTTAGCATGATGTGCAAACATGGCCCTTCTTTCTTCCTTAGGTTCCACATTATACCAAAATGCTGACAACCCTTGATTTGATATAAAGTTGCACGTCTTATAAAATTATCAAAAGACATTAGAAGTTACTTGATTTTTAATACTTGGCTCTGTTCAGCCACATATCAGGTGGTAGTAGCAACCTCCAAAATTTGAGTGAATTTAGATAATTAGGAGGTATAATGGAGAGGAGAGCTACATATTAATAATGTATTGATTTTACGTTCTGCTTCTTTGAATTGGTTCCCCTGTCGTGAAATAATATTACCGTATCACTGTTTCTGTTTCGTATGTGTGGCACAAATTGCTTTATCAGGAAAAATTATCTCAGTATATTTCTTTAATGCTTAGGATTTCTGTATCAACGATAGGAAAGCTTGTTTAAATGATGGACTTGATTCAGACAAAACTGCTCATGTTGAAGTCTTACTGATTTCAGTGGGTGACTAAAGCTAATGCTTTAAGGCACTGTATGTCTCATTTGAATAAGGTTTAGCATTTGTTTAAAAAAACGCTGTCATGCCATGCACAAGGTTTTTTTAAAAATCAAACTAATCTTTTTGGTGTCTTTTTCTCTATGCATTTTGACAGGAAGAAAGTGATCTAGCTTTAGCAAATAATAGAAGGTAAGGGTGGCATAGGAAGAAATAGAGCATGGGTTAGCAAATTAGTTAAACAAAATCTATTTAGTTGGCGGAAAATACTTGTTTTAAAAGGTCCTTTGTTTTTGTAATTTTAAAAATAATTGACAACAGTACTTCAATTCCAATGCTCCCCTTCATTCACAACCCCAATGAAAAAAAAAAGGGGGGGGACTTACAATGCTCCAGGCATATGGATTCCTAGCACTATTATAGCCTTGGGAAAAAATGTCATAATGTCTGACACTTATGCTGCAGAAACAGGTGTCCACAAGTAAAGATTTATGTTTTTAAGTTGCATATTCAGTAACTTGTGCCCAAATCTTGATTCCTCATTCACAGAAAAAGAAATCTGAAAGAAATGGATTGTTGGTTCCTCTTTCTGTTTAGTGGATCAGCTTATTTGAACCTGTTTCACCAATAATTAAAAGTGAAGTGTTGCACATCACAAACTAGCTCTGTTCGGGTCAATTTGTTGAGTATGCCTCTGCTCTCCCCCCTCCCTCCCAGATCATTGCTTAAGGGCTTCTGGCCTCTAGCTCAGGAATCCTGCCCAAAAATGCCAGATGTATTACACAGTCAAGTCTTGCAATGTAAACAGTGCTCTGTGCCATGAGAACAGGGTGGTCCATCTCCTCTCTTTTTCTCTCTTGCTCTTGCTCTCGCTCTCTTTTTTGAGAGGGGGGGGGAGAATCTCCCTGCTCTGAAAAGAGCACAGTAGTTGTAGTGTTGTTTGAGTTCTTGGCTGCACAGCTACATTTCTATAGCTGCCTAAGCCCAGATAAGTTAATACTTTGGACTAGCAAGGAATGTCAATTGAAACTGAGATGCTGGAAAGCAAAACGTGGCATTGATTGGGTTCAGTTAATTAAAACAAGGATATTATTTTTAAAAAGATAATAATGACTGATAAATTAACTATTTACACTTACAGATGTAGAATTGGGTAAAATAAATGTGAATATCCCTTTAATTGTGTATAATTAATAAAAAGAAAAGAACAATACTGACCATTTTAGGAGAGAACATATGTATGAATGAGCTTTTGTGTATGCGGGATTATCCCATTTTCAAATATTGAGAAATATAGGTTTTGCTTAAGTCAGTTAAACATAAAAGAAGTATTTTGCTGGATTGGACCCAAAGGTTTATATTGTTTGGTACTGTACTGTTTTTCCCTCTGTGGTTGGTCTACTGAGTGTATTTAGGCAGCACTAAAGTAGGATATGAAGGCAATGACCCATTCTTGTTCCTCTTCATTAGCAACTAGCATCAACTAACAAGCTGCCTTTGATATTAAGGTAATATATAATTAGTGAATCAGTGTCAATTTATCACCCTACATTATGAATGTGTCCAGCCTTCTGTAAAGCCATTTCCATTGGTAGTTATCTTGTGGAACTTAAAAGATTTTCCTAAGATTTTTAATATTATTTAATATTGTGAATCTCTTTTTAAAAAATAAATATAAGCTGTAATTTCAAGAATATTCCTTTTGTGTATTTTAGTCAGTTAGATTCTTTGTCTTTTAGATTCTTCTACAATAACCAAATGTGGGAAATTGGTAATCGAAAGCTTGAATGATCACACCATTAAATATGTGTGCTTGTGTCTGAAGACTTCTGCCACGTATATTGATTGAACATTTAAAACAATATTCAGCATTCACAAATCCAAGACCCCAAGTTTAAACAATTGTCTGAATTCTCACATTGGAGGTTTCAAACAGAAATCACCTTTTAAGAACAACTCCTCTACAAAGGAGAAATAGATTTATCTCCCCAAACTCTTGATCAGTAAGCAAATACAACAGCTCTGCTTTTCTGAAAATGATAAAATTGAGGGTGGGGTGGTGAGACAAAGAAGCTGTAATGTACAAGAAAGTATAATAGAGCAAATGTAATTAAAAAAAGAATAAATTCACAGGCACAAATCTTTGAAATGCTTTATGAAAGACCTATGATTTAAGTGCTTTCTGAAAGACCAGCAGAGATGGACCAATAGCCCAAGGGCTCTGGCCAAGGCTTTGGAATCACCAATGCAGGCCATCCCATTGGAAACATGCTCTTGATACTGATCAAAATAAGGAAAAGCAACATTTTTTTTTTACTCCAGAGGCCATGATTGACCGACAGATCGATTTTACCCAAAACTTTGCTTCTGATAATATCAGGGGTTCAAATGACTACTTAAGGGTGAGGCCAAACCCTTAGTGACTCTTGTTTTGGAAAAGGAATTATAGAGGTCTAAAGGTGTGAAATCAATGTGTTAATCTACAGCATGGGTGTCAATTTGCCGTGTCACGTTGCCATCATGTGACATTTTGTGACATTTTCCCCATTTGCGGAGCTGGGGTGGACGTAGCCTGTGATTGATGCATCCAGCCCCTGGGCTCCCAGTTTGACACCCCTGATCTATAGGGAAGGTTCACTACACTGCCTTGTTCCTGGGAGTGAGGAAGTAAAAAATTAAATTTGCAAAAATCAACTGTTTGGTCATCAACATTTTGCAGTGCAAATTGATAACTGCAAAATGGGAAAATGTCTTCCAGTCTACAAGTTGTCCACTTTACGTCTAAACCAGGAATTGGCAACTATGAGGACTTTCAAATCTGTGGACTTCAACTCCCAGAATTCCTGAGCTAGCAATGCTAGCTAGGAATTCTGGGATTTGAAGTCCACAGGTTATAAAGTTGCCATTGTTGTCCATCCCTGGTTTAAACATTCAGTGAATTTGTATAAAAAGAAGAGGAAGTGTCTTTGATTCTCTCTGAGTTTGGTTGTTTTCTTGCAGACGTTTCATTACCTAAACTAAGTAACATCATCAGATGATGCTACCTAGTTTGGGTTATGAAACAGCCAAACTCAGAGAGCACCAAGGACCCCTCATTTCAACCCTTGGCTACAAATATTCTCCTTTATTGGTAAAAGTAAGTGCTACAGAAGTGTCCAAGACGAGGCTTTAAAGAACTAAGAAGCAATTGTCAATTGTTAAGAGATGATGATAGTACAACTCTATTCCTCATTCCAGTTAATGGTCTTATGACTGGTTATGAACTATTTGGAGTTTCAGAACACTTTTCGAAAGTACAGTTAGTCCTCAACTTACAACAGTTCATATAGTGACCATTCAAAGTTACAGCAGCACTGAAAAAAGTGACATGACTGTTTTTCACATTTATAACCATTGCAGCATCCCCATAGTAAAATCAAATCTGATCAAAATTCAGAACCTTGGCAACTGACTCATTTATGACTGTGCAGTGTCCAGGGGTCATGTGATTACCCTTTGTGACCTTCTTATAAGGAAAGTCAATGGGAAGCCAAATTCATTTAACATCCATGTTACTAACTTAACAATTGCAGTGATTCACTTAACAACTGTGTCATGAAAAGACATAAAATGGGGCAAAATTCACTTAACAAATGTTTTACTTAGCAACAAAAATTTTGGGCTCAATTATGGTTGTAAGTCGAGGACTACCTGTATAGATTGTATGCATTTGGACATTTGTAGAATATCTTATTTTATGAGATGGCTGGTGATACCAAATGAATGCCCCATATATGTATCTTGGGGGAAATACCCAACTAATCACTCTCAGTAGTGGGTTATCTAATGGGAGACCCCTAGTTATATGAAAGATTCCTTTTGATGAGTGAAAATGTAGGTGATACAAAACACAATTGTATGTGATTAATTGCACTAAATACCTGGAGGAAATCCCCCCCCCGCCCCTGTACCAACCATTAAAAGAAAAAAAATGATCAAACTTTAAATTAAGTAAATTTTACCCGCCATGTTCTCTGACCTTGTTATTACAATATTACCCAATTACGTTACGAGACTCAGCAATAAAACTGTATTTCAGAAGGTGGAGGAGCAAAACCACCACTGTTGGTTTATAACAGGTCCATGTAATAAAATTAATAAATTTCATATTCCATTTTTATTTTCACATTTAATTCTGCATTTGCTATATATATTTCACACCAACTCTAATCGTTTATCAAAAGGTTTTTTATGGTTTCATGTTGGCTTGCTTTCAAGGAAATAAATCCATGGGAAATTTTAACATGGTGCCAGTTTTGAAGTTTGTGTAATCTTTGAAAATAACATCAGAATGCTCTCAGTTTTGATATCTGTAGCTAAAGGCTTGTAAAACAGAATTAAACTTAGGAGAATTTTGATCTGGCTTAACTATTCTCTGTTTTTCCTAGAGATTTGAGAAACTAGAGTGACCTTTCTTTCTTGCTTTCTTTCTTGCTTTCTCTCTGTCTCTCTCTCTGTCTCTCTCTCTCTCTCTCTCTCTCTTTAAATAGGCTACAGTTTCACATGGCTTGCAAAAGAAATCTCTCCCGTTTTGTTTCCCACACCAATTGATTTATCATTTTGCTTGCAAGCAGACTTAGAATGTTAGGGCAGGAACACACTCACTTTTTTTCCCTAACTTTTTTGTTGCAGACCGAAACCAGTTGACTTGAATAAAGTTTTCTGTGCCCTGAATGAAGCCAGTAACGTGGAAAAATCTTGACGTTCAGAGCTGTCTGAATGTACATTTCAGCCACACAGTAAGCTGCATTTGTAGGCAGTGGACTGCTAAATACAACCATTTTTTCGCAGCAGAGAGTTAGACAGGTGATTAGCATAATTAGCACAGAGTAGGCTATACATATGGTAATGCTAAGTGTGTAAATGCCAGCTGCGGTGTAAAATTTATGTCAGGGGTCGACAGGGCTGTGCGAAAGTATTGTGTTACAGCTGCAGGTCAAAGCTCCATTGCACAGCTCCTTTTCTCTTGTGGGTGAATGTGCTAAACAGAGGAGAAAGACAGGCAGGAATATAACAGATAAGGCTTTGATTGAACAGCCTAGTTCAGTGCAAGTAGAGAGTGCTCTTTAAAATATACGTGCACCCTCTTGTCTTATTTTATTTTTCTGTTTCTAGCAGCATTTCTCTCTTTCCTGCATAGAGCTTCTCCAGGCTTGGTTCGATCTTCCTTGAGGGGAGGGGGAAGACAAATGAAAATGTCATAGTTGTAAACCTAGAGCTTCATCTTTATCTTCCTCCTCTGGCCCCCACTTTCTTACCTCACTTAAAATAGAAGAATCCTGTGATTCTGCACTTAAGGGGCTTAGTGTCTGGAACGTGACAATATTGTATGCAATAAAATCTCATCAGCCTTCAAACTCCATGGCTAGTTTTAGAAGAGGTGCCAAAAATGTTTCTCTATAGTTTATTCCCTAGCAACAAAATAATCAATTATTATTTTTTTCTAAATTAAAAATGACATTTGCAGGTTCCTAATGGTGTGTGTTTGTTTAAATTGTATACAAATATTAAAAAATGGCTGAGGTTAATGGGGAAATCTGGCGGTCAACTATTCCATTCACCTTTTCTTTTCCTTTCTTCTTTTTACATATGCAACTTTCTTGTGTGTGTGTGTGTGCATGTGTGTGCGCGTGCGTATCTTGGCTATAAGGAGCAGTGGTGTTGACAGAATATAGTTCACACCACACTGACCTTGTGATGAAACTTCCTCACAGCCACAGGGGGTCCTTATGACTCGGCCCCTAATCCAGCTAATCCTGATGGCAACAAAATCATGGAAGTGGCTCCCAGTGATGTGTGTTTCCCTGCACAGATGCAAAGAGAAGGGAACCGTGCTGAAAAGAGATCGGTCTGGTGTGGTGATCTTCACAGGCCGGGGTGGGGGGTGGGGGGGGGAGAGCCTGGGTGTGAAGCTGGAGGCGTCTATTGTGTTCTGCCCCATGTGGCCTCAAGTGGAAAGCCAATGAAAAGGGAACTTGGCTGTATAATAGAAGGAAGAGGGCTTAGAGCTAAGAGGTGATGTCAGCTCCAAGTTGCTGAGAGAAGGGAGCTGAGGTTAATGTTATGCAACAAGCTTAAGAGTCTTGGCAAAGGCAGTGTGAGCACTCGGCTTGCATGCAATCCTAGAGATTGCAAGTAAGAAATTTGGCTTCTTGCAAGTCCCCTGAACAGAGTCCCGTACTAGGTTGCATGCTTTATTTTCATGGAGAAAAAGGAACTTTCTCTCCCCACCCCCCACCCCCGATTAAAATTTTGTGGTCAGAACAAATCTGTCCAAATGAAAAGTGCAAAGTGTGTTTGAAATTTGCTGATGATACTTTGGAGAAGAGCTTCCAAAATATCACCCATTTCCAGTTTTTGATTGGTTAGTGAAAATATGAAAAACAAGTCCATTGATGGAAGCAGCTCCACCTGGCAGCTCATGCCAAAAGCAGAAATAGCAAGATGGAGGAAGCTGTGACAAACTGCAGGTTTGGGGGTGGAGGATGGGGAGGGACTGCTGACCTGACCCGATTGTGTCCCACAGTGAGAGCAATTCTGCTTCAAAGCTATTCAAAAAGAAGCTGCTCAGGCAACAACAGATGGTACAGCAAGCAGCTGGTATAGCAAATACTTGAAAGAAACTGTACCTTGTAGAACGCGAGGATTCTCACTTGTTTAGTTTTCCTAGGTTTATAAATGCTTAAAAATAATTAACCCTCCAATGAATAAAATCATTTTCCAATACAGACATACACGTTTTCAGAATGTCATCATCTCTGCTGTGTATGTCCCAGTAAGGACAGCTTAAAGTACTGATTTTAACCACTGAAGAAAACAACTACATATGCATAAAAAGGCCATGTTGAGGTTCACTGAAGAGAATTTAATTGCTAAGGGACAAAGTTACATTTTTATCCTGTTATTCTCTAGGGGGTTATATAAGTTAGTAAACTATACATATCTGGTAATAAGAATTCTTCTTTTGCAATAGTTAAAAAAATCTGAGTGAAGGTGCAGTTTTCATGTGTTAATGGCTGTAATTACAGCCTTAATACAATATAATTAGTTTTTTTTTTAAAAAAAGAAATGCCATTGATTCAAGAATTCAAGAATTTAGAATAGCGTAACATCCAGATGTGTTGAGACTGCAACTTTCAGAATATCAAGACAGCCAAATTCTGCTGCTTTACAACAACAACAAAAATTCCTTCCAACATATGCAATGGAAAAATGAAGGCCTGCTATGAGTGGTGCTTGATTCTTGGTGACTTCATGGAGGTGGCCATGAGGGGTGTTTTGGAAGAAATATAGAAGTGATTTTCCATTGATTTCTTCTGGTCAAAGTCTCCAATTTTCCAGTCTTAGCCTAAAGCTCTGGTATTTAGTGATAATGATGTCCGAGTATGTGCTTTGCTAATAGCAATAACAATAGCGCTTAGACTTATATACTGCTTCACAGTGCTTTAGAGCCCTCTCTAAGTGGTTTACAGAGTCAGCCTCTTGCCCCCAACAAGTTGGGTCCTCATTTTACCCACCTCGGAAGGATGGAAGGCTGAATCAACCTTGAGCCTGGTGAGATTAGAACTGCCAAACTGCAGGCAGCCGACAGGAGTGAAGTCCCTGATTTTCCCATTCAAGGCAGCTTATGATAACATGCAAGACAACTAATTAAGTTATAGTTAAAGTATTAAAACTCATCAACTAAAAACTCACCGATAAAAATCCATTAGCAACAGTATCCACCAGTTTAAAACTTAGTTCAATAAGACAATTTAAATATCAAAAGCCACTCTGAACAAAAATGCTTTTTGCTTTCAGGCGGAAGGACAACAGATGTCTTTGTCAGGGAGTTTGGTAGCCAAATAGTGGCTACCAAAGTGTTTCTGCCAAGCGATATTAAGGAGGAAAAATGATCTACCTTCTGAGGATCTGAAAAATTGGTGTGTGGCTTTCCCCTGAGATGAGATGATCACTTGGGAAGATACGTTGGGTAGTAGAAAGCTTTCTGTCTGTACCTTTCATTTATTCATTTAATCTTCTGGCTGACTGGAATTTACTTCCAGATCCATCAACTGAAGGCTAAGATTAAAGCATAGATCTGTTTTATTCTGGCCATCTGAACTTCAGGTGCACAAAGCGCTCTGATTCAGGATCTTCATTTTGTAACAACTATACCATATTGTGGAATACAGTGAACTCCAGTGTAATATTGTACTTGACCTTCTGGATTAAAATTTGGATCATGGCATTAAGATCTGGAAAATTCAGTTTATCTGCATTTAGGTTTGACAGATTGAAATAGGAGGAATAATAAGCCTTTGAAACTTGTCTTGGAATGTCAGATATTGGCTTTTCACTCCTGTTAGAAATTTGATCTAGTTACCTGTTTTAGGTACCTTCATAAACATCCATTTAAGTATCTACTCTCCTGTGAAAATAAAGTGAACAAAACATTTAGTGGTACTGTACATTGTTGTTACTCCTCATGTCATTCAGGATTAAGATCTAATGTTATATAAGGAATGCTTTTTCCCATTCCCAATGCTTTTTGTACATGGTTATTTGATGTACTTTATGGCTTATGATGTACCCTGCCTGATATATGGGCACTCCCAGGTGTGAGTGTAGAATTGTTTGCAGATTAAATTCCTGTCCCACATACAACATTGCCCGCTAATAAGGTAATCAGTATAGTGTCTCTTTTGACACATTTTGGCCAGGGTTCTTACTGGATGTTCCTAGTGTCAGTCCTGAGGGTTTTGTTTGTTTCTTTGTTTTTAAGTAATCCTATTGTCAAAGCAGAAATTATATCTGCAGAAGAGAATATGTTTTGTTGGATTATGTTGCTTGGAATGATGTGTGTGGTCATTGGAAGTAGCGCCTGGTTTGGTCCTTCTCCAACCTCCGGTTCTCTTGATGTTAGGCTGGACATAAACACTAATGAAGAGGCCGAAACAACAAGAGTAAGGAGTTTGTCAGCTGGCCCCCATGAAAATGGCATTTACTTTTGTTTTTTAATTGATTGGTGGGGAGGGAGGCTAGCACAAACCAACTACTAACTAAGTAGAGTGATAAAAGCTAACTGGTTGCCTAAATATATAGGTATATTGGTTGGAAGTTTTGATTTTACTGTTGATTCATTTTGAATGCTAGTATAAACTTGAAAATAAATAAATATGCCTGTTTCTTTAACTTTTTGGTCTCCTAATAGATCTAGAAGTCCTTAAAGATCCAGAAATTATATCCTCAGCATGTCAATGTACCTTCCACTTGGTAGGATGCAAGCCATAGTATATTGGCTCATAAGTTTGTCTCTAGATTAGAGATGCTAGCTTCTATAGAATAGCTAAGGCATGCTAAATATAAATTAAGCTTGGGTTGTGCTGCTGGCACATTGCCCAACATTTGTCAAAACAAACAGGTACTATACTTACTGATAGCAGGCAATGTTGCGTGTGGCACAGCAATGTTTAAGATTAGTAACCTAGTCTGTACCTTTTGTAACTTTTACTGGAAAGTGTTTTGGGAAGGCCTTAATAAATCAACATCATAATTAGCAATAGAGGCCAGTATCAGTGGGCTCGTCTAGTGATGATTAGATGACATGAATGGTTGTGTAAGAACAAATGTGAGAATAAAGAAAAGATGAATGGGTAATTTAAAGATTAAGAAACAATGCTATTGGTGAATATCTGCATAAAAAAAGTCAGTGACCATTGGTTTGGAGAAAATCATTAAACTACATATATATATGTAGTTTGAGCATATCTGGTTCAAGTAGTATAGAAATACAGTAATGAATTAAGTATACAAAGATAATGACGTTTTGAATGTGTGTTAAAGCATAGTTTAATAATGTCAACAATAGATTGGGAAAAATTGAAAGAAAGTAAAATGTAGATAGACTGCAGAAAGAAGAGAAAGTGTAAAATATATATGAAAAAGTATGAAGAAGAAAAGATGATGCGGAAGGTGCTTGGAATACAGTGAAAATTTATGTTACAGCGTGAAGGAAGTGTTGGGAATAACACTAAGTTTGAGAAGGGATACTTCATGGTATGATGAACTGAAAAGGCTGTGGTTGAAAAAAAGAGAATTACTGTTTCAAATAATGAGAGAAAGAGTAATGCAATCCTGATGGAGAGAAAAGATAATTGCAAAAGTGTAGTCAAAGAGAGCAAGGAAACAGACTAAAGGAAGCAGAGAACAAACAGAGCAAATTTGATAGAAATTAAAAATTGTTTTGAAACTGGGGATGACGGCTAAACAAGTTGCCTCCAGCAGAGTGAATGGAATTACAAATAGCAGTGATGAAATGCTTTGGAATGAGACTGAAGGGAAGGAATTTTGGGATTGTTATTTTAGAGATTTGCAAGGGAATTCTAGAGATGTGTCAAAGACTGAATTTGAAACAAATGCTAGTTAGGGAAGAACATAATAAATTCATTAAGAATGTTCAAAAATGGTGAAGTTGCAGGACCAGATGATGTAACTAGAGAAGTGTTATTATTTATGTATTTATTTGATCTATTTATAAGTCACTTCAGTTGCTAAAACAATTGTGGATTAAATAGGAATGAAGTTTGCTTATGGGATGGCTGGTGAGCTGGAGAAGTGCTGGGTATGTAGTCATAATTGATTGGATTAGGACCAACAAACAGAATTTAGAATGTTGTTTCTGGACATGTATGTTTATATGAGTGATAGGCAATTTATCATTGGGAGATTTATAGTTTCCAAATCTAAAGTATAGATTTTGATAATCTGAAGAAAATTTTATCAGAGGTACATGATATTTTTACCAGTTTTGCATGGGCTGATAGTTCTGCATTTAGCAATGTTCTGATTACCTCCAGTCCCACAAAGAAGTACATTAAATTCCAAAACCTGCTGAAACAGTCAAATTTTAATGATTTTTTTTTTTAAAAACCGAAAGGCTAGGAGCTATTCAAATTTTCAGGGAAACAATCACTTCTGGTGATTGTTGTTGTTGACACTCCTTGAGAAAAGGGATATGCCACCAGATCTTATCATGTGGGCAGATACAATTAAAAATATACAGTCTCAAAAGTACCAACATCCCACGTAAGGGTTTTAAAAAGTCAGGTATTGCCTTGAATTTCACCCAGAAGGTAACTGGTAACCAATACAGATCTTGAGGTTGTGGTGTTACATGGGGCAAATCAAGATGTGCTCATGGCTACTAGAGCCATATCATTTTGGACCTTCCACCTGCTGTTATAGAGCCAGCTCTATTTTGAACTGCGTATAATTGTCCAAGAGACATGATCTATTTTTGATTGAAGCAAATTGTAGTAGTAAGCTATATATGGGTTGTTCTGCAACAGAGATGGGTGGTTTCTAAATTTCATAAATAAAAAAAATATATATGAGTAGAATTAGAAATTAGTCTATAGAATAGTTCCTTTCATTTTCAGAAACCAGTTTGACATTCCCTTAGTACTGAGGCAGGGCTGCACAACATACAACACACAGGCTACCTGTGTTTTGGAAAAATAATCATTTCACTGCCGCCAATCAATACCATCACTAGGTAAGATCTGCCATTGCCACCTTGATTTTTACGTCACTTCCATCCCAAATACACACTGAAGAGCACCTCCAAGCCTCACTAACACTGCCAACTCTGCTCTGCTAGTCACCAAATAACTGATTGGCTCATTAGCTATTCCTTGTGATCTGCAATTATTTTTAAAGTATTAACCAGGTCCTTTCTTCTCTATAAATTGTGGTGTCCTGGACAAAGATATGATGTTTGTTTGGTATGTGAATAAGATGTTTGCAAAAGTAGTATTAAGATTGTGACATTTTTCCTTCTTAATGATAAAGTTTGGGACATGCTTGAATTTTGGAGATGATATCCGTGGAATGAATTTCTGTTATCTGTAACTGAAAAAGATTTGTTGAATAATTTGAAATTTCTCATGTGCTTCTTTTCTCCACTTCTTCTTTTACCGGTATATGAAATATTACTTTGTAACTGCTATCTGAATATACTATTAAAGCTGTTAATATATCTCAAAATAAGTTGCCACAATTACTTTTATTCATAACTGACCAGTACTAAAAGATCTGCTGTCAGCGTAATTTCCTTAGATTTCTAAAACCATCTGTTGATTTAGTATTATTTTCTCTTTGACTTTATGCAAGGTTGGAAAAGTCCACTTTTCTTGCTGTTATGTTATAACGCTGATTGGTTAAATTTGCCTTGTTAAGGGAGATTAATAGAGTTTGACAGCATCTTGAGTCATGGGCAATCATGTCCATTGATATTAAACAGTTGGCCACTTATTTTGCTGTCCTTTGGCATGCATAGATTAGTCCTCTTAGTTGAAATAAGAAATTCTGATGAGTCCAGAAATAAATTAGTATATGAACTTCAGTATGGATGACAGAGCATGTATTTTGCAGACAAGATAGTAATAAGTATCATTTGAATCTACAGATTGTTTATTCTACACATTGTAAAATAAAATTGGACATGATTTGCTAAAAGCAGAAAGGATTTGTCCAATTTTTTGATACGGGGTTTAAAATCAAACTTGAAACTTCCGCAATATTTTGATGGATTTGCATACATGCAAATTTTGCATTTTGTCTTAAATGAAATTATGACACATTTACACATTTCATTTATCTATGAGTACATCTATACATACACAGTTTCTTTGTAATTTGGAATATTGTTTTAATTCAAAGCAGTCATGAACTTGTACGTTCGGTTGAAATTCAATGAGAGCTTTTACAGGATTATAGTTTAACAATAATTTCACTAAATATTTCCAAATATCAAAATAATTAGTTGCAATTACCACTGAGAAGAGTGAGTAATTCATATTTTTATTTGTTGTATCTAAAACATGAGCCCAAATATTTAGAGGCAAAAGTTGCAGTTTACAATTCATTGCACTGAAGTTCCTAATTCTTATTATTGCCATTGATTTTTTTTAATGGAAATTACTGTGATTCTGCAATTGTTCACCATTCTACATTTTTATCTTGTTCCTTGGAAATAGCCTAAAAAGCTACTTTTTTCACACGTTCACTTTTTTTTGACCATGGTCATGGTACTCACAATCATTTTTTCTTTGTCTTTCTGTTCCCCTCTTATCTATGTCAAAAATAAGTACAGTTCACCAGCTCCACTCTAAGGCAGATGTGCTGCTGTGCCCTTCTGCCTAGTCTTGTATGTAGACTCTGAAACTAGTTAGAATTCTACATGGTGTACCAAAACTGTGGTCACCCAGAATAAAAGGAAAAATGAAATATTGAAAAAGGAGAGCGGGGAGGAGGGAGAGCGGGGAGGATCAAAGGGTGGGGGTACCCAGACCGGACGTAGGATTCCAATTATAACTGGGAGGGGTAGACATGGCGGAGGTGGAGGGCCATATCATACTAAGGGATCACGCCGCCTCCGGTATTTGGTAGAGGTGGCGTGCTCCGACCCTCCAGACCTACCTCAGATACCT
>JANHFL010000029.1:151941-163062 GCA_032468155.1 Oxyrhabdium leporinum
AAGAGTATTGCTTATAAGTTGTAAACCGCCCCGAGTCTTCGGAATGGGGCGGTATATAAATGTAAAATAAATAAATAGCACTTAGGCTTATATACCGTCCCCATAGTGCTTTACAGCATCCCTCTGGGCAGTTTACAATGTCAGCGTATTGCCCTCAGCAATCTAGGACCTTAGAAGGATGGAAGGCCTTCCGCTGGTCAGAATCAAACTTCTAGTTGTGGGCAGAGTTTGTCTGCAATATTGCATTCTAGCCACTGCTCGCTCCACCGGAGCTCATCACTCCCACATTTGATCAGCAAATAAATTAAAAGAGGAGACAATATGCAAAACCAAATACATTTTAGTTCCTACTTAAAACATTATACAGCAGTATTTAAAGGATAAGCATTCATGGTTAAAAATACTGTTGAAATAATTGTGTTCAAATTGACAGAACGCTATCTCTGAAAAACACAGGTTTAATGAAGGCTGTAATAGATGAAGTGCAGGTAGACATTGACTTACCACCACAATTGAGACTGGAATTTTGGTCATGAAGTGATGTGGTCATTAAGTGAGTCATTAAGTGACCAGACCCAATTTTACTACCATTTTACTGCTGTTGTTAAGTGAATCACACAGCCGTTAAGTGAATCCAGTTTCCCCAATTGACTTCATTTGTCGGAAACCGACTGGGAAAGTTGCAAATCACAATCATGTGACTGCAGGATGCTGCAGTTGTGTCTTGTAATGACATGACCGCAGTCATAGGCCGTCGTAACTTTGAACCATCATTAAATGAACAATCATACCTCAAGAACAACCTTTAAGTCCCTACATGTTTAGAAAAATATGAAAGATAGGACCTAATAGTTATATGTCTTCAAGTACTGAAATGTTACTTTGACAATGATCATGACAATGATTATGAAGCCTCAAGGTATGGCCATTGCTGAGAATTCTGGGTATTAAAGTCCACACATTTGGAGGGCACCCAGGTTGGGAAGCTGCTCTCCCAAGCTTATTGCCATTTAATTTGTCATGACATCCATATTCTGATACACTAAAGTTCTCTACAGAAACTCTAGACTCTCCCAATAGTTTACTAAATGTAAGTTGGCTGTCCTCTGAATCTGCACTGTTAAGTGACCTTCACTGTTAAGTGACCTGCACTTAACAGTATTTTTATATTTTAACTAGCAGCAGCAAGATATACTAATGTTCGTTTACTCTTTTCCTCCTAGCTGCTTTTATTTCCTTTCTGCTTTTGCCAAATTATTTAGGAGAAGAGTGTAAATTGAAGCCATTTATCTTGAAATGTGCCATTGCGGCAGACTGTTTATACAAGTGTAAGAAATTGTAACATAGAAATATTTGGTCTAGTCTGAAAGGAAAAAGGATTCTTTTTAACAAAGTCTGTACATGCAGCATTTTTGATATGATACTGAAAATGCATGTGTTTAGCAAAAATGGACTTGTGACTTGTCTTTGCAGTATGGAAACTTTTTTTAAAAAAAATAAGGAAAATGTGTGTGGCTTTTTCTGCACTGTACACAAAATTAGCTTTCTTAAAGTTGCTTCAGCTCTGAATAAACTCTAGAATATTCCATGCATATGGGGAAATTTATTGGGAAGCCTGTGAGCTTTTAGAATGTGTTTGAAGAGTTAATTCTTGCTGGCTAACCCCAGGTTGTAAATATTTGTCTGTCAGTTGGTGGGCGAGTGAGTCGGGAGTTAAGTTACACACGGCAGAAGATTGGAGAAGAGGCCATGTTTAATCCTCAACTGATGATTCAGACACCACAAGAAGAGACTGCTAATGTACTAACAACAGAAGCACTCAGACAGCACCTTGATTCTGCACTACAAGCCAGCAAGATACATGTATATATGTACAACAGGTAAGATGGAAAGAAAAAAGCTCTTTTCCTCCTTCATATTTCAGAGCAGTTGTGGGAATGATGTGTTCCATCCTGATCATTTTCTGCAGTAATGTATGAATCAGAACTCACTCAGAAGAAATTCAGAAGCTCCCTAGAAGTTTCTTTTATTGTAGGAACAGAGCTTCCTTGGACATTTGCTTTTCAACATTTGCAAAGTTATTAGTTTTCCTAGAGAGCTACTTCGGATGAAGCCAGATGAGTGAAACATTTGTTGAGTGACATTTGCCCCATTTTATGACCTTTCTTGCTACAGTTGTTAAGTGAATTGCTGCAGTTGTTAAGTTAGTAATACGGCTGTTAAGTGGAACTGGCTTTCCCATTGACTTTGCTTGCGAGAAGGTCACGAAAGGTGATCATGTGACCCTGGGACACTGCAGTTGTCATAAATATGAGTCAGTTGCCAAGTATCTGAATTTTAATAATGTGACCATGGGGATGCTGCAACAGTTGGAAGTGTGAAAAACAGTCATGTTACTTTTTTCAGTGCCTTTGCAACTTTGGGCGGTCACTAAATCAAATGTTGTAAGTTGAGGACTACCTGTACTGTTTGCCTGTTTCAGCCTTAATTTTTCAGTTCAGGGGCAGTTAAAAAGTGTCAACATGGCAGCTTTCATATGGTTTCAGCTACCATCTTGATTTTGTTGAGCCCCACTGCCTGTGACCCTGTTTCTTTTGGCAACTGGGAGCTGGGGAAAATCTTGATTTAGCCACATCTCTAGATGTTCATCGTAGTTTACAATGTCTGAAACCATTGTGCTTCAGCTATTAAGTTAAAAAAATAAACTTTTATTTTTGTCATAAAACATATTCAAAGTATAACTTCGGACTGTGTTGGGTTGCTGACATATCTAGTATAAACAGGTCCCTGTTGTGGGAGTCAGTAATATTAAACAATGGTTTAAGCTAGTATTAAAGCACAAATTTCAACTTATCTTGAAGAGATCTTACAATGAGTTTGTTTTGCAAAGTTCAGAACTGTTTTTGATCCAATGTAGATAAACGCTCAGCATAAATTTTCTCTGACATACTGGAAGGATTCAACGCAGCAGGGACTCCTTTGCATTCACCAAGCGGTAAAGAGAATGGGCATTTTTTCTACAGCATCCTTCTGTGGCCTAATACCCTCCAGATGTGCCAGAGTTCTATGCTCTTTAGCCGACATGAGATGTAGCTCATATCTAGAGCGTACCAGTTTGGGAAAGGCTGACCTACAATATTGCAAATTTAATTTCCATTAATCTTGCCTGGTGGTTTTTGAGAAATATGAATTGCATGATTAGAATCATGAAGTATCCTCAATACTAGAGGCTAAAAGACCATCAAAACCTAACTATTATTGCTGTCATAAGGAGATTATCCCACACAGGTGATCTAATTTAATTCAAATGACAGCATGTCCTAAGAGAAGCAAAAAAGAAACTTTGAAAATACAGGTAGTTCTCAACTTACAAACATTTGTTAATGTAATTTTGCTCTTCGTTTTTGCAGACAATGGAAATTGGAACACTTATGTCACAAATCAGGGGAACCCATCACAGAAACAGGTTACATGGACAAGGTAAAGACAATGTATATATTGTATTGTATTGTATATTATTATACTATATATTATTATATTATATATTATCATATTATTTATTACCTGCCTTTATTATTTTTACAAATAACTCAAGACAGTGAACATATCCAACACACCTTCCTCCTTATATTTTATCCACAAAAATCTGGTGAGGTGAGTTGGGCTGAGAGAGAATGATCAAGTCACCCAGCTGGCTTTCATGACTCAGACAGGATTTGAACTCACAGTCTCCTGCTTTCTAGCCTGGTGCCTTAAGCACTAGATCAAATTGGCCCTCATGCATTTTTATGTATATTTCTATAGACAATATTTTGAGGGGGGGTTTCCTGTCTTTTTACAGATTATAGAACACCTTTACCCTTGTTTAATTATCACACCACTGGACTGCTTCTGGGAGGGTGCAAAGTTACAGTCTGGGACTGCCTATCTACCGTGAGTAATATCGACTGTGCATATCTACCGTGTATTGATTTCTAACTTTTTTTACCAGTTTAATGGGGCTTCACTTAGCTACAGTTTATTCTAATGTTGGACTGAACATAAAATGTGAGGCCTTCCAGACAAATATGCATACAGATATCTATTTAGCTTGCTTTTCTCTTTAAAAGAGATGTTTAATTACAAAATTAACATCCCATCCAATTATTTTATCTGTTTTGAATGCAAACACATAGGAGAATTGACATCTGAACCAGCACATTTGCAAGTATAGGTGCAGCAATTTCCTGTAAGACTAGCAGCTTATTAGTTTTAGCTTCCCTTCAAAGTGTATCACCACACAGATGTTGCTTCTTCGCAGGTGCCCCATATATGATTTTATTTGTAGGGATAACCTGATTGTTTCATTGGGATCAACATGAACAACAGTCGTGAGCCAAACTAAGTTACTTCAGTTTTATTCCCATTGAATTCTATCACTATCAGTGATTTCATTCGGATTGAGGTAGGCACATGAAGTTGAGTAAAAAAACAAAAAAAATCAAGATGGCAGCCACAATCATATGATTGAAGTTATACCACATTTTACATGCATTTCACAATACATGGAAAAGGACAGGAACATTGATCATACTGCTGCAGCTGTCATTTTGATTTTTTGACACTTTTCCATATCTCATCTGCGGTCCTTGGCTATCCTGGGCTTCAGTCCTGTATCTGAACTAGATTGTAATTAGAATTGATACTGACACGATCATCTCAGTATCAACTTTCATTGAGAGTAAAACAAACAATTTAAACAATATGTTCTTAAAAGTTTTGTGAATTTTCAGTGAACTCAGTCATGGGACTGTACATACATCTGAGAGATTACAATAACAGGTCCTGAATTTTTCATGAGTTGAAGTGTATCTGATAGGGATGTCCAAGTTTGGTATATGACCTGCTTACGTTTTTCACATCTATTTATACAACAGTTTCTTTTGTTTCATGCAAAAGAACATTAACTAAATAAAGAACAAAAAAAAAAGTCTTATAAGACTTTTGCAAGAGAACTCCCAAATCAATCACTGCGTTTTCTGGCAACTTCCATCATATTTTAGAATGCTTCTGTTATGACAGGAGGGACATTGGCTATAATTTGATCCCTCTGATTTCCCTCTGTGATGGAAAAAATCTATAGCAGGGGTGTCAAACTGAATTTCTTCAAGGTCCGGATCAGCATTGTAATTGTCCATGGGCTGGCCAGGGGGATGGGTGGGGGAGACGGGAAGGACGCCTCCTGCAGCATCCTGCCTGCCAAAACGGGACACATGATGGTGTGCAAGGCCCCCCACCCCCGTTTTTGGCCTGGACAGCCTCCTGCAGCACCCTGCTGGCCAAAACAGGGCACAGGGGTCCATGTGCAGCCCCCCATGTCCTGTTTTGGCTGTCAGAGGCACCACGGGCTGGTCCGTTGTTATTTCCAGGTGGCTCATGTGCCAGATTTAAGCACCCCACAGGCCAGATCCAGCCTGTGGGCTTTGAGTTTGACCCCGATCTATAGGGAAAGCATTTGAGTGAACTTGGTTACAGCTCTCCACAAAAAAGCAAATTCTCATTGCATAATGCAAAGATCCTGCAGAAGCCATGATTACATCTAAATATATCATAAATGTATTGTGACATAGTAGTGGTATAAGTATGCAATTCATTTCTGAATTTCCACCGATCTCAAAGTTGTCAAGGTTGGAAACACCTGCTTTAAGCTGTGGGGGAACCTGGCAATGATTGCTGTGACCTTTTCAAAGGATTGGATTGAATTATTGACTTTTTTTCAAGTTTCTGGCTTCAATACTTTTATTGAACTGGAATATCAATCTTCTCAGAACATTTTTAATTTATTACTTAAAACTGGAGCAGAAATCCTACTGGTTAGTCATTGGTTTATCACCAAATTTGGAGCAGAATCTCGGGACCACAAAAAGAGTCAGTAATTTGACTATTTAATTTTTTTTAATGTTCGTACTATCCTGTCAACATATGCTTATGAGAAAAAGAGCAAGGGTCCCAAATAACTTCATAGATTTTTTCATTTCCCAAAGGCAACATTCTCACTGTCATATAATGGTTATTTGTGATTGTATTTGAGGAAATAAAACATACAGTGAAAAATATGATGGCAGCAGGTAGACTAACCATAGGTTTAAAATAAAAATATGAAAGTTGCTTCTTTCAATTAACTATTCTCTGTAATAGAGAACTTGAGCAGAAGCTATGTTTTCTTTATCAGGCCTTTTAGTGGCATGAAATCTCTCCTTTGGATATTGTTACTTTCAACATGTTCTATATTTTTAAATGTTTAAATTCATTTAGGTTAATTACATAGCTTATTTATATGGTGTAGGCTTTGCCCTTGTTTGTCTGCCTTTGTAAAAGAAACGTGCAATGGCTATCGCATAACTTTCAGTGTGGACTTTTTAAAACGGGACAATGAAGGAGCTTGAGTTTTCTGGTTGGGAGAGTCTGAATAATATCTTAAGCCTGGTTAAGCAGATACAGTAGTCTCAACCAGAAAAAAGTCAGGCAAAAGCCTTTATGGTCTGGCAACATCACAAAATCAAAAGTGGAAATGAAAAAAATAGCAGCAGAGGCTCAGGAGTTTTTTAAAAGGTTACCATGTCTGAAAGACCACAGTGCTTTTAATTTTTGTGCGTGTTTTTTTATTAATGTATGGCAAATATTTTAAAGAAAAACAATTCTTAATATCATACTGGTATGAATTTCTCTCTGATATTTGAACATTTCCCTTATTTATTTTATTTATTGGTTAATAAATTATTCGTCTCAAATTTAACTAGACTTAAAATGCTAGTTCAGATACTAATTTTCTTGTTCATTTAATTATCAGTTCAGTAAATGAATGAATAAATAGGGGCACAGTGTAATAGTTGAGTAAAGAATAAAGACTTTTAACTACAACATCTAAAATCCCCTCAAACCATTAGATTCAATAAGCTCTGTTTACTAGCATTTACTTAGGCGTGGATGTGATGCTCATATGAAGAAGAAAATTTGTGGATGAAAAACAGCTTTAAGATATAAAAATTTTCAGCAACTTTTTCCAAAAGACAAATCTTGTGGCAATGTTTTAAATGCTCTTATGCACATTTCAGTAAACTTTGTTTCAAAAAAAATATGAGTAGGAGTGAGGAAGCAGTAAATAAATATTTACAAAGGCTGGTAACTTTTGATAACCTTTTCATTTTTCTCTTCATGGGACAGAGGAAAACCACATTTGCAGTGGACCAACTTTGACCCCTTAGAATTCTTAGAAGAGCTGAAGAAGATAAATTCCCAAGTAGATACTTGGGAAGAGATGCTGAATAAGGCAGAAGTTGGCCATGGATATATGGATCGACCTTGCCTAAACCCTGATGATCCCAACTGTCCTATAACTGCTCCCAACAAAAATTCAACCAAAGTAAGTTAATCCTTTTTTTTTTCAGCCAAATGAGAAAAATGTGTTGAAAAAGCAGATTGTAATTTCATATCCTAAAATCATTGTCAACAATATGATGCAGTTTCGGGATAGCAGTATTTGAGCAAGATGCAAGATACAGCCTTAAGTTCAGAATTGGTAAAACGATGATTGGTGATACCGACTTAAATTGTTCTGCTAACAGAAGAAAATAAGGCAATGATAAGGAAAGCATGACCATTTTATGGCTTGCTTAGCAGCAGCTCCAAACCAAGACACCTACTTATTCCTAATTTAACAAATAAGCCTCAAGGACTTAAGAACAAACAAAAGCTTTGAAATGAACTTCAATATAGTGTTATATTTTAAATTTTGTACTGCAGAGAAAGGGATATTGGAATATTAATGCAGTTAGAGTTGCAAAGCCACTAAACACTCACCAGTGTTAAACGATAGATGTGACTGTTTGTGAACAAATTGCTACTAATTAGGTTCTATATACAAATGCTGTAGTATCAAAGAATGGGAATTTTTGTAGTTAATTTTATAATTTTCCAAAAGAGCATCTTTTTTTTAAATTTCAGGATACAAATACTAATATCTGAAATTGATATATTTTCATTTTATTCTAGGTCAGCTAAAGAACTTTATTCTAGCATTTGAAATTCCCCCAAACATTGAGATTGAGGGAGGCTGAAGTATGAGGGGTGTTGCTTTAGGATACCAAGTGCTGGTTTTTTAAAATTCATTTTCTAAAATTGTTTTTGATATGATTCTATTTTTGTTGTTGTAAGCCACATAGAATTACGGTATATAAGATGTGTAGGTATGTTTTCTTAATAAAACAAATAAAAATTTATTCTACTATCTAGATTTATATTATGAGAAATTAGACACTCAAATTGAAGTACAGGCCTTTTTTCTTTGTTGAAATATTTAATGGACTAAGCTGTACTTATTACTTATCTTTGTGCAAACTTTATAGTCAAAACAAAATAGAAAAATTCAAAATGTTCATAGTTTGGAGCTCCTTCAGTGGTAGAGAGGAAGTAGACATGATATGAGTGACTAAAGATTTTACTATGTTGGCAGAGTGAAGTTTCCTTTTCTCTCTCTTAATTCTCTGCTTTTATTATTATTGTTGTTGTTGTTGCTTAATAGATTTTCCAGGAACAAGTTTATTTGCTGCCTAAGTTAGAAAAATAAATGGCTTCCTTTCATTCAGACTGCAGTTACCCCAAATAATCATGTTGTTTTGCCACATGAATCAGACAATCCCTCAAATGCTGCATCCTTAGCAATAAAAGTACAAGAGCAGACCAAATCAGCCTTTGCTAGCTTTTTGTGACAACCAAAATCTACTACCTAAGGCAGATACTTCTCTCTACTTAGAGGCTAAACCACCTGGAAAAAGATAAAAATGTACAGCTACCAACCTGAGAGGAAAGCCAAAGCTACATCAGCCAGAATCAATCCTGGTAGCATGAAAATGCTTCCATAAAGAGCATTCTTACTCTCTCCCCATCCATTCAGAGTTTGCAACCAGAGCAGGATTTGCAGGATTTATGCATATTAAAACACCTACCTTCAGGGGATATCCAAAGTGGTATCCAGTGATCTTCCAAAAATGTGAACTTTCCTGTCTTTGATTCTGTAATACCTTTTTTTTCTTTTTCTTTTAATATTTTCAGCCTCTTGATGTCGCCCTTGCTTTAAGTGGTGGGTGCTATGGGCTGTCAAAAAAATACATGCATTGGCAAGAAGAACTGATTATTGGTGGCACTGTTAAAAATGGTACTGGGAAACTTGTCAGGTAAGCACTCCTGATCCAGTAATTCTTGCCTGAGACATCCTGGTTTGGGTCTGCACATTCTCTAAGCTGCTCTATGGCTTGGATGGTCTTGGCTTAGACTCTTGTGTCAATCTAGCCATTTGTCTCCCTGTGTCATGACTTATAACGTAGTGCTATGTTTGAATGTAGTCAACTGCTCTTAGTCAACAGATTTTGCTTTAAATAAACCATGGCTTAATGTGAAGCATAAATCCAGCCATTGTTCTCTTTTGAGTGAAAACTTTACTGTTGGTAATGTGAGATTATTTTTTTCTTCCATTCAATCATACCCAGTTCTTGGAGACTGCCTGGACAAGTCCCTGCAGTTTTCTTGGCAAGGTTTTTCAGACGTAGTTTGCCATTGTCTCTTTCCTATGAGAGAAACTGACTGGCCAAAGGTCACCCAGCTGGCTTTGTGCCTAAGGCAGGATTAGAACTCACAGTCTCCTAGTTTTTAGCCTGACACCTTAGTTAGATAAGACAACCTTTATTGTCGTTTTTCAGCGCAACAATGGCATACATTAAAATGAAATTCCGATGCCCGCTCTCAAAAGAAAACAACCCCCCCATCAAACAATGTAACCATCAGAAGGATAACAATAAGAATACGCCAAATTGACTCTTAATGAGAATATTATTATTTATTATACCTATAAAATGCATTTTCATTTATGAGATAGTGGGGATAATGTTCAGTAAAAATATTAAAACTGAAGACCTCCAAAGTACATATAATGAAAAAAAAGAACATGCAGAATAGGATTTAAATTGGAGAGCAACAATTTTAAGCAAAGTGTATCTCCCATTTGAGCTGTAATAGTTTTATTCTTTTTCCACTTGTATGTTAAGAGGCCGTGATACCTATGTAGCCTAAAGTTATCTTTTGGTGACTAATGATTATTTTATCCATTGGAGATTTCAGTCTTTGGAATAGGATGGAGATGACTTTGTTACCTCTCTCCCGTGTCCCGTCACATGCTGTTACAAAGGATCACCCATCCCCCTTTCTGGGCCGAAGATCTATTCAGCGATAGAAACTTCTGTTGGATCCTATTGCATATGGGAGGATCCCATTTGCTGCCACTGTGTTAATTGGTGTACTTTTTATTCTTCTTGGAAAAAAAAGTTTAAGACTTCCATTTTCTTCAGATTGTTTGCCATCCCAACCATCTCCTTGATAGGTGTGACTCCTCTACAGGTTCTGCTACTTTGTGAATGGAGCCTTATTTAATTTATACAGAAAGATTGGACATAAGAATACTGAATCAGATCAGCTCTTTAATAGAGAAACTGGGCGGTAACTCATAGACTATCTATATTCCAATGTCTCTGCATCAGTTTTAAAGCTTCCTGATAGGATCAGCTTTTTTTTAATCAAGATACAAGAAGATAAAGAGGTTTTATAACCAGCATGTCTGACCTTGACAACTTTAAGACCTGTGGATTTCAATTCCCAGAAACTGGAAAATTCTGGGAGTTGAAATCCATAAGTCTTAAAGTTGCCAAACTTGGAAAGATTTTCTCCCTCCATTTTAAACAACACCATAAATGGTTCTTAGTCAAACAGAATGTGTAGAGCAATTATATATTTATTTATTTATTTTAAAAATGGCTTTTTGTTCAATTCAACCATCAATCACTCTGGCCTTCTTCTGCTCATCAGAACAGCCCTCCATAAAAATCCAGCAAATACCATTCCCATTCCGTAAGCAAAGATTATATATTTGGTGACACCGTGCAGTGAAACCAGCTTTATTTTGGAGGGGGAGTTTTTTTTTTTTTGCAATATTTTTTTAATTTTATTTCGATACAAGTCTTCCATTACATGGTGTGTCGTCTGGGTACAAATATTTGCAAAGATAATTAAAAATGCAATTCTATTCTTATATTA
>JANHFL010000029.1:171626-190338 GCA_032468155.1 Oxyrhabdium leporinum
TGTTGTATAAACACAATTTCCACCCAGTCACATGATCAAGCCATGCCCACCAAGCCACGCCCACAGAACCGGTAGTGAAAAATTTTAGATTTCACCACTGCTGGTTAGGTGCCCCCGACACAAGTGATGTCGAGCTGGCCACGCCTCTCCAAAGGTCAAACACAACCCTGATGTGACCCTCAAGGAAATCAATTTTGACACCCCTGCTCTAACAGAAAGACAGCTGATAGTAGATTCCAACCTTAATAAAGATCTGGCACTTGCATTTTCTCAGGAGTCACTTTTCTGTTGTTTGGTTCGTTGGTCATTAAAAATATGCTTATTGCAATTATTGTGGGATTTTCAGGTGAGGAGGATTTGAATACAGCATTTTTTTTCTTATGATCACTTCTGAACCAGATTTATTCACTCAAATCTTAATGTTTTGTCTACCAATAGTGCAGTTTCATATGATCTGAAGAGAAACCAGTTTCAATACTGTCCACTAAATATATATATTTTCCATGCACAAGGAGAGGAAAGGAAAACTATTTTTTTTCTTGTTAGCAGTTGCTATTTATTTTCTTGTACACATTTGGTATTTATTTTACTTCATACTTTACCAGCTATGGTGAAGTTCAGATGGTGCATATTGTGGCATTCAGAATCAAAGGCCGATGCAAGTTACTTTTGGGTGGTCTGTTTGAAAATATGGAATTTTCTGCTCTTACAGTTCTCCACCCTGCCTTTGGTCATTTAAAGACAAAAAATTATTTTATGAAGAATTCCTGTCTGTCCAGGAAATCCTCCACAGCCAAGTTAAGAAAGCATAGCAATGTAACAACACTGTTGCTTTTCTTTTCAGTAATCTTTATAGCTGTTTCTCTACATAGAAATTCTATATCAGATGGGCTTAAACAGAAAGTTGCTTTAACCTTCTTCTCTCTTTTTTCACTTTCCCCGAGACAGTAAAAGATAACAATCAAAGCCTTATTGCTTTTTGAGGCTCAGTATTGGTAAAATAATCCAATTGTTGAGACAGGAATACATGACTTCTTGATAGGGTAAGAACATAAGTAAGTCAGACCTCAGACCTGCAGATTAATTCTCTCTGTAGTTATATCTTTATTTTATTCAAGTGTGTGTGTTTGTGTGTGTGTGTGTGTATGTGTATGTATGTGTATGTATGTGTATGTAGAGTATGAGGCAACACACATTAAAAGAGACAGGCTTTAAACAGAATTGCAACCACAATCTTACTTATTTATTTTTTGTTATCTTTGCAGTGTTCATTAAATATCTTTGTCAGATTGAATACCTTTGGAGCTATATGATATTATATTCCTTAAATCAGGGGTAGGCAACTATGGCAACATTATGACCTGTGGACTTCAATTCCCAGAATTCCTGAGCCCGTAGTACTGCTACTTGGGACTTGGCTAATACTATACAATTGGCCCGCATTCCATCCCATGTAGAACCTCAGCACAAATAATTTCAAGAACGTGCCTCCCTATTCTGGGAGCTATAGGGTTATAAGTAGTCCTTGACTTACGGTCATTCGTTTAGTGACCAGTCGAAGTTATAACGGCACTGAAAAAAGTGACTTATGGCTATTTTACTTGAGACCGTTGCAACATTCCCATGTCATGTGATAAAACCTCAGACACTTGGCAACTGGTTCAAATTTTTGACAGGGGACCTGGGGTCATGTGATTACCTTTTGCAACCTTCTGACAAGCAAAGTCAATGTGCAAGCCAGGTTCACTTAACAACCATTTTCCTAACAACAATTGCAGTGATTCACTTAGCAACTGTGGCAAGAAAGGTCATAAAACGGGGCAGAATTCACTTAACAACCATCTTGCTTAGCAGTGGAAATTTTGGTCTCAATTGTGGTCATAAGTCAAGGACTACCTGTATCTCATTGATCTGTATATGAATAGGGGAACTTCTGATCATGGAGATCAATTGATCCTAGCATAGTAATGAAAACACGAGCAATGGCTTTACTTCTTTGTTCTTGAAGCAGCCCAGTGGGTAAGATGATAGAAGATGGCTTGGATCTGGATATCTATTTTTTATGCAGGGGATTAGTTTAGTGTAATGGTTAAAACATCAGGCTTGAAACTGGGAGAATGTGAATTCTAGCCCTCCCACAGAGGCACAAAACCAGCTAGGTGACCTTGGGACAATCATTTTCTCTAAGCCTTGGGAAAGAGGCAGTGAAAAACTTTTCCAAAAAAACCCTGCAGGGACTTATCCAGGCAATCTCCAAGAATCACACACAATTGAACAGAAAGGGGAAAAAATGAAGGTTTACAAGCTTCTGTGTGCTTTTGCTCCCAAATCGTAAGAAATCACACCATCAGTTTCCAACACTAGTGAATTGGAAGTAGCTCTGGAAGCCATAAAAGAAGTTTTGGCTTACATAAGGCTCTTGGATCTGAGACTGTCAATTCTTGCTCAACATTTTTATTTTCACGGGTATTTTATTACCATACTCATCATTTATGGCAAGTCTTAAAGACTTAATTAAAGTTTCAGTGACCTACCCTGTGTTCCACCTCAATTATTCTTAAGTTCCACCTGAGATATGGATACCATCAATTAAGAACCCTTGATTTACACCATCCAGTTTCTTCCGTCATAAGCTTCTCTCCTCGCAAAAGAACCCGATGGCATGGTCTTTTTTCCTGTAGGTAGAGCCTTTGTGAGAAGAAAAAAGATATCCTTTTCACTTGCTTAATGATGCACAGTACCCTGTTAAGTACATGTACATAGTGGGAGTAACAGTGCCAGCCGCACTGACTCATTTATCATTTTACTCCCAACTTAGGCTGGAACAGTTGCATCTATCTACATCTAGTTCCTTGAGTTCTTTTGTCCCAATCATAATACCTTTAATTTTGGTTGCAAATTCTGGGCAGGAAGACAGAGGAAGAAAATATAACGTTGTGAATTTAATTAGGAAGGAGATGCGTATGATTAGCAATAAGGTGTAAAGCTGACCTCTTCATTTGTAATATCTCTTATCAAACAATGCACCCACTTACTCTGGGTGGCCTGTAAGGGATAGTATATTGCAGTATATAGTCAGGACCTCACTTTACTTTCTCTGTCAATAACTCCAGCTCAGATCTTATTTTATTTCAGCGAATACATGGGGCAGCAGCCACCATGTTTTAAAGCAGAAGTTTTTTGAAAAAATGATTTGTAGATGGTGTGTCAGTGTGGAACCTATGCATAAAATAGTCTAAACATTTCTTACATATTTACTATACTGGATGGTACCCACTTCCTGAAGATTATGGGCAATTAATCTCAAAAACAGGAACAAAAACAACATGGAAATGGTAATTGGATTAGATGGCTCCATTGTTTATAATCTGATGCCGTCTCTTAGCTTTTTATAATAATATTAAATGTTTGTATTCTTAGAATGTTTTTGAAATTGTTTTTATAGATCTTTGTACAGCACCTAGAATCATGCTGCATGAGAAAAGCAGCCATATAAATATGATCAAACCATCAGTAAAAACATCCCCAAAGACCCAATATGTCCAAAAATAAAAAATCAAGAAAATATCAAACTAGGAAATACAAAAGTCAAGTGCCCATGACGCCCCCCCCCCCCCTTTTCAATCCTAATATAACACTGCAAGATGGAACAGATGGGTCTTCACAGCTTTCCTAAAGCCAAAAGGGGATGAATATTCTATGCATATTAAAGCTGTCGAGTACAACTGAGCCTTCCTTTCTTTGTGAGCAATGGAGCCAGAAGTTTTGTACACTTTAGGATTAAGAAATATAGCTGGCCACTAGGTCTCTGGAACTCCATAAGGAAAAGTATGAAACTTTCAGATTTACCTCTTTACTGATGGGTGACTTGAAGAAACTTTGCTATTCCTGTTACATAAGGGTGAAGTAGTTTTCAGCCAACTCTGTAAAAAAAGTGGTTCATAAACTGCTGGTAACTACCCAGGGGAGGGGTGCTGGTAATTTGAGCATATCATGAGATAATGGAACACTTTCTTTTGAGGCTTAGGGATCCCCTTTTATGAGAATCAGTTCTGGGAGTGCTTCAGTCTGGTATAAACTACCTTTGTATTTTCCCCACAGCAACCCTGATAAATTCTAAGGACCTCATTCTTTCATTCTTACAGGGATGTGTTCGTCTTTGTGGCTTTCAGTGTTGATTGAAACTGGCTATATAACTGTATTCTAAATCTTTGCAAGTCATGATTTTTAGCTAAGTGATTTGTAAATGTAACCAAATGTGGTTTATATTATAATAATCTGTGTTTTAAGCAAATGATGACTTAATGAGATTGGTGAAGGCAGCATAAATTAGGGGTAGTGTGGGTTACTGAAATACAGTCTTAGCCAATATCTTGTCATTAGACACCAAGACATGAACTGAAGATAAACAATGCAATGCCTTTCCTAAAATCAAACATATTTAGTCTGATCAATGCTGGGACTGGAGACTTCCTAGAAACTATATACACATACATGTAACAAATAAGTGAAAAGAACCATATTTTTTCTACCTACTATACATATCATCTTAAGCAAGTCTGTCTTTTCTTTATTTTCCTGAACAAATACCAATTAGTAAAGGAATTCTATAGGGGAAAAGGTACATATTGGATAGTGATTGAGTTCTGAGTTCACTTTCAGAATGTCCAAGGATATATATATATATATATATTTTACAATATATTTTGGCCTGAAGTGGAATTGATATTCATAACTAGTGAATCTTCATTAATTGTTAAGAATTCGTTTGAAGGCTGTACAAAAATATGGTCTGACGTAATGCTTTCCTTGGTAATTTAAAATCAGTCTGGAGAGATGAAAATTATAGTGCAAAATATCTATAAAACTGTTTTAAAACTTCAGGGAAAGAGTATGATGAAATACAAAAAACACTAATATGGTGAAGGACCTCATTAACCTTTGCAAAATCTTTCTTTCTATATTTTAAATTTTTAAAAAGCAAGCCTCTGTCAATATTAATCTTGCCTAAATAGCCATTTGTTTCTTTGACAGTTCTTCCTAGTAAGGTACAAAAGAGGATACCGAAGTCCTGACTCAAGGACCTTGTGTAGTGATATAAATCAAGGGCTGTTTAAATGAATAGATCACTGCTCTGAAACACTAAGTAGTGGCTAATTGGTCTCATAAGCAGCTTCCACCAAAGAACACTTCTATGGTTACATTGTGGAATTGTAGGTCTTGACTTGGAGCCTAGTTTCTCTTCCTCTACTCTGCTCTTTTTTGATACAAAAAATATACTAAAATTAAATTAATATGCACATCAGAGCTTTTCACATGGTTTTTGGTAAATTTGGTAAATTGTTTTTTATTTGTTCTAGTTTATCCCAGATAAACTAGAACTAGAACTAGAACTATCCAGATTTGAGATCTGGTAACACAGACAAGGATGCTTATTAGGACAATATCTAATTCTTAATATTTCATTGCTATATTGAAGTTTACAATATGGAAACCTAATTATAACCTGACTTCCAGTGTTGAAATAACAATAGTTACATACAACTTTTAAAAAATTAAAAAATAAACCTTCCTTCCTTCCTTCCTCCTTAGTATTGCTGATGTTCTTCTTTCTCTCTTTGATTATACAGGCTGCTGTGGTTGTAGTATTTAACTTTGCCATGGTTCTCTTAATTTTTCCTGCTATTTTGAGTATGGACCTATACCGCCGGGAAGATCGGAGACTGGATATATTCTGCTGTTTTACAAGGTGAGATGGAAATAATTTTACAAAGATTACATCATTTTAAATGGACATTTTACCACCAACTACTTTAGCCAGAGATACTTATTCCTACTGTTCTATGGTAGAATTTGAGGTCACTTTCAAACCTCTTATATTCCAACTGAATGTAAAACCACAGCTATAACGTCTGGAGCAGCAAACTGAGCATTATTGTACCTCTGGTTGCCACAAACTGTTCTATGGTTGGAAGAGATTGATTGACCAGTTTCTTATGATTATATCAATGTCATTAGGAAAGATCTAATAGCAGCCACAAAATACACTTCACACATCAGTAAACTATAATGTGTTTTGGCTTTGAGAGGTTCTAGTATGTTTTCTTTATTCTGCTGGTGAACTGGTATAATTGAATACTAACCAATATACCAGTAACTCTCCTCTCTAATCATTTTGTGTGGCTTCAAAACAGAACAGTTTTGCTAATTCAGTAATATTTTCAGAAACACAGAGTATTAAGAAACCTAAACATTGGATTGTGTTTCTTGCACATTGCAAAACTTCACATATATAGGCATACTTTGTATAGAAACACTTTAGTAAATGTTAACAAATAATATGTCATAGAACAATTCTGGTCATAGCCACAGTGCATATATCTACTTTCCCTGTTTTTCTTTCAGCCCCTGCATCAGCAGAGTCATTCAAATTGAACCCCAACCATATGCAGAGGCAGGTGATAACTTACGCTACAGCCCTCCGCCGCCCTACAGCAGTCCCAGTTTTGCCCACGAAACTCAAATCACAATGCAGTCTACAGTCCAGCTGCGCACTGAATACGACCCACACACTCAGGTTTATTACACCACAGCAGAACCTCGGTCAGAAATATCGGTACAACCAGTCACCATGCCACAAGATAACCTCAGCTGCCAGAGCCCGGAAAGCACCAGTTCAACTAGGGATCTTCTTTCTCAGTTCTCTGAAACTACACTGCATTGTCTTGAGCCTCCCTGTACTAAATGGACACTTTCCTCTTTTGCTGAAAAGCAATATGCGCCACTCCTGTTAAAACCAAAAGCAAAGGTAATGTTGGTTAATTACTCTTGTCTTTTTGCAGTCACAGTTAAAATATATTGGCTGTCCTTGAAAATCTAGAGTTACTCTTAAGTATCTAAAGTTCATGCTGGATTCTGCCTTCATATACAGATACTTCAGTTTAAAAAATGGCACTAGATTATCTCTGGAAATAGCTCTTATATAAGCTTACCTCCTTCTTCAGGTACACATAGTCCTTGACTTATGACCACAATTGAGCCAAAATTCCTGTTGCTAAACAAGGTAGTTAAGTGGGTTTTGCCCCATTTTATGACTATTCTCGCCACAATTTATTTATTTATTTAGAAAATTTATATTGCCGCCTACTTGCACATGGCAACCAGGTGGCTTACAAGGGTATAAATACAGCGTATAAAAGAAACAAAAAGAATAAAAAGAAAAATAATAAAATAATAACCCACCACCCTGGTGAGAACATACATTCATACTAGCCATTTAATGGGCTCCATCCCACTCTCGGTTCTCCAGGCCCTCTGACAGAACCATGTCTTTAGGGCCTTCTGAAAGAGTGTTAGAATGGGGGCCAGTCTAATTTCTGGGATGATGTTCCAGAGAGAGAAAGCCACCACAGAGAAGGCCCTTCTTCTGGGTCCCGCCAGATGTATCTCCTTAGGGGACGGGACCCACAACATTCCTTGTCTCCCCACTCTAGTGGGTTGGGTAGATGTGACCAGCAAGAGACGGTCCCTCAGATGACCTGTTGTTAAGTGAACCACAGTTGTCAAGTTGGTAACATGGTTGTTAAGTGAATCTGGCTTCCCCATTGAGTTGCTTGTGAGAAGGGCACAAAAAGTGATCACACGACCCAGGACGCCAGCCGTCATAAATATGAGTCAGTTGCCAAGTGGCAAAATTTTGATCATGGGGGTGCTACGATGGTCATTAGTGTGAAAAAAATGGTCATAAGTCACTTTTTTCAGTGCCGTTGTATTGTTAGATGGTCACTAAAAGAATTGTTGTAAGTCAAGGACTATCTGTAGAGGTCAGGGCCAAACCATGAAGATTCCTGGCTCTGGATTGAAAATGAGCAACTATAGGGAGCAGGAGCATCTGAAGGCAAGGAATCAGCGTCAAAGTGGAGACCATAATGTCATGGAAACCTTGTCCCCTTTTTATATATGTTGTACACACAATGCATGTAAAGGAGGCAGGGCTTTGATTGTGCAGTTGCGACCATCCTTCTGATGTCTCTGGTACTGTATCGATAGGGATTTGGGCATGTAAATTCAACAATGAAGCAGTTCTCTCAGATGTTGCTGAATTTTAGCTCAGTTTGAATACTTTTACAAACAACATGGCCGCCATTAGGCTATTAAAAGTACGCAGAGACTATTAATTAGGTCGACACATGTGGGTGGCACCAGGTTAGCAATGCTATGCTAAACACTGGTGGAATCGTTATATCACGTTGAACCATTGTCCTAACTATGGTTTGTTAAATAACCCATTATTGCTGAGCTCATATGTTGTGCTGATGCATGATTTATAATCTACCACAGCTAGCTGCATACAACATGCTAAGCCAAACTCAGCAAACTACAGTATGCTTGCTGGTACAATTTTGTCAGCTCAGTCAATGAATATGTTGGCTCTGCTGAAAATAGTTTATGGAACCTGAGAAACCACATAGTCCTTATAGAAGTCATAGGTTATAAAGTTAAATGGTTCCATATGCATCCTTTCGTAGCCCATGGTTTTTTAAATGTTGAAATCCGTTTACTTATACATGCTTTTTTTTTGTGGTTTTTTTTCAGATTATGGTCATTTGTCTTTTCCTGGGCTTACTTGGCCTCAGTCTTTATGGAACGACTCGTGTGAGAGATGGATTGGATCTCACAGACATTGTGCCACGGGAGACTCAAGAGTATGAGTTCATTGCAGCCCAGTTCAAATACTTCTCATTCTACCACATGTATGTTGTTACCCAGAAAGCGGATTATCCCAACATCCAACATTTACTTTATGAACTTCACAGAAGCTTCAGCAATGTGACCTACGTCTTATTGGAGGAAAACAAGCAACTTCCTAAAATGTGGTTGCATTATTTTAGAGACTGGCTGCAAGGTAAAACCAAACAGCAAAAAATACATCTTTCTTGTAAATGTACTTCTTGGCTTTGAATGCATCGTAACAGTGATTGATGCTTTTCTCCTGTGGAATTGCTCTAAAAGTTGAGATTTTTAGAAATTATACAGATGGTCCTGTATAATTTATTTGCCAACAAGTCCTCATAGCTGAAGTAAGATCATGTGCAAAGTTGCAGTTTCATTTAGTGATCACTTCGCTTAATTGAATTGCAGGTTCCAGTTATGGTCACTAAACAATGGATAGTCCTTGTTTAGTGACCATAACTGGAACTAAGACACATACACTAATTTTATGCAGATTAATCAGTTGTTTCTTTCCTGTAATTAAGAAAAGAAACTGTGTGAAATCTATATATTTTCCCTGCCCAACAGTTCAGGGGATGCCAGATGGATATACACACGCTAATCAAATAAATTCATATTGTGTGTGTGTGTGTGTGTGCGCGCGTGTGTGTGCAATAAAAAATACCAGTATTTTTTTAATTGGGGCTTTGCAGCTTTGTCAATTAATTTCAAATAACTAAGGTAAATAGCTGTTGTTCTCTCTTTCTCTAACCAAGTTGTACGTGTTGTGTCTGGTAGGTGTGTACCCTCTCAGTGGTTTTATTCTGAATGTCAAAGAGGAAGTTTTATTCTAAATCTCTGCATATGGAAAACTCTAAAGCAGAGGTGTCTAACCTCTGCAACTTTAAGACTTTGGTCTTCAACTCTCAGAATTCCCTAGCAAGCTTGACTGGCTGAGGAATTCTGGGAGTTGAAGTCCACAAGTCTCAAAGTTGTCAAGGTTGGACACCCCTTCTCTACAGGAAACAGAGAAAGAGTTTGCAAACAAGAATGAGTGAGTACGCATGATTGTGTCATTCAGGCCCTGTTCGTCTTTCAAAGGTTCTTCCCTCTTTATAGCTATGGCTAACCTGTCAGTTCTGTAAGGATGGTTTTGATTACAGCCTCCCAGTGCAGCTGTGAGGTGGGTTGGTGGATCCCTCCCACCCTTCCCTTCTCTGCTTCAGACATGCGGTTGGTTCATCTGTTCTCTCACAGCCTCCTTGCGCTGGGCTGTGGCTTCCTATTCTAAATCTGATCCAAATTTGCTCTGTGAGGTATTTTTCCCCCCAGCCTCTCCCTTGGAAGGGGAGGTGGCAAAGAGGAAAAGAACAGTTGAGAGTGAATAGGTGTTGGCTGTGATCTTTACACGTGCTGGCAGCAGATCCCACAACTTGTATTAGCTCCACAAGTTGAACAGATGGAACAAATTGACAAAATCATGTTCACTCATGCTGTGCTCAAGCAGGAGCTGGGTTGCTGTTTGAAGTTTCAACGGTGCGGTGTGAGTTTCTTTTTCCTCCAGCTTCGCGGTGGAATTTCTGGTCATGTTGTTGTATAACCTATGGCTTCAGCACCTAGTGGTAGCCGAAACAACTAAAGTCCTATGTGTCTCCTCCCCATTGTGTAATTCCTTTTAGGGTTGTGAGTGGATGAAACTTTTTTTCAAATAATGGCCCCATTTCTGACTTTGTCATTACAGTTTTTTTGGCTCAGTACCTGGGTTGTATTTGAATGAAGCAATTAATTTTCCCTCCAAGCGTTTGTTTGCAAATTACTTGCTGCTTATGTCTTTCATTGTAGATTTTAAGTCCAGTTCTATACTGTGTGTGTGTTCTCATTTCTTATTAGCACACCATACAGATAGTAACCCTGCTCATCTGAGTTCTTTTTTAAGTTTAAAAAAAATGTTTTACCAAACCAGTATTGTTTGTATACATTCTCTTCCTGTATGCATAAACTTTAAGACTGAGCAGTCCTTCATATCTGATCTCCAAAAATGTCTCGGAGCAGATAGGTACATGAACATAACATCTATTGCAACATACTAAAGCATCTGGCTGGTTTAGGGGCTGCTGTGTTTTTGCATTCCCATATGCTCTGAAGTGCCTTTTAGAGATCAAATTTGAAATGTTGCATAGCTGAAGTAAGCTCGAGTGCCATAGTAAATCTTGCATGCATGAAGTGCCTGCAAAGCTTGTTTTGTTATATACAAGCCATGTGTTCAGTTGCACACACACACACACAGTAGTGTTATGATGTCAATGTTTTCATGTGTGGAGAAGTTTAGCTAAGTGGGTGTGGGAGAATTGGGCTAGTTTTGAGACAGCAGGAGGTCTGTCTGGAACTCTGGCCTGGCAGCCTTCCACAGACAAGTTGGAAGATGGCGAAGGCAAGCTATGCAAGGCCTGCACTTCTGGGAGGCCAGTGTCTCAAGTTTAGGGCTCCCTCCCAAACATCTGCTTGGGAGGCAGGTGACAGTTCTCCAGCCAGACTCTTCTTGTTTCAGGGCTGTGGGGAGAGGCTGTAGCATACAGAACTAAGAGTCGAAAAGAACACTAGGAAAGTAATGGCAACGTCTCACAAGCCTTGTCAGCACTTACTCAAGCTGAAAACCTTGGAGTCCTGAAACCCTTTCTTTATTAGTTGAAAAGAAAGTCTTGTTAGTCTCCTGTCTCTCTTCCATTATGAGCTGGGTAGATGAGGATTTATTAACCGGTGGGAGTGTTGCCTTCAAACAGGTCTCCAGGAAGCTTTTGACAAAGACTGGAAATCTGGGAAGATCACCCTTCAGAGTTACAAAAATGGATCTGAAGATGCTGTTTTGGCTTACAAGCTTCTAGTTCAGACTATTTCAAACATCCGAGATAAACCCCTTAACATGAGCCAGGTATGTTCAAAAATACAGTTGTATGTCTGTGGTTTCAAATAGGACAATGCAAATGTTTTTTTTTATTCATTAACTCATTGTTTGCTAAAACTTTAATGAACTTGGAAGACAATAGCTCTTAGCTGGCCCCTTTTTTATGATAAACTCCTTGTATTTGCTCGCTAACTTTAACACACCGAAAGCAAATGAAGTATTGAGTTGAACAATGGTAGAAATAAGATCAGGATAAATTGGCTGTTTAACCAATGTTGATATGCACGTTCTCACAATTAGCAATTGCTAAAATGAGTTCCAGTTGATTTCAGTTGACTCTACTGAGCTGAAAATGTGCTCAGAATTGTTGAAAACATCCGGCAGATGACTGGTGTGCTTGCTTCTTGACCTTTGGGATTGGCTGTATTCAGCTGCAGGCTCTGGACAGCCTCCTAGGAACCACAGTGGAGCAATAAATACTATTGTCCCTCATGGATGTTATGTTATATTGGCAATGAACCACCTTGCCTTCTCCCTCGTTTTCTTCCTTTCACCATATAAAACCTTATTCTATCCTTTGCCTAAGTGGTATTGCAGCTATCTTAGACAGGCTGGTTTGATGATGAGTTAATAGCATTTGTGCTATTTGTTATTGCCTTCCTGAAGGAAAGCAAATTTGAAATCTCTGAAAAAAACACAGACAGGAATCCTCTCACCCTGAATAATGACTGCCCAGATTTTGGATATATTTTTCTAGAAAGTAGAAAATGGCTCCTAGCCTGTTCATCACTCAAAAGGAATCGGAATATAGTTCTAATATTTCTCTACATTTTTTAGTTGTCTTGGGTGCTCTGGTAGCCTTTTTTGAGGCCTTCATTGGGCCAAGAGCCATAGCCACTGTGTTATGGTGACTTTGCTCCTAACTGTTGGGAAAAATCCAAAGAACGTTTCTCTTGTCTTAAATGACTCTAGAGTTTTGCACAGTGTGATTTAGACTCATGTGCTTTTAGTAATATTCATGAAGACATTGGGTATTATTGTCTAACGTCCTCTGATTATGATTACACTGAGGATATAGATCTCTTTCTTCTTTAAAGCAAAATCATGTAAAGCTGTGAAAGTTCTGAATAGATGTTTGGAAACAGTGGGTGGTCTTGTGGCTGCTGCGGACTTCTGGGAATTGAAGTCCACAAGTCTTTAAAGTTGCCAAGGTTGGACAACCCTGTTTTAAAGACAGGAACCCAACCAAAAGGTGTACTACTTTTGTTGATGATGAGTCACATTCTCCAAGAAGCAGAGCACAGCTGCTGTAGGAAGATTTATTGTGGGACTCAGGATAGTTGCCATAGCCAGAACTGTTTATTGGCAGCTTAGGCTGATTTACTGGCTAGAGCATTTCTTAAGAGGAATAACTTCTAAGGTAGATCACTGGGATGCATTTTATATTTGTTTTGCTTTGCAAAACTGTTCAGAAATTCCAATTAGTTCAGAATGTAGCTGCCCAATTATTGGAATGATTCCATGTATACATTTTACATCAAACCCAAAAGTTTTTCCTCTGTTTGCTTTTTTTGGGCAGGACCCAAAGGTGCTTTTTCAAGAGGCAACTGGACTTCCTTGTTTTTCATTTTCTTTTCTTTTTCTTCTCTGGGCAGGAGTTGTAATTTTCAACCTTGAAAGGCTGGACTCAGATTATCCAAAGTGTATCTTTCTCTTATCAAACGGTGTGGTGGCCTAGAGGTGGAACTCTTGCCTCACAATCAGGCTGTGAGTTCGATCCTAGGTAAAGGCAGATATTTCTCTCTGGGCACACTGAGAATATATCTGCTGGAAAAAAACTCCATATTGGCAACAGGAAGGGCATCTAGCCAGTAAACACTCAGCTCCATTCAGTTGCCCAGACTCTACCCTGCAAGGGATTATGGGGTCGTTAAAAAAAGGGTCATTTTGTCAGTCTTCCCAAATACTGTAATAGGTTATTTCTCATTGTCCATTTCTCCTCTGAGTTCCCAGCAGACAATGGAAAGCAGAATTCTGTCAGTAAGGACAGTATATTTTACTGCATAGGATAAAGTTAAATCTTTTGTGCCACAAGTTAGAGGATGATGAAAGTGATGATTGGCATTTGATGTTTTTAAAAAGGGCATTTTGTATATTTATGTTATTAGTGTGTCAGCCTTCATTAAGAAATCCAGCAGAAGGAGGCAGAAAGGGGACATAAAATGAAATTAAAGAATTCCAAATGACTCAAAACTTAAAATACCAACTGTACAGTATAACAAATATGGTAGGCCTGTGGCTCACAATATAATTTCCTCTACCTGAGGGAGATAAAATTGTGCTATGAGAACTGCAGGGCAAATGAATTTTATTCTGCAAGTCTAGAAACAATTTGAAGGCATACAGTTGTTGCAGGTCCTGTGGATCAATTGATTCTAGATTCCAGCTTCTTTTTTTAAAACGTTGTTGCCACTGTTCTTTCAAATAATTAGAAAGCCTTAAAAATGAAAGTTGTGGCAGAATGAAGAACAAACCAAAAAAACTGCTGTTTTTCCTTTCCAGCACCTTCTGAATATCACCATTTTTGTAGCTTAACAAAGTAGATTTTGGTCTAAAATTTTAAGACTATCTTATTCAAAGCCATCCAATTCATTTGCCTATTTGTCCCCATGAAGAGAATATTCAGGATACATTCATCTGGTTTTTGATGCTGGGTATCTTCTAAATATGTAGGTCATAGGAGACAAGCGTTAGCAAAATTTATACAGATGTTGTTTTATTTTTATAGCTCTCCTCCATTTACTGGGTGGCATTTCCTTCAGTGTTAACAACAGAGGTTAACTGCACACAGACGTCTACAGGACTCTTGCCAGATTCTCTCCCCCACGCCCCCCCCCCTTTTCTCAAAACCACCTTTAAATATGTTTCTTGGCAGTTTGGTCATTTGCCCCTCTTGGCTGCAGACTGTATGAGAATTTAGGCTTAATTGGCTCAGTATTCATCTGGAACCTTCTTTTGATTTAATGTTTCTGACGAGTTGCACGCAAAGCATTTTACACCATTCCAAGCAGTTTGAAAAATCTGGATACAAAAATATCTCCCATGCTGGGAATAATATGCTTGTGGTCTCTCTATAAAAATATGTTTCTCACAAACATATGTTCTGTGTGCTCTCATCTGCTGTGTGCCTCAGCCTTTTTGTGTTAAAGATTTGAACGAGGATGATTCTGAAAGACTTTGCATTTTTCAGTTGGCTAAACAGCGCTTGGTGGACGCAGATGGAATCATTAACCCAAAGGCCTTCTACATGTACCTAACAGCCTGGGTTAGCAACGATCCTGTGGCCTACGCTGCCTCTCAAGCCAACATCCGGCCCCACCGTCCGGAATGGGTCCATGATAAAGCAGACTATATGCCAGTAACCAGTAAGGAACCTTTTGTTATAATATTTTGCTATTTATTCAAGTGTCTCTGCTTTTCCTTCCAGGCTTAGCAGCTTTTAAGTCCACTGACACTTTCCAGGACTCTGACTAGAAACAGAATGATATATATTGCTTTATTCTGTAAAAACTCAGGAGATAGATGTGGTTGTGTAATGTAGTAGAAGAATGCTGTACCTTGGTAGCATTTTGAAGAAAAAAGAATAATCGTTTATATCAAAGTTTAAATCTTGCATTCAGCATTTCATTTCAGTACGGCAAGCTCATTTTATAAGTAAGGAAAACCTTTTAGTTCCGTGCAGATTTTTTGTCATTGGGAATTATTGCATATTTGTTTGGAATCTGTCAGCAAGCAAAGAATTTCTGAAAAACTAGGTCATTCTCTAATACCTGCCTTGAGTCTGTGAACTGTAAGGGTGGGAATGAGAAGACATCTAAAAGAACTATATCCATTTTCCTTGCATTTTTCCTCAACTCTCTCTAAATAGCAATACCAATTTAATGTTGCTTTGACACTTGATTTATTGGTTGGGCTGCTGGCTAGTTATTGGGTGGCAGGCGTGAAGGAAGAAGAGGAGTGGTATTTACGGCAATGCAACTGGATAACAAGGAAATTGTCCTTCCTTCTATCTTAATCCTAAAGCTCTTGGGCACCCAGCCAAATCGTGTCTTAATGAAAATTTATAGTTGAGATTATAATAGGGCAAATCATGTTTAGCAAGTCAAGGGAATGACCCTGCAGAGTCAGGAACACACAGCTAGTCTGCTCCAAAGCTAATTATAAAAAGCTTCCTTTAGTGGGAGAAAAGAATGGGTTGTATGGTGGACTTAGCATTGCTTTAAAAAAGAGTATGAAAAATGTAGATATGTCATGTCATTAAAGGATAAAAATTATGTATTTCCTGAATTAACGACTTGAAGTATTTAATCTTTCTTTGACTGACTGGAACATGCTCTCAAGCTTATTTTCAATAGCCCGAGAAAATGTAACAAATGTACAGTATACTGGCTAACTTTAGCATTCAAAATATTTAACTGATTACAAATCCTGGCCCTATTCACTGCTTCAGTGTAAATTGTTGGGATTATAGTACTGTCAGCAACACAAGGATTTCAGAAGTATTACCCTTATATCAGAGTAGTATAAAGGTACTTGAGATTTTGTAATTCCCCCTCAGCCCAAATATTAAAAATAATTTAATCTCCAAATATTTGTGAGGTTGTCACTCAGGACTTAATATTTGCTGACGGCAGGTTGTGAAACAACAGATTAAGTTGAATGGATATTTTAAAATCCTTTCCATCCTAGTGGTTTGGCTTCCTATCTAAAATAATTTAAATGGAAGTATTTGATGCTTTGACAGTTTGTAAACAATGTAGGTACTTTTATAATATGATAACTTGTTCCAGGTTAATAGGAGATGTTTAGAATATGGGTGGAGAGTTAATTAGTTTAAAACAATGACAGAGAAAATTACTACACAGTCCTATGCTAACACAGGACATCTAAACAATCACACTCATCTTTTTCCTTCTACATTCATGATTCTTTCTATGTATATGTATAAAATATTTATATTTATATTGTCTTTTTCCCCCCTTTCCTTAGTCCCAGAAGCTGAGCCTATTGAATATGCTCAATTTCCTTTCTACCTCAATGGACTGCGCGATACTTCTGATTTTGTGGAAGCTATAGAGAAAGTGAGAGCAATCTGCAATAATTACACTAGCCTTGGGATTCCCAGTTATCCAAATGGGTATCCGTTTCTCTTTTGGGAACAATATATAAGCCTTCGTCATTGGCTCCTCTTATCCATTAGCGTGGTTCTGGCCTGCACATTTCTGGTGTGTGCCCTCATTCTTCTGAACCCCTGGACAGCTGGGATCATTGTAAGTCTTTGTTGAAGTCAAATTCCTTTTAGCATAGCTCTTGCTACACTCAGGAAGGTTTTGTTTATGTCTGAGCTACTAGTGGAGTGTGTATATTGTATCATTCATGATATATTTATTCTACTTCTTGAGGGGGCAGGTTTTCTTGTTAAAGGTATATGCTGTAATAATCTTAATGTTTTGATCCAGTATTAAGTGGAAGTTTTGGAAATAAAGATGGCTAAAACATTTGGCTTCATCTAAATACCCTAGAATAAAAGGTCAAAATTATAACGTGTTTTTTAATAAGTGTGTACAGTGCGGTATGTATTTGTAGTGGGCAATTTTGGCTTAGGGAATTATTTTCTTGTTTGAAACATCTTCATTTAAACCTATAGAGCCTTTGCTGTTAGTTCACAAGTTTTCAGGGATCCCAGATGAGAAACGTAAGATAATCCCCAAAGCGTGGCTCTCCTTAAACTGCACAGACTATCTAAGCACTCATTGACCTCTAGTGCTAGTATAACTCATTATTTATAAAATTTATAGGCCGCTCATTTTACCTCAGGGTAACTATAATTCTAGACTATGGTGGGTATTGTGTGACTCTTTCACTTTTGAGGAGTCTGGTTGCCGATAACAATGTTCAGTTCCAATGGGAGAGAAGAATGTGGCATAGTGCTGCCGAGTGTAAAATGAATAAAATGGTGAATATAAACTGAATAGACAGACTACTTTTTTATATGTTCTGCGAAGCACCAGATGTCTTTCAGTACACTGGTATTCTTTTCAAGCAGAATGTTTGATCTTATCCTGCCTAAACTTTATGAACTTCTCTGCAACTTATAAAATGGTAGAGGTAAAAAATGATTACTGGGTTTCAGCCTATAGATTTGTATAACAGGTATGTAAAAAGGTAAATGTTTAGTCTAGAAGAGCTGTCTAACGACTTGGCTGTGTATGTTATCAGTCATGAGTCATTAGCTTATAAAATAATTTATTGTGATTCCTACAGAAGTGGGTTTGGGTTACAGAAAGGAATTCTACCTTTTATACAGAATTTTTAGACCTCCTACTACAGTTATCTACTTAGTCAAAATCCTGTATCTTTTGATACATCTATCTCAGTACTAGGACTGAATTAAGTAGAGGGTGCAACATTGCAAAAAAGCAGAAGACTAACAAAGTTTTAGATTGCCGTGCCAAATTATAAACTTACCTTCAGAGGAAATTACTATATGACATTTCTAAGGATAGAGACACTTAACACAATAACTTAAGGGTTTTTTGTTTTTTTTAAAAAGCGAGTTGCGCTTTCCATCTATGCTTTTGTTTCTGCAACATGATAAATCATTAATCACCATCCGAAATCTTTTAGGTGGTTGTACTGGCTCTTATGACAGTGGAACTCTTTGGCATGATGGGTCTAATTGGAATAAAACTAAGTGCAGTTCCTGTCGTCATCCTGATTGCATCTGTTGGAATTGGAGTGGAATTCACAGTTCATATTGCTTTGGTAGGTGGCAATGTCCCTTCTAATTTCTGACATGCCATATGTGGGGGGGGGAAATTGTTTTATGCAGCTTTTCTAAAATCAAATACAAATTTGTATGCCACAATATGACCATATAAATAAATTGCAAATACTCTGCAGGTAATAGCAAAACGTTAAAATGTTTACATATTTCTTAGTTAATTCATATAAGCTAGAAGTATAAAAGTATGTTACCTGCATATTTAAATGTATGCATTTTCCTTGTTTTGGGGTGGGTTGTTTTTTTTTTTTGAG
>JANHFL010000029.1:195208-237723 GCA_032468155.1 Oxyrhabdium leporinum
AATGTGAAGATGGATGAAAAGTAAATAAGCAAAGCTTGGGCATTGTTTCAAGACCCGAGAAAGGCTCCAATTTATAGATGTTAAGCTCAACAGCACATCTGGTTAGAGGTTTTATACACTCAGTGGTCAGATCTGTAATCAGCCTGTTTATTCTAGAGCAAGACTGATGAGATGCAATTGACTCCAGCAAGTCTTATATGAAGTTGTGTATGAACTCTAGTATAAAGTTGTGTTCATTTACATTAGTGTAGGAAATTGGTTGCTTATTTTCTCCTCCCCTTTCCACTAACGCAGACCAGAAACTTCCAGATGTAATACTTCCATAACAGGAGGATAGCTGTAGTCTTTTTTCCCCCCCGTTTAAGCCACATAATGAGCAAAACTATTGACAAAAGAATTGACACATCTCTCCCTTCACCATAAAATGCATCTTTGGGTTTAGCCTCTTTCTCTCTGCTCTCTCTCCCCCTCCCTCTCTTTTTCCTGCTCCCTATCCCATCCCCACTTTCCCCCATGCTGGATATTTTCTAGCCCAGCTTTCCTCTTGGCTGGCAGGTTTGCCATGTTATTCATGAAGGATGCCAGACCTTAGCCCTCAATGGTGGGAAAGGACAAGCACTTGTGCACTCTCCTCTTCTTCCATAGTCCTTCAGCCTTTATGTTTGAATTGGGTGACACAAAACAAGAGCGTTCAGAGATGCTAAATTGTTCAACAAAAGATTAGCCTGCAATGTAGCTTGGCTATTGTAGAGGGCTCTTATGCAATACAATGCTCTGGCTTACCACAGAATGGCTTGCATTTTCTTTGCAAAAGCAGGTTCCTGTGTTTAAAAAGGTTGCAATTTGAGCTATTTGGTAAAAGTGGAGCTCACAGAATTCAAGGCGGAAAGTTATGATTAATGAATGGCAAGGAAAAGCCTTACCTGATACACTAGAGATTTAATTAGAGATTCTGCTGTTAGATGCAGGAGCATTTCACACTGGATTAGTTGCTGGGAGAAGTGGACTTCTTTCTCCTTCTAGGCTAAATTGTTTAAATTCTACACCCTTCACTTCATTTGTTTGCTTCTGCTGGATTTTCACTAATGGAGGGCCTCTTTCATTGTATTTGTGCTTTCAATCCTTTCAGTCATTCAGTTTGCATTCCATATTTTTGTGTTTGTGTAACACGTTCATAAATAACATTACATGCTGCAAGATTCTGGCAAATTAACAAACTTTTTTTTCTCTTTCTTTTTTTTTGAACTAACACTTTGGTTGTGGAATGTAGAACTCTCTAATCCAAAAGGTAAAAAAGAAAACAAAATTGCATGCTGAGTTTATTCATTAAATAGAAAAAAAAGAATGTTATGTTAGTATGCTTGCTTGAATATTTAATGAAAGTACCATATATTATCTGTCTTTTTTTCTGTGTTTAGTATTGAACACACTTTCTGATTGTAACTGTTTATATCTTAAAATGTTTCAGGTATTTCTTTGCTGTTTTGGCAATTTTAACTATCTTAGGCGCTTTGAATGGATTGGTGCTGCTTCCTGTTCTCCTTTCCCTATTTGGACCGTATCCGGAGGTCAGTATTATGCTCATTAAAAATCCCCCCCCCAAAGTTCTGTTATAGTGATACATATTTTGTGCTTTTACCGTTTTAAATTATAGTGCTTTATAATAGTTGGTACTTCAATAACATAATTCAAAATCCAAAACTTAATTTATTTCACAGATCTGACTTTTCTGATGTAGAAAAGTAGATTCTGAAGTAGAATTTTTATCAACAATTTTGGATTGGATATGTGTTCTTTTATGGCCCAACTATGGTTATCTTCCATTTGTGTGTGCCTTGTTTTCAAAAACGGAACACTGGAAAGAAGGGGAAAAGGCAGATAATACAAAAATTCACAAAACATAAATATATATATTAAAGTCCCCTATAAATCATAGCTAGTACCCCCAATTGATTACTGTTAATCAGGGTTGACTTCATTCCAACACTTGCAGTTACCTCTTAGGTAGGTCTGTTACCAACATCTTCATTTTTTTTTCCTTTCTCCTGAAACATTTTTTGGGGGGAAGAGAAGTACAGATGATGACATCAAGTTTGGTCGGGTGCAGACCCAGAAGACACTGGGGTACTAGCATGCCTGCTTGAAAAATAATGTACTGCATGCAGTAATCGTAGAGAAGATGTTACAGATAGCATTCTTCTAAACACAAATTATGTACTTAAGCCAAGTACTTGAACAGCAGATCTTTTAAAAAAACATGTACTCATGGAAGAATCATCATTCTAATTAATTCTTAGGTCTGTTAATGCTCTAACAGCCATTTTTTTACTATCTTGTCTCATTCCCATTCCTCCCTTCATAACACCAACAGAACGTTTCTCCTCAAATCCCATTCTTTCAGAATTTCTTCACAATTCATCGTTCGTTGTTTTATTACTGTTCATTAGAATGCTACAATAAAGATCCCCAATCTCTGAATTCCTTTTTTTTCATACTCATCCAGAATCACTATATGGTAGCAATTCATACTTTTTGACATATATTGTAGCCCTTTTTTCATAATGAACCCACATCTACATGTATTCATCAGCTCGTCTAAAATATGAGACCACCCTTACTCAGATTATTTCCTCTTTCTTTGTTTCATAGACACTCCCTTCCTGCCTTCCTCCCTCCCTCCGTATTCCAAAATACAATCTTTCACATGCCATATGGATCCATATGTTGTGATGTGTTGTTGCCAGGGTGAGGAATGGGGGGCTATTATTATATTAATTTATTATTTGATTAATTTATTAGTTTTATTTTTTATATATGATGTTTTATATCCTTGAAAGCTGCCTTGAGTTGCCATGTACGAATATAGGCGGCAATATAAATTTTATAATAAATAAAAATTCCACTGACTTCCACTTCCTTTTATAGGTTTAGTCAACTGAGGCTTTTACATAGTTCTTCATCCCCTACTAATGGCAAAGACAGTTTGGGTCAATTCTGGTAGATTTTGATCAGAATGCCACATGTGCAGTCAATGGCCAGTTTTACCCCAAGCATACTTATACTAGTCTATTAACTTAGGAACCTAAACTGCTGCTTACCTTCCAAACTGGCATATCTTTGGTATCCTACTAACTAGCAGGCTCATACAGTATACAGTATGTGAAAAATTAGTGAATGAAGGGAGAAAAGGAAAGAAGAGAAAGAAACGAGTGAGTGTAAAAAAAATATAGGGAGAGAATAAGTCCTGTATTAAAAAAATATTAGAAGATTGATCATTTGGTCTTTCAGTGAACTGAACAGGAGGTGAATGTAAAGATGGGTAATGTGGAAGAGGCTTCAATGAAAAGAATTATGCTACAGACTGTCACAGAAATGGGTGGGGTAACAATACTTGGAGGTATGAAATAATTGGAGCCCTTTTACTTCATAACAACAGCAACCCATATATTATGTGCAGTAACATAGTTTAAATAACAGTGAATCAAATCTTAATACATGTTATCTTCCTGCACTGTTCATCAAGGATTGTTAGGTGGAAAATGGACACAATCTGTATGTAGTTCTTCAAAGACTGATTGTGGGTATTTCTCCAATCTTGAAAAAAATGCCCAAGGCTTTCATTGATTTACTAAGAGCTGTAAAAATGTTATTCTCAGGTTTCTCCAGTTGATGGGAGGAGCAGACTACCTACCCCTTCTTCTGAACCTCTCCCGAGCATTGTGAGGTTTGCTGTTCCACCAACTCATGGTCAAAATGGCTCAGATACATCTGATTCCGAATACAGTTCTCAGACAACAGTATCAGGAATCAGTGAGGAACTACATCAGTATGAGGACCCACAGAGAACTGGAGGCCCAGCCCATCAAGTCATTGTTGAAGCAACTGAAAATCCAGTGTTTGCCAAATCCACAGTGAGTAACTGAAATCCCATTTGATATGTAATTTATAGTACCATTGATTCCACATTCTTATTGTTAAAATTAATCCTGAAGCAGGGAATGAGTTCATTTCAGGAAAGAATATTTATAATAAATTAAAATAGGAAATGGCCACAGTTAAAAATACTAAATTATAATTATTTGAACAAGGGACATTGTTAGGGTAATACCTGTTTAGAAATTTCATGTGACTACAAGTGTACGGAAAACAGTAATTGTTTGTAAGTGAAGGAGATGATTAATGAGCAAGGCATATGTTCATAATCTGATCTCCAGAACACAAAAAGGGGTAATAAATACAAAGTCTCCTTTCATCTGTCCTTTTATTGTATTTTTTAACTCTACTTATTACAAAATTCAACTGCAGTAATGAAAAAAAGGTGAAGTGTTAGAATCAGGCCACTGCTAAATGAATGTAGGTGGGTTTAATTTGTATAATTTTTTCTGACAGAGATTTGAGTAGAGAAGTGGATTGGTATAGTTTGGTTGAGATAATTTCCAAGTAAGAAATTAAGTTTTTCCAGATTCTCTTTCATCAGCATTAAGTAGCCTTTAAATGTAAGCAGGCAGGAACAAAAAGAAAAACTTCTAGCTGGATATAAGTTGATACAAGTGATGAATATTTATCAAAGTATTTTTTCCAAACCATGTCCAATTCATAGTTATCTTTCAACAAGCTAAAGTAGGAGATAAAAAGGGATTCTTTTCTTCTGCTTCTCTTCCAGTGCTGCTTCTGAGATGAAGAATAGGTAATTAGAGCCATAAAAAACAAGTAGAGTCAGGGGTATCCATGGTGGTGAGGGGGAAATCAACAGGATCAAAATGGCAGGCGTGACTGGGCAATTGAAGGCCCGTCCTTTTTACATGAGAACAACATACATTAAAAAGGGGCAGCAGTTTCAGTGTCTGGCTGTACCAGGCATTTTGGTATTATTGAACTCACCTGTAGATGCCCCTGAGCAGAGGTACGCTTCTGGATCAAAAGTGTTTGATTTAAAAAGATGCTGTACTGTACATGTTTTGAGGTTTTATTAGTTAAATGTGCCATCGCATTAATATTTTCTACCTGAACTCTATCTCTTGCCAAAAACAAAGAGTGTTTGCCTATGGACACACGAGAAAATGTTTCCATTCCACTTTTTTGCAAAAGGAGAAACTACTTAAATGGATTAAGGAGAACACACCTGAATAAGATTGTGGAAAGTGATTTTGTGGGTGGAGGCACGATCTTTTGTTTTGCTGCAATGATGCAGTTAGTTGCTCGTTATGAAGTAATAGGGCTATAGAGCAACAATAAATGTAGGTTTCCAAGTAACTTAGCTGTGGTAAAGTAAATTTAATTAATGCAACAAAAACTGTTTTATGAACCAGATAAAAACGTTCGGTTCCACAGTATGGCTCAAAGGTTTCCCTAACTTTTTTTCTTCAGGTGATCCAACCAGAAGCAAGCTATTATCCATCAAGCCCAAAGCTACAATTTAATCAAGACCCTGGAACCCAACAAACATGGCATAAAAGCAAGAAATTGAAAAGAGAACCAAGGGAAGGACTTCAACCACCCCCTTACCGGCCACGTAGAGATGCCTTTGAAACTTTTACTAAAGGGCATTCCTGTTCTAGTAACAGGGATTGCTCTGGTCAGAGAACTTGTTCTCAAAACATCAGAAATCCAGCCTTCACTGCCACAGGCTCTTCTGTGCCGCCATGCTGCCAGCCTATCACTACTGTGACTGCTTCAGCTTCAGTTACTGTAGCTGTACATCCTGCTGGGCATAGCCACAATCCTCATGGAGGAAGCTGTCCAGCCTATGAGAGACACCATGAAGCTGAGCATGCACAATTTGAGGATCCTCATGTGCCATTTAATGTCCGGTGTGAGAGGAGGAACTCTAAAATAGAAATCATAGAACTGCAAGATGTTGAATGTGAAGAAAGGACTCATGGCGAGGGCTCAGATTAAGGTAAAGCTTTCCATCCCCAGTGGGTAGCATTACTCACACCATCTGCCAGCATGCATAATTGCTTTCAGTGTACTTCTTACCACCTCTTAGCATTGAGCCATGGTGGCCCAGTGGTTAGAATGCAGTATTGCATGCTAATTCAGCTCACCATCAGAAGTTCGATTCTCACAGGCTCAAGGGTGACTCATCCTTCCAAGGTTGGTAAAATGAGGACCCAGATTATTGAGGGAAATATGAAGCTGTATATAAGTCTAAGTGCTATTGCTATAGCCTGCTGTAGCTTTAAGCACTTTCTTATTAAGGAATTTCTAAAACACAGGGAAACATGCAAATGAGATGGGCAATTATATGACTTTAATAAATAAAAAGGGGCTTGAGTCTAGACTCAACTTTAAGAGACAATATCTCAGTTTTCTGGGTTCACTTGATGGCAGCTAGGAAGATTGTGGACTAAGAAGGAAAAAGCTTGCTTTTACTGGTGATTAGTTTAGCTAACCCAGCTTGAATATGTTGATAAATTAGTTGAAAAGAAGAGAAACAAGCCATTATTTTCTATTTCCCCTTTAATGCTACACTGAAGCACGAGGGGTGAGAGGAAATCTGAATGAAGCCAGAGACACATAGTCCTGGCTCAGCATTATGCATAGGCACAGCTTATGTTCACTGAAGCCACTGAAGTTGTGGCATATAAGATGATAGTGCGATGTGGGAGGAAAATTACAATATCTTATTTTAATAAGGGAACAACTAAACAACAGAGGTGGTTAAATTGCTTTTCTTGGAATTTACTATGTCCACATTAAAGCACTCAGAAAAGTCCAATCATATATATAGCTTGTGTGTTTTACACACACACACACACACATATACAAGTCTTGTGACTTTTAATTGCAGCCTTGCTGAATGGCTTTGGCTAAGATGATTTATTTATCTTTGCTGAACTTTAAGTGAACGTGGGGGGCGCTCCTTTTTTTGTCTTTATTTGTACAGGAAAATAACTGAAGCAAAGAAGAGGCCAAAGATGGGAGACCTCGTCTTTCCAGAAACGCTTGAAGAGAAACTACTTCAAGTTATGGGAAAAAAGGGACAATGCTGCACCAGGACAAATATTCCCCTTTACTGTAATCTATTGTAAAATTTTGTGAATTATTTCTATAAATATTTAAAAGATGTACACATCTGTAATATACAAGAGAAACTGTGTAAAGTAGTATAATCTGGAGTTGTGTTAAACTCCTGTTTAACAGAGTGGGGACTGTTGTTTGTGCTCTGTACTTACTGTACGTTGATTTCTATGCCACAATTAAGCTTAAACTAGTCATAAATTTCAGCATATGTTGCTGCTGCTTAAATATTGTATGATTTACATGTATAATTCTATGCAAATATTGCTAATGTATTAGGATATTTTTGTGTAAAGGTTCATAAATATATATATTTGTGTGTGTGAGAGAGTGTGTTAAACTATTTTAATTTTTTTTCATATCACAGCCCTGTGGTAGTATGAAATACTTCTGTTAACTTTCAAACACGCTATGCGTGATAATTTTTCTTTTCTGTTTTTCTTTAATGAGCAGATATGAAGAGCAGTGTGTTTAACGCTGATGACTGAAGTAGGCATAGCTGTGTGGTTTGTGTACTGTAACTGTTTTGTGGAGAACAGATTATTGTGAACGTCTAACATATGCCCTGCTGAAAAGAATGTAGCACTGAAAGTATGTGACTTACCTATAATTCTCATATTTTACTAATGGCTCACATGTAAGAGCTTTGGCCAGAAAATTATCTGTTGTATAATCCCTTTTACCTTTAATAACCTACCAATGCTGGCTAAGGCTACAGATTTGTATTTTTCAGTTCCATCAGCATTAATGCAAGTTTTCATGGGTGAGCAAATGTTTGTAAGATTGCAATCAGTCAATAATAATTAAATTCCACATCCAGTCTAAATAGCTGGCTCTGACAAACCATCACCAATAATAATAATAATAATAATAATGGAGCTTAACAATTGTTAATACCACCATGAAAAAAAATAGGAGTGGAATGATTGGGAGCCAGCATTTATAGATTCTAGGCTTCTGGTGCATACTTGGCCACGAGCAAATTACAGAAACTGCCTCTGCTGACTGCACTGTGGCTGTATCTCCCGTGAGAATAAAATAGCCTCTTGTCCTCATTGCGTCATCCCACCTACTCAAAACAGAATAACAAAGAGATACTGGAAGCTAAATGGTAAAAAGTTTGGTGTGCTTTAGAACTGCACTTGATCGTCATGATCATAGATGGTCTGCAATATGCAACAGAATTGATGTAGTTCATCTTTTTTGTCCCAACATTTTATGAAACTTTCAAGTTAGTCAAACAACGTTTTCATTCAGGTTATCAGATCTGAAAACACATCCCTTTTAATCTTGTCTTCTCCAAGCTGGCAACCCTGGTGTGTTGTACTATAGGCCCTTTAATCAGGAAGATACCGGTTGAGAAACACTATCTTAATGCATATTACGTATTAATAATTTAGATGTTTAAATAAGTATCAGTATTTTTCAAATTTGTAATAATGAAAAGTTACCATATTAGGCATAGCCCAGCAAGGAAGTAAGATGGTTCATCTAACACTATTTTTTTATGGTTTTCATTTCTCAGAGTGAAAGAGTAACAAATATATAAAAGAAAATATAGTAAAATAGGAACGAATTACTTGAAGCAATCAAGTAAGAAAGGCAAAGCCTTGAAATGATACCCGAAGACGTAAGCTACACAAATTATCGATACATGCCCTGTATTCCATATAAAACTACATGTACTTGAAGGTTTTCATCAAAAATTTAAAGTTTTATCCTTTAATTAAATGTTAAGTTTTCAATTTTAAACATTATTTCTACATTTCAAAGAAAAAAATATTTGTTTTGACTTATGTAACTATATGAAAAGCAGTCAGCATGGCTTCCCTACCATCTTTGTTAACATTTAGCATCTTAGTTTAAAATAGTAACAGAGGCTGAAAAATATGAGGTTAATTTTTTTCTGCTGTGTCCCGATCTCATGAAAAGAGAGAAATCTCTGCATTTCTTCCACATGTTGCATGAATTGCCCTTACAACATCATATCCACTGAGAGAATTCTTCTTTTCAACAAAACTCTGAGGAGCAGGAGAGACAACACGCAAATAGATGTCCTACATATAATTTGAGTTAAAGCAGGAATATATGCACAGTGATAAAATAAACTGATAGCATTTGAAAGCAATTTCTTGCTGGCGTACAGCTCAGCAAATACCGTACTCTTCTGAACACATCTCAGTGAATGAAAGCTAATGCTTTTTACATAATGCATGTTAAATTTGAGACTTGTGCTTATCCATCAGCACTCATCAGATATTTGTTAAGAGGTTCTGGAGCAATTGCTTTTACCAAATTAGTCAAGAGGAGCTATGTCTAAACACCCCCCACCCCTATATATTTAAGCAATTTTGCATCAAGCAATGTAATATCTAAATTCAGCTTGATTTAACTTCAGTAAGAAGCAGTGTCATACAGACAAACCTTGGTAGCCCTTATTGCGTGAACCTGATATGATTATTTCAGTAATTAATCTCCCTATTTAGTCACTGAATAGAGTAATACCCGCCTTTTGCTCACAGCTTCTCATTTCTCCCTGCTATAAATCTGTCATTGTAATACATTAACCAGTATGGCCCTTTCAGCTCCAACATTGAGGCAAAGTGGTTGTGGATACCTAATCTGAATTTTCTGAAGAATAACTGGGTATCTCATTGTGTCAGTGGTACGAAAGGCAGGAAATATCACTCTATAGGCCTATTTTGCCACAGAAGCATCTAAATACTCAAATCTTGGTAAAGTTAGATTATTATAAAGAGAAAGAATGAAACAATCTTGCAAAATTGGTACCAATTGTAAGCTATATTCCCTGCCAGGTACTGGTGACTCAAAAGTTATGACAGTTGCTTAGTTGCTTCCTATTATTTTTTAAGAACGGGAGAAAGTGAGCAAGTACAACAATGTAGTTTTCAGTAGTTCTCACCTTAACTTTCCTCGGTGTGTGTGTTTGTGTGTCAGATATTTTTGCCTTTTTATTTTATGGGATTGCCTACTTGGCGCATAGTATAGACCATTTTCTCTTGTCACATTGGCAAAAGATTTCAGTGATCAGCTCTTCTATGTTTTTAAATGATAAATTGTTGATATTTATATTTTTGTATCATAAGAATGTTTTCTTACAGTATTTGTCATGCCAGTTTATAACAAACAAAATGCAGGGATTTTATTTCTATTGGAAACACTATTACAGCTATGTTTTTACTTTTTAATTGAAATTTTTATTTGTATAGAATGCTTACTAATGTTAAATAGGAAGAGAGTATATAACATTTACATTAAGAACTCATTCGGTAGGGTTTTTTTTAGAGTGAGAAGTCGAAAGGAAAAAATATTCAGACTGGTTTTCATTGCCTGTTTTTAGCAGCAATGGGTTTGTATTTCAGTTACAAAGATAAAAGTATGCCATATAATTTATTTATATGAAAATTTATTTTTGTAGTGTACATAGTAGTCCTCAATTCTTTTGACAGAATTATATTTTTAAAAGAGTTTATATATGACAATGATACCATTATGTTTTGGAACAATGCTGAGACATAAAATACAATGCACATTTTTCATGATATCCCATTTGCAAACAAAATCAAGGTCAACAGTAGTAAGAAGAGAGTGGAATATTGCATGTCATTCTGAACTGTTTAGGGTTACCATTTTGTGATCTAGTGTGGTTCTCAATTTTAAATCATAAATGAAAATTTGTACAAACTCTAAACATTAATGTTCAAACACTGATAGAAATTCTAACATGAATAAAATAATTATAACTTATTGTTTACGTATTTTGCTTGTGGAACATTTATTAAAAATGGTGGCTTGCATTACTTTGATTCATATAGACTAACTGAAACAATATTCTGGACAATCTTTTTAAACGCGGTAATGACCTTAATTGTTTAACATGAAATGTTTATGGTGGGATTTTAAAGACCTGCATAGAGGCCATCTCAGAGTTGCAACAAATCTTTGGTGTGCAGCCACAGATCTATAATTCTGACAGATTGTGGACTGAAACTGCTTTGCTGCCTAAACAATAAAGGGAGTACTTCATTGAATTCTCAAGAACCAGATCTAATGGATTAGCAGTGTTAATCGGTTATAACAAGGAATAATCTTGTGGTAGGGTGGGCAACCTTTCAGGGCCATGGACTGAACCTAAGATTTTGAAGAGGCTAAGGACCACATCTGATATGTGAGTAGAATAGAATTTGGGGTAACTTTGAAGGTTTTGTTTGCTTTTTAACTATGAAATACATACATGATAGCTTAAATTATAGTTTTTTCATGTGTTCCACATTTCAAAATGGAAAGCAATTATCCTGTCAGGTTTCAGTCCACCAAAGGCTGCAAAAAGGGTTTTAACTTGCCCATCCCTGCATTAAAACATATCCAATGATAATCCATCACAATTTCATTTGTTCAAGTTAATTTTATCCTACATTTGTCAAAGCACAGTGCATAAAAGTGTGTATTGGGTGTAAACATGTATGCCTTCAATATAAGAGGAGTGAGTCCTCAACAGAATGGCCATGGCAACCTCTGTTGGTGTTCTCTTGGCTCCCTACCCCATCACCTCTGGGGTTTGACAACTTCAGTAAGCATTCTACAAATTGGCATATTGAAAAAAACCCCACACAAAAATACAAAATGAGAATGGACACAACAAATTAGATTATCATCAAGGTTACAAGTAGTATGGAAGAAGTCATGGGAATGATCTGGTAGAAGCAAAGTAGACAGGAACACTAGATTTACGGTGATCTGTAACTGACATTTTTCTCCTCATGGATGCAGCTTCCTAGATTGGATTGTTTAAAGTTCATTCAGCATTAATTTAGAAACCACTTTTCCCATTTATATTTCATATCTTTTTACACTATTCAATATTACTCTTTGGTCTCTGTTAAACCTACCTATGATTCTTATTTCCTTTAACTTTTTTTAAAATCATTTTTTTTGTCAGGGAACAACATTTGTTTAAGACTAAACTAAACATGTAGCTAAATCCTTTGACATAACATAAGTGGCCACTTCAGAGTGTCCCTCATTGAGAATGTATAGTGCCCTAATTATACAAGGTGTGCACTAAGCTGCAATATAAGCGATACCTCAGAGGAGAATCTGAAACAGGCTGATTATAACTGAATTATCACAAGTCATACTTCAATTGCTTTTAATGACTAGCATAAGTAATAAGAATAATAACAGGCCTATAATACAAAGAATAAAGTCCTGGTCTAAATAGACTTAGTGGAACAGTGTGTGTGTGCCAGGAACTGGCACAAGTGGCTTTGAAATACTTTCCCATTCTAAATTTTCACAGTTGAGTCCAATCCACAAAAGCTCTGGGGAAGTCCACGTACACTTTGTTTATAACAGTTGAAAGGTGAAAGGTTAATACAGTATTGTTAATACTGATAAAAATGAAGAAAAATATATTTACAGCAATAGCAAGGAAAAAAAGGAAAATTATTGCAAGAAAATCTTAATTTTATAGACTTCAATACAGCGGATCTGAGCAGCAGTTTCACGTCTGAGATACCGGTAATTCATATCAATCTGTAATATAATTATATCAACGACACAAATGGGACAATTATATCATTTGTATGACATTATCACACAGGTGATATAAACTGCCATAATGATCAAGTCCTGTGTTTAATATGACATTTGTAAAGAATAAACCCTCAATTGGTGCATCAAAAGGAGATTATGCTGTAATTAATTTTTTGTCTTCTGGTCTACTTTTGGGGGCCTTTTTTATTTTTGCCAAATTAAGAAAATTGTTTATATATATATAAGGTCACATTTTCTTTGCAAGAAAGTTACCAAAATCGATATCACAAACTAGAATTAAAAACTGGATCATTTTCCTTAGGAGACAACAGGAAGCAAATAAATATTAAGCTATGTTCTCGGTGAGTGCTGTGGTAGTTAAGGAGTTGTATTTTCTTTTAAGCTTTTACTTGTTTGTTTTTTTTACTTATATCCTTCTTTGTTTTTACACTTCCAACATACATTTGACATATATCTTAGATAACTTATCTGGTGTTAAAATATCAACGATATATCATCTTGTAAAAATTCTCTTTAAGCTTAATATTATAATATATTCAATGGAATTTGAAAAAATGGGAATGAGCCATTTGGAGCCAGTCACAGAGTTTTAAACGAGGAGTTTTGTCAAGGCAAAATGCACTAAACTAAAATAACTCTAGAAAGCCAATATGACAAATTTGTTGCCTGCTGTAAAATGTCTGTTAGTTTCTGCTCTATTCCATTTATAATATTAAATAGATATTGAAAGGCAACATAAATCTATTGTTTTGTCACAAAGGAAATTGAATCCTGCAGTGCAGCTGATGGACTTCTCACTGCTTCATTTAGAGAACATTTAATACTAATTTGATCGGAGGGGGGAAAAAATAACCTTCCTTGCAAACTGCTACATCAGGAAAAATATTACAAAGTGGAATTAAAAGGTTGTATACACTGCTGCACTGAAGTTAATAGTTTATTTTCTCACTTGATTTATGATGGTGAGGAATCATTCATTCCCAACAGTAAAATCAATTTTACATCTTCCAGCCCGAGATGCAATGAATTCTTTAAAAACCTATTTATAATTCTGATGGAACCACAACCAATACTTGACTGGCAAATTAATGATTTGCTATATCTTCAAGCATTAAGGCTTCTCGGAGCATTGAATATACATAGAAGATATCTTGAAGCTAGGAGAAGTTGCCACAAAGGATATTAACATATTGAAATTGTCAGTCCAGAGTAGTGGCCTCTTTGCTGGCGTGTCAACAAATACACACCCAAGCAAAAGAAATAATTTTGTGTCTCCTCCTCTAGGCCACTCTGACCAGTGGTACTCAGCAGTAACATGGAGGCCAGGCCTGGCTTCAGCCCCATTGCTACTGCTACCACTCAACAAGGCTGCCTTGCACAGTTCACCAAGGTGTGTGAGCCTTGGGAATGCTATATTTGCCTCTATGGCACAGCACTCCCCAGAATCTGTGCGCTACTCACCTTCAGCAGTGGTCTCCTTGTTAACAGGCTCTGGCAGCTCAACGGAGGCTGTTTCAAGACACACAAAGACCTTCGTTCCTGAAGCAACTTCAGAGAATGGTCTCACGCAGTCTCTGCAAACCACATGAAACATGCCCCATTCTTGTGTGATTTTCGGAAGCTCTGATGGCCTCACAGGAGCACTTTATGATGTGTGGACTTCAACTCCTAGAATTTCAACAGCATGTTAGGAGTTGAAGTCCACCCATTTTAAAGTTGCCAGGTTTGAAATACAGTGAGCTAAACTATGGCTAGGCAACCCCACCTCACCACTGTAGAAAAAACAGAAAAACAGCATTTTTTTACAGCATTGCATTGGTTAACAATAGACTTCAAGACCCAAGTGCTGATTATCACTTACAAAGCACTATAAATTGAAGCTCTAGGATACACCAGACATCACCTTTACAAAAGTACACTTGCCCATCTGGTCTAAATATTTCTAGTGGGCCTGCTACATATGGCCTATTGTAGGCAGTGGGCACTTCTTTGCAGTGTCCCTCCATGCTTCCTTTGGTTTTACATTATATTCTCTGCCTCTTTAAGGTGCTAAAATTACAGTATCCTTGTTGCTTTGTGTCTTTAGCCAAACTGATTGCCTATGCTCATCTTGGATGTGTCTGATTAGTTCTAGGGTTAGATTGTCAGTCAGATCCATACTTTCTACGCCAACAGACATGATCTATTCATTGACAGTCACCCAGGGTCACTTGGATAGCTGTCTAAATTTGATAAATAAAAAAATGCTTTCAAGTTTGTTTGCTTGTCTGAGACAAAGTGGGGGGGGCATGGAAAAGAAAGCAAAAGAGCTAAAATGACGTTCTGTATTGCAGCCCCGAGCTTCGCTACTCAAGATTACTTTAAGAGTCTGTCGTTAGCAATTGTCAGCCTGCAATTTCAGGCTGACATTCTGCGTCCAAAGGACGGCTTTCCCGCCTTTTAGTCAGCCTCCCGCCTAGCCTCCGAAGGGCTCAAGGGGTTAAAAGGCCGCGCACGGCGAGGAAATCCCACCTTCTGCGCCTTAGATTGGCTCAAGGAAGCTACCGGGAGGAGCAACATCCTCACCCAGCGGCCATTGGCCGCACAGGCTGCCGTTCGCGGCCTCTCCGAATCTCCCCCGCAAAGGAAGATTTGAAAGTTGGGCGGGTGGCAACTCTCGGTGAGTTGCGGGCGAGCGGGAGCGGCTGCGGAGCAAAGCGGCTGCGGAGCCCTTGGGTTGAGATCTCGCTGGAGGCAAAAGCCAAGCTAAATATGGAAATAACGAAAGGAGAGGGGGAAAAAAGGCAGCGGCGGTGAAGGCTGCTGCTCTGCTTACTGATTCAAAGGGGGACACGGGACTTCAATGGGGACGAAAAGCGCGCGTGGAGCTGCGCTTTGCATTTCCTTCCGTTTCAGTAAAAGCTGCTTGGATTGTAACATCCGTTTTCTGACTGGTTCGAGTAAATATTGATCGTCCGTAATGTGATTTACGTGAGCTCGATTGATTGACGTGTCACTGAATCGCTTTCGACTCCCAGCGACTACGTGGATTTTTTCCCCGGGAACTTGAGCTCAACGCCCTCCTGAGCAGAATTCCCACCAGTGACCCCGTCTGCCCCCCCCAACCCCCCGCGGGATCCCGTTGGCAATTCATCCGGACGTCTTTTCTCTCTCCCTCTAGAAATCGCATTCCTCCCCCCTCTTAGATTTCCCCTCCCGTGGCAGTTGCGTTTCTCATTTCCTACAGGCTGGGGTGGGGGGGACGGGGACAACTTGTTCCACGCAGACTCGTGATGCAAAGATTTCCACGCCGGTCTGTCCCTGCGTTCTCCCAGTGCTAGACCTGAGCGTCAGCGAGCCTCCGCAAATAAGGAGCCCGTGGAGGACTCCAGCCTTGTGTTATTTCCCCACCGGGGAGCAGGGTGGAAAACCGGACTTGCATAGGAAGGGGCAGGGGGAAGAGGGTAGTTGTGATAGCGCGCTTCCCTTTTAAGGAATGGCGGGAAAACCTCGGAGATAAAAAGACAGTGGCAGATTAACGGCACCTTAATGGCTAAAATGAAGGATGTAGGAAGTGTCATAATTTGCTTGGCTGTTTATACTTCTACCACCCTTCCTGACTCCTCACGTCCAAACGCCCGAGACTTCCTCCAGGGCAGAAGTTAGAAAGAAGTTTTGCGCCTCTCGCGCAGGCGCTGTCCGGGGATGGTAGAAATCGCGCGGGAAAGAAACGCCACGGAGATGCTTTCCCGCCACTTGGGCGAAATAAAGCGCCCTTCTCTCCCAGAAAAGAGCCTCGTGCAAAGGCTTCGTAGCGTCTTAACAGCGTTGTCGTGCTCACGCTCCCCGCCTGGCTGTTCTTTTGGTTGGGAAGGCCGGGTGGGGTGGAACTCTTGAGTGTCCTCTGCCAGAAGAAATGCTTTATTTGTATGTCTGCATATAAAGCTGAATACAGGCAGTCTCGACAGTTCACTTAGTGACCGTTTGAAGTTAGAACGGCACTGAAAAAAATGACTTAATGACCGTTTTTCACAATTATGACGGTTGCAGTATGCCCTCGGTCATGTGATTTACATTGGGACAACTGACTCATATTTATGATGGTTGCAGTGTCCCAGAGACATGTGATTCCCTTTTGCTACCTTCTGACAAGCAAAGTCAATGGAGAAACCACATTCATTTAACGTGTTACTAATTTAAGAAGTGCGGTGATTCACTTAAAGGTGGCGAGAAAAGTCGTAAAATCAGGTAAAATTCAACAAATTTCTCACTTAACAACATAAATTTTGGGCTCAATTGTGGCCATAGGTTTAGTTTACTTTATTGTCATTGCACATCGTACAATGAAATTAAATTGAGGACTACCTGTTTGTAAGACCAGAGGGAAATGTTAGTGTTCCCCTTCCAGAAATCTTGAGTGTCAAAAAAGTCAAAGGTGGATGCAATGTATGATCGCTGCTTTGTTCCTTTTTTTATATCATATAGTTGCAGTGGCCATCTTGATACTTATGGCACCCCTCTTGTGAGCAAATTTGTGTCGTAATTCCTACCACATACACTAAGCTCTCTATTGATTTTCTCTTTGCCCGGATCTTTGAGCTGAATTGAATAGTTCAGTTTTGCTGCCTCTTGGATTTCCTCCCATGCCTCACTGAGGTAGCATTAGGAGATATGGGGAATAAAAAAAAAGATTGTCCTTTTCCCTCAGGCCCCCATCCTCCAGCTCTTCTATTGCTGGCTCCTCATGATAAATAAATATGAGAGAGGATAATGACATAGGAGGAAGCAGGAGACTTATATTTGTTGTGAACATTGTTGCTGAATCACAGATGTACTGGTCCTAGCAAGTATCACATGGAGGAATTGTTTAGCATGATTAAGAGCCCCACATCTAGATGCTGACCACATGCAGACCTGTTTAGCATCAACAAACATTATTTAATCTCTTAAATTTTAACAGTGCCTTGAATATAATGAAGTGGAGTAAGAAATAACAATTTAAAGATAAAAATATAAAGATTTTTAAAACCTTTTTGTTTAATTTTTTTATTAAAATCTTCCCATTCTTGCATCAAACCAGGAAACTGAGCTCAATGTCTGTCTTTCAGTCAGTTGTTTGATGGATGATTTTTATCGGCTTGGTTAAACTTATTTGGACGGACAGAAGTTATTTATACATACTGTTGAATTTGGCTAGAAGTGGTTGTATATAATTGTAATCTTAGCATTGTAAGGCACTTGGAATTGTGTGGCGTACACAGTTTGTAAGAATAATTGAATTAATAAATGGGATTTTTCTGGCAGGAAGGACAGCACATCCCATATAGTAGTAACTATTCACCATAATATAAAGCAGCAAATTGCTCAGCTTTGGAACCACTGTAAAAGAACTACTGTAGAGAAAAGTATGAGGAGGAGACAATGATTTCTCCCCACTCATCCTGTTTTGAGGATGCTTTGAACAAGTACACATCCTACTAAATCAGATTGCTTGCTATTAAATATTATATTTCCTAGCATTCTGTTACCTTATTGTGCAAACTGAAGCTTCGGGGTAGGTTGCAAATCAGACGTGTAATAACATCTACTTGCTTCCATTGTTCAGAGGCTGCTATTTTATGTTTGTGCTAATACTGTATACAATCCTCTTGATTTATAACTATTGATGGTTGTAGCTTCCCTATACACTGTACAGTAGAAGACTTTGAACCAAGTTGGCTTTGTTTTGTCGCAAAGTAAGAGAAAAGAGGCCTGAATAAATGGGGTATTTTTTTTTTCATCATCTGTAAGTGAAGATCAAGCCATCTATTATTCTGAATAAGAGTGAGGCTTTGACCTCATGATAAGAATGTCTAGGTTAAGTTGCTGGGCTGAGAGCTAGGTTCAAATCTTCATTTTACAGTGCAGTTTATTGCTGAATTTTGAACCTATCTTATTGCAGGAAAGATTGTCCCCTTTAAAGCCTGGCAGATGCTTTGCTAATGGGATGAAATCTAAAATGTGGAAATTGGGAATGTTCATGCATGGTATTTAAATGACAGCTATTTCTTTATATGAGATAAAGAAAGTAATCCTCAATTCAGAGCAAAGTAAGCAACACCCAAATTCAGGGTATATTGTCAGTTTTTAGGTGAGAACACTGATCCTGTATTTTTACTAACAATCTGCCACAGATAATTGTAGGTAAGGTAATAAGAGGTGAATTGATCTGCTAGATTTATATTCTGCCTTTGTCCATGAACTCAAAGCAGTATATTTACTAGTCCCTCCAAGACTTTCACGACAATTCTTTTCAGCTGAGAGAATGAGTGGCCAAAGTCATCTAGCAAGTATCCATTTGCCATGTTTCTCTATTGGCTTAACTCTTTAATGAATAATTTCTAATTTTTCATTAACAGCTGTAGAATAAAGACCTTTTATCAGTTAGACTTTTTAACTGGAATTTGAGAATCTAAAAATAGTGGTCATAACACAACTATTCTTGGGACAAATATTAACATCTTGTTAGCAATGTATTTTGTGGAGGGTTGCCCTAAGTTTACATTTCCCCCTCTGGTTTTTGTTATATACAGATGATTGATCTGCCACTGCCATCTCTTGGATAGAAATAGATTTGCTAAACAAATACTTCATTTTTGCCCTCTTGTGGACTGGCATTTATTCAAAATCTTGAAAATCTAACATGATTCTTTGTAGTATCAACACATGACTAAGATGTTCAGTGAACAATTACAATATGAAAATTAAATCAGTTTTTGTAGTGGTGTTATAATATGTGGCCTAACTTTAGACTTCACTGCTTCTCCATATTTTTCTGTTGTAATTGTTGTAATATCTTTCATATAGCAATCTAAATTTCCTGGTATAAATGTAACTAATTCTTTGTTAAAGAATGTGATCTCTTAGTACTGTGTGAACTTATCAGGCAAATAATCCAAGATAAAAGAGTAATAATTTTAGGCAAAATGCATTAAATAACATGGAATCTAACTTCTATGACCATATTTTAAAAAATATTTATTAAAGATTATAATTGCAATAATAAAAACTAATACAAACTAGAAGTGTAAAAGTTTGAAGGAAAAAGAAAAAAATGGACAAAAGAAAAGAAAAAGACTGCAATAAAGAGAAAAGAAATATATAAAGCGACTTTCAAACGTCAATACAAGTATAAACAATTTAATAACTTTTAACCTTAATTTACAATCAGTTATATCTCTTATCTATAAACAAATCCATAAAACATCATTTCCTGGTGTTGGCAAAAATCCATTAAGGATTGCTAGAAGCTTCAAATTCAAATATCTATTACAGTCTTTGACTAGCCTTTACAATAGGTATAGTAAAAAGAGAAATAGTTTAACACAGCAATTGTTATTGGGGAAGGGAAAAATAATAGGACAATAAAAATATATCTAATTAAAAAGTTTGTGCCATTGTATATCTTGGTAAAAATATTTGGCCACCTGATATATATGTGTAGGGTTAGCATCCTTTCAAAGATAATAAACTTAAAATGTGTCTATATGGCTCTCTTATTTGGAAATAATTGAGGCAATCATAGCACATCACATCTTGGGGTATCAGAAAGGAGACTGTATGAGAACATAGGAGAGAGTTTCTACCTCCTTTGATCTGCAGGGGCAAAATTTCTATGAATAAAGAGTCTCATGAAATATTTGTCTCCAGTAGAGCTGGTGGGAGGGCGTCAAATTGGGCTCTGGGAAAGGCTAATTTATATTTGCTTAGTGTTAAATTAACACAAGATTCATCCAAGCTTTAACAAACTACCTTTGTAAATCGAGGTCACTCTCTTGATTTATTATTTGTAGTATCCTTTGAATTTTTAAAGCATCAACCAATTTCTTTTATCTGTCCAATAAAATATCTTTTTTTAATATCTTGTCTGTTAGTGGATCCAGTTTCAATGTCAACTCTGTCTCTGTCTTGTTGGATGAAATTTGTTCCTCTTCTGCTGTTTCTTTACAGATCTTTTGGACATAATCTATCCATAGAAACAAACACTGCTATTAACATAGGATAGGTGATATTAACTTCTGATCCATTTCTCAGAAGTGTCCTTTCCAATGTTAAAATATTTTGTGTCATTCTGGAGTTGCTAATCAAATTTATGTATTCTTTAATTAAAATATTTAATTTTGTCTAGTGTCCAATTGTTAAAAGTGCTTATCTCTCAAAAAATTAAAAACTTGAACACGTGAAGGATTATTTATAATTAATTCCAAAAGCTCATTCTGAATTTTTCTAGACCCTTAATCTGGTTATAACTTTCCCAAATCAAAAAGTCTTACTTTTTATTGTTTATTTCAATTTGTTTTTAAGTTCTTAACCTTGTAGTTAAACTTTACTTAAGAATTGAAGCCAGACTCTCCGTTTTTTTCAAACCTATCGATCCAAAGGTATCTAATAGCTGAAAAGGAGTTAACAAGAATTTCCAGATGTGAGTAGAAAGGGTAGATAAACTTAGTACCTTGTTCTCTTATCTCCTAGTGCTTAAAACCCACTGGACACCAGTCTTGCGATCTCCTTGTAAGGAGTAATTGTCTGGAGCACTTGGGGGCGATCTCCTTCCCTCCTTCTCCAGAGAGGTCGAAGAGCCAGTCTACTTACCAGGTCTTGGTTCTTTGCTGCAGTTAATTGGCTTTGCTTTTTATGGAACTGTCTTCACATTGAAGAACTGTCTTCATATTGTTGTTCTGGAAGTCCCCTTATCAGCAATAGTCTGAGCATATTTTTTGAGAGACACTTTTGTGTACTCACTGTACAACTGATTCTGCTGATCGCAGGAGTATTTTGAACTTTTTTTTCTTCATCTGGGATATTTAGTAATCAAAACATAGGCCCATGAAACAATTCTAGAGTTGGTGCCTATTTGTCAACCTTCATCATGGAATGGGATAATTCCATCCCATTCCACTCAGATAGATTATATCTATTTTAAAATGTTTCTGCCACTGACTTTTATTTTTTACCATTTGACTTCCTTGGTTTCTTTTTAATTTCCTTAAAAACTGTAATAGAATTTTTAGAAGAGCATTTGCATGGGGAAATATAAATGCTTTTTACTTCCTTACTGCTTTTCATCCAAAATGGATCGTTATGACCTTTTTGTACTGAGCAGTACAAAATAATTATATATTTTTAAAAATCTCACTAATAATTGAAATGTGCAGGGGTTTATGCATAAGAAAGTAGACTGTCCCCTCTTAGGGCACATAGTATTGTTACATTTTAGTTTTAAGTTTTACATTTTGACTTCTTTTGTGGGGGAAGGGGAAGATGCCAAGAAGCTTCAATTGCCTTTCATAATAAGAGCATCCTCTGTATCTGAAGAAGGACTACACAGCATACAGTATTCCGTTTCTGGATTTTTTTTAGTTGCACGATATGTTTCAAATTTTCAGCTTTAAATTGAAAATTAGCATTTCTATTAATTTTAAACATTTGTTTGATCAGTATAGTAATGAAAGCACCGTATATTACATACAACAAATATCACTTTTACCATGTGAAGTTTTTTATTTCATCCAAACCTCCATTTGTTACATCATAAATGATATGTTTTCATATCTCAATTAAAAGCAGTTTGGCTTACCTAATTTTGTTTCATTGTATTATATCTACCTTAGCGTTAGCAAAAAGTATTTCCACTTGTGCAAGGTGAAATCCATTTAACTGTACTACAATTATCTATGCTATCTTTAATAATATTCCAGAAGATTTCTCTGCTCTCAAGACAAGTCTGTCCGGAAGGACTGGAACAAGGAATTACAGTAGGGGAAAAATAGAGTTTTTAAATTGGGGGGTCTGTTTTGCAATAGTGCAAAATCATCATTAGATACACTCTTGATTTATTATTATTTTTAAATAAAGGTACAATCATATTGGTTAACATAATTATTGGTATTAAATATAAAATTATGTGGATTGATCTGTTTTGTATGCTATAAAATTTTTAATATTAGCGGTATTTGAAAGGATATGTGTAATCTGTTCTTACTGTGTGATGCCATTTCCTTCCGTATGACTAATTGCCCACTTAGGAAAAAAATGCTCAGTGAATTCCCAGGAGTCTAGACTGGAATGTGAAGTCCAAAAACAGCTTAGTGGCAAACAATTTCTGTACTGTTGTCAAGAAAATATGGATATGTCCAAATAGTCCAGGTGTTGAGTTTTACTAAAGATAATTAACTCAGAGAATACATTCTAAAATATATCCATTTAATGTATTGGTTAAATGCTTCTGCTATCACTTTGTTTTATAATGAACATTCATAGATTTGGACTGCAAAAATCCAGATAAAGAAAGCCTAGCTCTTTGATATCTATTAATTGTCTATATTTTCTAAGCCCAGATCTGATATTTCTAAATATATGGACCATAATTGATGCTCGCTGGTGTGTTACCTTTAAAACTATTAACATAAATTACTCACTAAAGTGTGCAATTCAGACACTAATCCAGAGTTCATTCAATATAATAAAGTTAATCTGTTCCATGTTAGAAATGCTGCTTACTGAGTCTGAAGGATGTAACAAATACCCCATGCCTAAGCTCTGCAGGGTTTCCTGCTTCTAAAAGTGGAGAACAACAAGAGTTTGCCTGGGAGGTTCTGAGGTAGGAGGAGCAAGGCTCTACTTTGTTCTCTTCCAGAAAGGCTAAAGTAACTTGAGCAGAATGATAGTTATCAAGAACACCTCAGTCAGTAGTAGGCTCTATAAACTTGGGTGAGGAGGATATTCACATCTATAGCAGCATAAATATTAATTAAGAAAACAGAACATAAACTAGAAGGAGTAATTTTTCACTTCAAAGGGATAGGTTACATGGCCGTTCACATCCATAATTTCTGCTAATAACTATTAAGAACTAATGTGCCAAGTAACTATACTGTGGGTCATTTTTTCAGGTGCTTTTATAGCATGAACAGAATCCTGTTGTTTCACCTTGAACATCTCTTGAGTACTGTCAGAAGAATCTTTGCTAACTGATTTGCCTTTAAAAGAATCTTTTTCACGGCATCAGTTTAGTCTTCTTATTTCCTCGAAATGGTTTCATTAAGGGAGTAGATTTTCCTGCTTGGTTTTGTGTAAAATATGCAAGATTTTAGTAAAAGTTGGGTCCCAAGGTGCTATATGGTATGAGAGCAGACTCGTTGTATACAATTGCATACTTCTTGATTCCTATTCTTTAAAATAATAGATGACCTTCTAAAATGTTTCATTATTTCAGTTACTCCAAACATTTGAGTTATTTTTGTGCATTGGAGTGTGTGTGTGAAACTGGTCTTAAAGCTCCTTAGTAGCCCAGATGCCTTCCATTCTTCAATGCCACATACCCTACCCAAAATGTTCTCATTTCCTTCCTTGGTTTCACTTAGTTTTGATAGTACAAAAAAATCATTGATAGCCTCTTGGGAAGGGGTAGACTGATGTTTGAGTGGCATGCATAGTATGAGTGGAATCATTGTTTTTCTTGGCCTGTTGGGAAGTATGCAAGTATATTAAATAATTCAAATGAAATGGAAAAGGGGATTTGCTCATTAATTTTCATGTGTCTGTAGTGCCAAGATTTCATTAATTGTAAAAGCCTTTTAAGCCTTTTTCTTTTTATTATTTTGTAAACTGAGAAACTACCATGCAGTAAATTGGTAGGCACAACACTCAGCTTTCTCTGAAAACATGCAGGTCTCAATTATATTTGTTCACTAATCTGTTAAAAATTATCCTTGTAGGAGTCATCTTATATTATCTTGATCTGTGCAGAATTACTAACATTACTTACTGAATGTATATTTAACATCTGGGGATCCAAGGTCTGCAAAATTGTATTAAAGATGGGTATACAACATGGTGATAAGAAACCTACTCTGTCTTCATTAGTTGTACCAGTGGGAAGTGAGAGAAAAAAAGACATAAAGACTTAAATGAAAGATATTTATGAAAAGTCCTACTGTCTTGCTAATCTTTAAACACCTTGAGTATGTAATGAACTGGGATCGTGTTTATAAGCTAACCAAGCACCATGCACCAAATGGTAATTCTTGGAATTATTGTACCACCTTTGTGTAAAATGTCCAGCTGAATTGGTTAAAGAGTAGGGTGGGATCTTGGACTGTATTTCATTGGAGGGAGGGAGAAGGGAAGGAAGGGAGTTACCCCTTCTCTGCAAGAATTGTATTTAATTTATGGTAAAATTCTGATGCTGACGTAGTTATACAGAATATTTGAATATGCATACTACATGGACATTTATGATTTGTTTTATTTTAAAAGATTTTGGATTTGTGAATGCTGAGAATTAGCAGTGTTATTCTCTTGTTCCAAACATGTGGTTTTTGGATGAAGTATTGCAGCTCAAGGATGTCCTTACTGCATTTGTTTCTTGCTGGTTATGGGTTTTGCATGCCAGTGCGTGTTTCCATAATCATTGATATCTATTCTGCTTTTTTGTCCTATTATTTAGTAAACAAAAACAAAAGGACAAGTGCCAGTGAAGTGCTGCATTTTGATATATGGATTGCGTTTTATTCCCTTCTTACTTTTAATAGACAAAGCCATTCCATTTTAGGAGTAGTTTGGTAATGCATCTCATAAAAACTGCACAAATTTTTAATTCAGTATCTCGTAATGAAAGTTATTAATAGTTACTAAGAGAGAGACTTTTTTCATTTGTTCCTTCCCCCCTTTTTATTCCATTAAGGTGACAGGATGGTTGAAGATAGTGGAGTCTCTAAGTCAAGCATTGAGTTTTGGCTGAACAAGACTCTTGAGTGGGATCAGATCACCACTTTAGAATCTCAGCAAGATGTCTGCCTTCACTTGCCTGAATTACAGGAATTTCTCCTGCAGATTTATGGAGCTTTGAAACATATGGTAAGTGAATTAACTGAAAGAATGAACTGTTTTGAAGACTGTTACAGAAACATTCTGCACCCCACATTTTGACAAGATAAAAAGCTAACAGTAGCAGAGAGCCTTGTAGTACTGACCTAATGTATTGCTGGATCATAGAAGCAAATTGGGGAAACAGCCATAGGTAATGCAAACAGGAATGTGTTTCCTGTGCTCCTGATTTATTATGAAATGAACCTTTTCTTTTTGTTTGGTTATATTCTCATGGTTATATTCTCACATGAGATTTCCTATCCAATGCAGTAAGCTTTTAAAAATAATTTAAACAAGTATTTAGTTCTCATTCTCATGCCCTATATTCATTAGGTACAGATCCTTAACTTAGAATCCTAAAATTATAAGTGATCTCTTAAACCATGGAGTCTGCTGGCCTATAAACTTTATTGTTATTGCTTGCAAAATGTTTTCAGATCACCGTTGTGTGATCACAGGCAAATATCTATTTTGCTTCTGCTATTTTGCTTCTGTTATTAGGTCATAATAATTTGTAGAAGGCAAATTGCAAGTAATTAGGATATTGTTATATGTTGTGTGCAATAAAATATATGTTGTTGATAATGGCAGTTAGCCTATAAAATTAGTATAAACAGGAAAGCATTTTGATCATAATAATAAGTGGCAGATTAGCTACTGAAAAGTCTATTTTTTTAGCAGTTGCCTATGTTTCTGAGGACATAACTTTTTCCCTTGAAATTTCTAATTGTACTGAATTACTTATGAAGTTTGGCTTCTGTATTTGACTCCACAATGTCTAGGGTTAGGGTTCCAAATGTAGATCAAAGCTGAAGAATTTATTGTAGTGAGAAGGATGATTATCTTTACTGTTACTTGCATATTATCTTGGTTTACTACCATTTAAAAAGCTATTTTAATATTAGTCATTAAAGCTACAAAAAAGAAGATGGAAATGCCTGATTGCATAAGAATGTTTATTAACTGCACCATGATTTACTTTTATAGCAAAGCTTCTTTCTATTTGGTTAATTTTTCTTTAGGTTTTGTAGTTATAGTGTCTGTTAAATTTCAAGTTGCAACTCATATGAAATGTAGCAAATATTAATTGAAATATTAAGATTTCTTTCTACTGTGGTTGGGCTCAGTCCTTCACATAATGTATAGAATGATGTAAGTATGCCTTTTTAAGTAATTTGCTTTTATTTATTATTCACTTACATCTTGTAAGTTAAAAAACCCCAACAAAAATAGTTTTCTTAGTATATTTTTGTGTATTTCCCCTTTCTTTGAAGAAGATAGGCAGTTTCTAAATTTGATACATAAAATAAGTAAATAATTAATACTTAATTATAACGTCTTCTATAAAAGCATTGTGTTACTCCACAAAAAGTTGGATTGGGTGGAAAGCTGTTAAAATACTTTAAACCTCAGTTTACAACTTTAATGTTTTCTTTTTGCTGTGTTGATTTCTATTTTTCAGTATCTCTGTAAGAACAATTGAGTAGACCAGCGGTAGTGACTCTATAGTATGTAAGGCAGTAGTGTGAACAGCTGTGATTGCATGTGCACAACTCTAAGTGTGAGGTGTAAGTGAGGAGGAAAGTATTTGGTATGGTGGTCCAGGAATCAGGGCTAAGGCTTGGGGGTACCCAGTGGGAGTGGGAAAAGGCCTGTGGGAGACCCAAGGGGGCAGGAAGCAGAGTGAGTGGGGGAGACTGGAGCAGGCAAGCCTGTGCTAGGCCTCTAAGGGCTGCCCCCACCCACCCCTGTGTTCCACCTAATGGCCTGCATGTTTGTTTAACAGTTTATTGGAGAGAGCGAGGATGGGGAGGATTGCTAAATGAGATGCTTCACTTAACAGCCATTGTGATAAGTGACCATAATGAGAAGATTCCATTACTGTATCTTGAGGACTATCTGTACATTTAGGTAGCACTTGTTCCGAAGATGTTCTGGCCTTAATTTCCATTTTCCCAATCCCCTTCCGTTGTGGACAGCCAATGTGTTTTGGCACCCATTAATTTCAAGACTAAGCATCCTCTTTAATTTCAGAACTCAACAACTGCAGTCCAAAAATTTCCATTAATTGGTCAGTTATTGGGAAGACTTTGTTGGAATCCTTTTGTCATTGGTTACGGTGAGTGTTTATAACTTTCATTAATTGATAATTAAGGAAGTGTTTATTAAAATTAACACTTTCAATGTAAGCATCAGACAGTGGTCCATCTAGCATAATTATACACATTTACTGGCCTCAAGATTACAGGCAAGGGTTTTGTAATGAAAGCAACACTTGCCCAAAATAATTAAAAAAAACTAATAGTATCAAATACTTTGTAATAAAATTAAAAGAAAACGGATAAAACACAAAGTCGGACATTACTAAATGTTAATCTATAAAATTTGTTCAATAATATTAAAGATAGAGATTAGCATTATAGAGCCAGAGTTTCCAGCAAGCATCTGCAGATGCATCTCCAGAATTCCAAAATAAAAATGGTAGAAAATCTTCAAGACAAAACTTAATCCTCAAAATAAGATTTTGAGAGTTCATTTCAGAATCTTCAGGTCTCTTGGGTTTTACCATTTTTGTGGGTTCCCCATGCAGAAATTCTTACTGTCTGAAAAGGCTGGGGCACATCTCTGGAACTGCAGGGTTCAGTGTCTTTGTAGGAGGAGCATTTCTAGCAGAATCATTCTATTCCAGCCAATTCATTCTTTGGCAGGAATTCCAGAGGCAATCTTTCCTGGCACAGGTTGTCTTGTGTTTATCATTTCTCATATTAACTATTGCAGTGCACTCTGTGTGTAACAACCTTTGTAGACTCCCTATTAGATGCAAAATGCATCAATTTACCAGTGCCGTGTGTCTATGGAGATTCTCAGTCATCCAGGTCATGGTTGTCCCAAAGGTGCTTTTTCAAGAGACAACTGGACTTTCTGTTTTTTCTTTGAAGACGTTTCGCTTCTTATCCAAGAAGCTTCTTCAGTTCTTTCCCACCATCCAGTCAGAACTAAAGAAGCTTTTTGGATGAGAAGTGAAATGTCTTCAAAGACAAACCAGAAAGTCCAGTTGTCTCTTGAAACAGCACCTTTTGAACTACCAGTGCCATGGTTTTGAGAGTTCTGCACTAGTTACCAGTATGTTTCCATGTTTAACTCAAAATACTGGTTGTAACATGTAAAGTCCTTTTTATCTTGGCACGTATCAGTATGTGCCCCAAGAACTGCTTATTCTAGGTAGAAGTGACTCATCTAGTATATCCAGCTATATTAGTTTAGAGCATCACTTCCAAATGAGAACAGAAGAGCCAGAACATGCTGCTACTTACTAAATGCTGTATTACACTACATTATGGAATGCTATATTATTGAAATACCCTCATTCCCACAGATTCAAATGGCCTCATTTACCACCCCAGATAATTTGTCAGACGGCCTTGAAGACAAAATCCTTTCACATCGTTTTAAAATGGATAAGGAATGTTTATAGAATCCAAAATTTTATAAGGGCAGGAACACTATATTTTATGGATTTATATACAGGTACTCCTTGAGTTATGATGGCAATTGGGACTGGAATTTTATCGCTAAATAACATGTGCCTGGCTAGGTGCAAGGCGGCCTTGCGGAGAGCCAGGCTGCACAGGGCAGCAGGGGCTATGGGGTGTAGGGAGCCAGTAGGGCAGAGATGAGGGGGAAATAGGCAGGTAGGGGAGGTGAAGCACTCCTGCAGTCATGTGGGTAGGCTGCCAAGCACCCACATTTTGATCGTGTGATTGCAAGAGGGCTGCAATGGCTATAATTTAAGGGACAGGGAGTAAGTATCAATTTTTCAGGGCCACCATAATTTTAAACAATCACTGAACAAATGACTATAACTTGAGAACTTCTTATAATTTGTAGGTCATCTTCTGCAGTTGGTAATACAGCAATGATGTAAATACATAAACAAGCAGGATTGCTAACAAAAGTGGTCCTACTGTTTACATGGGCTGTATCAAAATCCTTTCACATATGATACCATTGTAAGCAAGTAGTATCTAATACCGCAAAATCATCTTAGGATTTAAGTGGTTATTAATATGTATAGATTTTTAACATACAGTTTTATAGTTCTATTATAGTGTGGCAAGTTTTGAATGTTTGAATTTGGACTATTTGAGAGGAATTCTTTATTAACAGAACAATTATAATTAAAGGTTTCAGTACTCCAACCTTTGAGTACTTTTGTCATACTGGCTTTTCTTTCACCGCTATCAGCAGGGAAAACGGATGAGTAAAATGGCTGCTCTTAATTTCACTCTATTGGTGTGTGTGTGTGTGTGTGTGTGACAAAACAGTCGGTAATTGTGAGAGGAAGTAATTATGACGAAAAACATATTCAGGGTTAGTTTTTATGTTAGAAAAATAAAACAATGCAAAAATTTGAATTTAATGTCATAAAACTGTTCTATGTATATAAATACATTTTAAGTATAGTTTTATCAATACAATAAGTTGCAAAAAATAAGATGGCTTGATTCAGAACAAGTTAGTTAGATTGAAACTGATAGGATTTAAATTTGTCACAATTAACTAGGTTCACACTGAATCAGCAAGACAATCAATTAAGCCCTTCTCCAAATACATTAAAATATGTTTTATATTAAGAGAAGGAAGAATGAAACACTCTATTTGTGATGAATGGAATGACTTAGAAAGAATGGAATAGAAGAAAAATAACCATAAAGATTTACTATGTCCTTGGTTTTTTGTTTTTATTTATTAACATGAACAAAAGATTCTTCTTGTCCTGCTTTGATTTTTTTTTTTTTTTTAAATTCTTATTTGGATTGGTATCCACAGATGAATGCCAGAAGATTCTGATGTGCTGCTTATGTTGTCTGTACAGTGGTGAACCACAGAACCCTCTGGAATTGAAGGCCAACAGCTGGATACAAGTAAGCAAATGAATCCTCCCCTCAGCTGCTTTACATTAACTTAATTATTTAAAGGTGCAGCATGTACAGCATATAGACACTGTGTCATTTTTGGAAACCACTCTAGAGACATACTAGATTCTCATTGTATTGAAATGTATTCTCCTTTAATTAAAGTACAAACTCTGCTGTCTCTCATTTTGAACTTTAAAAAAGATGTGGTGTTTAAAACCAAAGTAATTGTAATGGCTCTTAATTGAATGGAGCCTAGATTCTGGCAACTTTAAGTAAAGAACAAAGTCCACAAATCAGCAAGCAAGAGAGTGCTATAAAAGCAAACTTTCAATTAAGGGAAAAATAAGGCAATCTGGATAGAAGCCCTTGTTTGTTTTGAAAACAATTTATATATGCTCTATAATTTTGCTTTTATTTTTGTTTAATCTTTCTAGCCTTAGGATAAACTAATTGTATCCAAATTTTATTCACAGACAGCTAAAGAAAAAACTTGTGTGCAAAATAATTTTGTTAGTTAGTTCTGAATTAAATCAATCTGCAGTTGCTTGAATTTTACATTGCACAGTCTTTCATGTAAAATCTGATGGCATTTTTTCCTAAATAACTCCCATTTTTAAAAGAAAAACCTGCCTGATCAATTTATTCCACTGTTAAGTAAAACAGAGCTCATATACAGAAACATTTTCTCTTTAGACAACTAGGTGTATGCTTTATAATTATATACTCTGGGGTTTGTGATGGAACAGTAGTTTATTTTGAGGAATAATACTAGAAATAAGTGAAGTTGAACCTGTTAATGCAGGTTCTATTGAGATACTTATCAAAATTGGGATCTGCTTTGAATTATGAAAACTTGGTTTAATCATTCATAGTAGACTGATGCAGCTTCATTCCTTCTCATGAGCTCAAAAACTAAACAAGTTTCTATTAAGCATGGTTTGCATGTCACATTCTTTAATTTGTATATCTCATTAACCCAGTCATGGCTTAGTTTCACACAATAACATAATTTGAAATGCTCTTTGCTTAGTGAATACAGGTAGTCCTTGCTTAATAAACACCTGTTCGACAGTTGTTCAAAGTTGCAACTGATCCTTGAAGTGACAGCTATTATAGTGTCCTACAATCATGTTGTTGCCATTGTGATCTTCCTTGCCAGCTTTCCACAAACAAAATCATTGGGAAAGCCAGCATGAAAGGTCGCAAGTTGCTGTGATAAGTACCTTCCCCCTTCCTGCACACTGTGCCATGCCCTCCCGCAATCTTTCTTTGCTTGTACAACCCAGGGCCTCCCTGTACTTGGAAGCACTCAGACTGGCCCTAGGCTTGTGTGGACCTGTGCCCTCCTTTCCTCAGCCTCCCTGCACTCATGCCACATCACAGAACCTCCCTCTGTCAATGTACATACCACCTGCATCAAGCATCCCAGGGACTCCCCTGCCCCCCCCCACCCCCCCAGTGGCACCACTGCACCTTTTCCTTGGGACTCTTGCTGCTTCCTCCTTAATGACTTGTGCATCTTGGGGATTCAACGGCAACCAAGACTGCTTAGATTGTTGTCGCTAAACAATGCAGTTACATGATGTACTTTACAACCACATTGCTTAATCCCAGTTGTAATCGCTTTCTTAATTTGAGGACCACCTGAATGGTTTCTAACTAAGACTTCACTTTGCTCTGAACCTGTATGAAAGTGTTGGGGGAGAGCTGTTTCTATGGGAGATGGCTTCTGGTTAGTTCTTCAAGAAACAGACAGCATTAAATTTTTAAGTACTAAAAAAATAATTTCCTAAGGAATATCTGTTCAATTTTCAATTGTGTAGTGACAGCCATTTGCCTGTATTCTGCCTGGCAACAATTTCAATTCCTTGCTTGCATTATTAGTCTCAATATTAGTCATTTGATAATTTAAAAGAACTACTATTAAAAAAAGCAAAAGAAGTAAAATCAAACATTAGAACACAACATGAAAAGTTGTTTTGAAGCCATTTAAAAAGGAAACATCTTTGAAGCTTATGTCATGAAATCTAAAGATCTAGTTGAATATGCTTTCTTCACAAAAATAAAATTCTAACAAAATTAGAATTGCCATTTTTATGATAGTTATTCCTTCATTAATTTTCCTTTTCATTTCCAGCTGAACTTTTTCATTTAGCACAATTTGCAAACACAGCCATTCTATTCCAAAGCAATTCTTATCAAAAAATTTCAAGTAATGTAGGATTCAGAAACATGCATTAAATCTTTGTAAGTCAAGACTTTTTTTTCTTTATGCTAACTAAATTAACATACTAAAGTAATAACAATTAGTTTGTAATTATGACAGTAAACTTTGAGCTTTTACATTTTTCTCCTCAAGTGTCATTATGAGAGGGATTTGAAAATGTTCACTTTCATTTTACATGTGACCCAACAAAGAAAAAGATGTGGGTTATGCTTTGCAGTAGCAAATTGCAATTTTTTCAAATAGTGGTGAAATAGTTGGGAGATTTTAATTACCCTGACATAGGTTGATAAATAAAGTTTAAGCATGTTTTTCCCCCCATGCAATTGCATCATTTTTAAGGGGAGAAAAAGTGACCCAACTAGCCTGGAATAGACCTTAACCAATAGGGTAGGCTTACCGGTTAAAGTAATGTGGATGTAAGGGAAAGAGACCGTGTAATGTTGGGATTCTTGATTGTAATCAGAGCTGAGGCTGGCTGTAGTCAAATATACTGTATATACTGAACTTCAAGAAAGCCAGTTTTAATAAACTTAAAACAATGATAAAAAGTATTCCGTGCCAGGAAAAGGTCAATGGGAAAAGACTCGAGGTGGGTGGGAGTTCTTAAAGTAAAAGATACTGAAAGCACAGTAGCAAATTATTCTGAGGGGTGGAGAGAATAGCAGTCAGCAATATAGCTACAAAAATAATTAGCTAAGATGTGAAAATAAAGATAATAAAATTGGGCAAATACATTTATAGTATGTTCTTTGAATTGTAAACTTTAATTGCAAACTATTTCAAGAGAGTTCTTTTAATGGGAAGCATTTTTTTTGAAAAATGAACAGATTTCCAAAGAGTACATACATGTAGCCTGGAAATGATTCAAGAAAGGTTAACACTCAGGTTAAACTGAGATTGGCAAAGAGGGAAAAGAGGTGTTTTGGATATGTTCAAAATAAAAGATGAGAGAAAGAAGCAAAATGGCAGCTACTCAGTGAAGACATCATATACAGTAGCTAATTGGTAGCAAGGGAAGCGTGGGGTATTTAAACTACTATTTTTAATTCCATCCTCTTTGGGAAGAGGATATATATTTTATCAGGCAGCTGCTTAAAAATCAGGATGAAGGAGTGGGATTAAAGTTTAGACTGATAGAAACGTGATCAGGGAATACTTACTTGGCTGAAGTTTAAATCTCTTGTTTTGAAGATAGTTGTTAATGATCTGGCCAACTTTCTATATTCTCTTTGAGAAATCTTAGAGAGCCAAACAGTGCCAAGCAGCGAAAAGGACAAAACTTGTCTCTTTCTTCAAAAATGGTAAAAGGGAAGATCAAAATCTGTCATTGTACTATTGTTACCTGGGATGGCTTAAATTGCAGAGAACATTGTAGAGCTGTTGTTTGGTAAGAGTTTTTATAAAGAGTATAGAGGGAGGTGGTGATTGTGTGATAATATAATACATTCCGACAGTCAGGCCTCCTCCACAATCACATGACAGAACTTTGGGAACTTGGCAGTAAGCTGGATTTACTGCCATTTGCAGCGTCCCATGTTCATGTGACTGCATTTTACAGTGGTTTTCCATTTCAGGCAAAGACACACCCATAGTGAACCTTTGGTTCACTTAATGACTGCTGCATTTGCTTAATGATGACCTCAAAAAATGTCATCAAATTGGGTTGGTCACATAATTGACCCATTTTATGGCCATCATGTCATAAAACCATAATAGGCAGGTTCCATTATGGTCATATATTGAGGATTACCTGAAGTTGTTAAAACGTCTGGTAACAATATCTTCAGAAGGGTGTTATTTCCTGTTCATCTAAGTAGCCGAAGTATCTCCTTTCTGAGGAAATATGTATTTACAGCTTTTTAGATCAATGCTGGGATCAATACCTTGACTTGGAAGCCAATGCAGATATTTCAGTATTGGGTCATATAATCCCTGTATTTTGCAGTCAGTAGCTATCAATTGCATCTTGCACAATTTGCAATTTTCATAGAATACAGCAGTAATCAAAGTGGGTTGTAACGTAAGTATGGATATTGTTTTCTAAATCCAGCTAACTCAGGAGGAAAAGCAGCTAGCACATTAGCTATAGTTGTAAAAAACGTGCCTTTTTTAACCCAATAACAAATGGGGCTCCAAGACCACTTCCAAAGTACAAACCTGTTGGTTTGAGAGGAGTACAGCCCCATTCTGAGCAAGTTTCAGCTTAATCCAGAATGTAGTTTTCTTTTTTCTTACAGATATCCATTGTGTCTGGATTTAATTTCAGTATATTATCTGTCATTCAGCCCAATATCAAGTTTAAGCAGTATATCAAGAGTACTATTGTTTCAATAGAATGATAAGGCGAGGAGCAACAGAAAAGGTTGTTATCAGCAGACAGATGGCTCAACTCCAAAGCTCCACATGACTATTCCCAATAGTTGCATACAGGTTAAAAAATATAGGAGACAAGATATAACCTGAGGGACATAAGAAATCTGTGACCTAGTTGTCTAACAATAGTCCCTTAGCACCCTCTTCTGGACACAACCTGACAGGAGGACCTACGCCACAGTAAAATAGTGCCCCCAAGCCCTACTTTACAAGGCAAGCCATAAATATTCATTGATTCAATGTTACTGAAATCTACTGAGAAGCCTAGGAGAAGTAGGAAGTCTATATTTCCCCACCTGCTTCCATCAAGGTGACTAAAGCCATTTCATTCCATATTCTGAATGAATACCAATTGAAATGGATTCAGAAAATTAATTCCATCCTGGAATTCTAAGGCCACAACTTTCTAAGTCACCTTGCTGAATAATGAAATATTTCAGAGGGACCTAAATTTAGAAAGGTATTTTGGGTCAGGGGAAGATTTTGAAAGCATTTATAACCCTCTCCTGAAGACATATACTCACATAAAACACCTCCCTTAACCTTGGGGCCAATCTGACCCTATTTGTATAATTAGCCAAGATCAGGGTCAATTAAGCCAGTAGTGGCCTTCATTTTTGCACGCATACTCATCCACAATCTTAAAATCTATAAGCTGAAAAATATCCATATAAATCTGGCAAGCAAGTTATTTCTTAATACTATATAACCCAATGTTGGAGTCCAAATAAAAGGAAATTGTGCTGAATCAAATCACACGGGGGTATTGTTTATTCTAGTTTCCCTTGACCAGTATCATGATGAATGAGATGAATATGGCACAGCATTACCAGTTTGTTTTGTGCAAAGACAACAGAGTCAAGAGAAGTGATACCTCCATCCACTGCTGTAAAGGAAGATTTCAGATGGATCTGAAGAATTCTGTGTCTAAAATGATTTGTTGTGAAAGTTTCTGTAACTATGCTATCCATCTGTCTGTCATTATTCTCAGCCATTTACTAAACAAAAGAACTTACAGAATTCTGCTAGAACCCCTTAGGACTTAGAAGATCAACTGCCAGGGCCATTCTCTACAGATCATTCAGACCTTTGACACTATAGGTAGTCTGTGACTTACTACTTGTTTAATGATTGCTCACAGCCTCTAAAGTACTTCTGTAAAATATTCCCCTCCACAGTTGTATAACCGCATTTTGGGTGCTTGGCAACTGGCTCAGATTTACAACCTGTTGCAGCATCCCGCAGTCACTTGTCCATTATTTGCGAGTTTTTTGGATTTGCTAATCATCTGTGTGATGATTACTTGATTCCCCTAGTAGCTTTAGAAAATTACCTATATCCAAACTATCCTATTTTGTACAGTGTTAGATGGTCTTCCATCTGGGCAAGGTTTGTAACAACCTTTCAGTCTAAAACTGACCAGGGAATTATTTATCCATGACTGTGGTGACCCACTCTCAGGTCACCATCACTAGAAGAATAGAATACAGATTCCATATGTATATGGTTGAGATGGCAGGCGTGAAAACCTGAGCCATTCTTGATTAGGTAGCCTTGGCCATATACATTGGCTGGAACTGCTTTTTGTCCCTGACCTACTGCAACTCCAATATTTCTGTAGACACCCAAGAGAAATGACTTTCACAATGTCCCCTTATTCATGAGTTAATGGAGCAAATTGGAAGGCAATTCTGCTACCATAACACCCTCCAAATTGTGCAAGTTACCACCTTCTACTGTGGCACTCAGATACTATTCCATTCTGTCTAGAGGACCACTCAGCTCTCAAGCAGATTTCAAGGCATATAGAAGGGTTTGATTTTAGAAAAACTGGGATAATTCTTTTACTGAAGTGAAGTTTGTATCTGCCTGCATGCAATGAAATTAAATCTTGAAGTTACTGAAATTTTATAATTCCATTTTACCTTGAATTTTGAAAGCTAACTAACTTTTTAGTTATGATGCATACTTTCAAAATCATACTTTCTAAGTAGTCTTGCAAGAGCTACAAAGCTTAGTCCACATTCGTTTGTTCATCTACTTGCCAGATGTAGTGAAGAAAGATAAAGTATTTGAAGGTTACTAACCCGTGAAATCAACCATGACCTGGTAAAACCACTCTGTTAATGAAAATGATATAATTTCCACATTAATCACCATATGGCCTACCTTGAATGAATACTTGGCATCATGCAATATGAGTTGTGCTGTTTTTCAGAGAACTGAAACTTTTAAAAACTAATTTATCTTGTGGTTTTCAAAGGAAAGAAAATCTGCCATAGCAGTAATCCACTATAATTCTTTTCAGTACTTTTCACTTATAGTTCTAGTGGCTAGAATTCATTTAGAAATACCAATTTTTATTTTGTTAACATTGAATCAAGTCTATTTAGAAAGTGTAAATTCATGGCTCATTTTTAATCATGGATAAAGTCATATTTTAAAAAACATAAAGGCAGTTTATGGAACAAAACATCATTAAACCCACACCTGGTATTAGAAATATCGAAGAAGAAAAACCGTCAAGCTTTGAATGTCTGCCTCAATAAAATGCTTTTTACGGTCTTGTGAAATGACAGAACTGGTACAATTCTATAGATAAGATATCTCACAGTAGCAGACTTACTGTATTTTTCGGACTATAAGACACACTCCCCCCCCCCCAAAAAAAAAAAATGGGTGGAAATGTCTGTGCATCCTATAGAGTGAATGTTCCCGAAGCCCCGCCTGCCCACCGGGCCCCACCCTTTGGCCTCTGTCTCCCAGTAATTTGCCTCCTTGCAGCAGACAACAAACATTCTGGTCAGCTTCAACACGGTCTGATTTAGCATGAGCAGCTGATTGGCGTTTGGCGTAATCTGCCTCCTGCAATACTGACAATCAGCTGTTCGAGGCTGCGGGGATCGCCGCCACCCATCGGCACCAGCGCCGCCCATTGCCACTGCCACTTATTGCTGTTTCTGCGCGCCCTATTTTCAGCCTCCATGTGTCCTCTTCAGCACGTTCCAGGTGGTGGGGATCGCCGCTGCCGTCGCCTATCCCCGCCACCTGGAACAGGCTGAAAACAGACATGCGGAGGCAGAAAAGGGGACGCACGGAAGCCAAAAATGGGGCACACGGAGACGGCGATAGGTGGCAGTGGTGATGGTGGCGGCAATCCCTGCAGCCTGGAACAGCTGATCGTCAGTATTCTGGGAGGCAGATCCAAACGCCAATCAGCTGCTCGTGCTAAATCAGGCTGTGCTGAAGTTGACCAGGCTATTTGCTGTAAGGAGGCAAATTGCTGGGAGGCAGAGGCAGTTTTTTTTTCTTGTTTTCCTCCCAAAAGCTAGGGGCATCTTATAGTCTGGAGCGTCTTATAGTCTGAAAAATACAGTACCTCAGGCAAGGCCTATGAAATGTGAGTGGAGCCAATTTTTCTGAGAATAGTTAATGTGCATAGAACTCTAACTTCTGTCTCAATTACATCTATCTACATTACTAATAGGATAGTTGTGATTTGAATGATGGTCTCGATTACTATTGTTATTGGGGAAGAACTCTTAAGTTATTTGATGTATTTTACTAATAAATTACTTTTGGAGAGACTTTTGCTCTGCTTGTGTTAGGATAAGAACAAATGGACACCTAGACAGTTGCTTACATTGTAAAATCGAAGTTGTACAGGAAACTCAATCCTCTAATAAAAAAATGCAAGTTAATAATCTTATGCATATCAAGTGGGAATGGATAGCAATAATAATTTTATTATAGGAAAAGAAAAATCTTCATATGATTAGTTTTCAAAGTTCAGTATCATCTATGTCCTATAAAGCTAGCACTAGCAATGAAAATTACTAAAACTAAAGCAAAATGCTAAATGATGTTGATTTATAGCTACACTTCTCAGCATTTATGAATAGTTTATGTTCACATTCTGTGCACTTTTGGTATATAGTCATGCCAACCACATGGTCAAGGCAATGTCTTTGGACAATGCTGTCTCTTTGGCAGTGAATCGGAGACAAGCACTGCCTCCTAGAGTCAGACACAACTGGCAAGGGAAACCTTTATCCCTTTTTTAGTGATGTCTCAGGAATAGTTTGCAAAAACTGCAAACTTGCCAAGCACCATACAAGGAACAGCTTATAGAAAAACAGCTATGGATTTTACATCCGAAAAACAATGTACATTGGGTAATTACATAGTTGTTTCACCCTAGGTATAATATCTTAAATTTCTTCCTGTTAAAAACATCTTATTCTTCAGCCTCATTTTCCAACTTGCTTGGACTACATTGCAATTTCATTCATTCATGCCAACTTTAAAGCAAGAGAGTGAAGTACAACTGTCTCCTCCGCAGAACCACGTGTGGGTGCTTAGGTACCCCGTGTGACAAAAATTAAGTATCAAAATAGCAACAGTAATAGCACTTAGACTTACAGTATATACCACTTCACAGTGCTTTACAATCCTCTCTAAGCAGTTTACAGAGTCAGCATATTGCCCCCAACAATCTGGGTCCTCATTTTACCGATCTCGGAAGGATGGAAGGCTGAATCATCTTTTAACAGGCAGATCCAATGAAGTCATCGCTATTCCAGGGACAGAATTTTGCAGACTTAGTCAAGAAGGGGACCATTTAAGATACAAACACCTGCTCATTGTACTAACCCAAATTAAAGCACTGACAAAAGGTTAACTGTCCAGCCTCGCTCCAAATATAATGTGATTAAGATATTTGACTAGAAGCAGGGAGACACCTTGATTATTTTAGGCCAGTCATTCCCTCTCACTCCAACTTCACAGGGTGACTGTTGTAGGGGAAGGAAGCTTTAACACACATAGGGCAACTGTTGTGGGAGAGCAAGCCTTATCAACCTTGCTTTTAGTTCCTGTATAAAATATAGGTCAGAAAACAAACAAACAAAATAAATAAATAATGGATGACCAGAACTCAACCTCCAAGGTAAATGGTAAGATTGGCTACTATCATTTTTCCTAACCTTCTAACTTGCCCATAATTCCAAAAGGCACTGTCCGAAATCTAATCTTCTGAGGAAGACATAAAGATTTTTTCAAACAGTAATTCAACTTTTTAGACTCTCCCCAAAGCTGATGGCTTGTCTGTTGATGTCCAACTTATAACCTACCGGTAACTTGGCTAGTCTTCTCTTTGCCCCTCTTGGAGGACAATAAGACATGAGTTCAGGTTTCCGTGATAGCATGCAGCTTTATGAAGTTGAAGCTAGAGCCATCAGAGTGTGTGTGTGTGTGTGTGTGTGTGTGTGTGTGTATAATTTATATATATATAGATATAAATTTATATAGATATAAATTTAAGAGATATTTCTCACAGAAGTCTTACAGGAATTTCAGGATTGCAGTGACAGGAGATTTAGAACTAAATCTAAATCCCATAACAATATCTTGGAGTTATGTCAGGAGATTTCCATAGCAATTTCTATTATTATTCTTGGCTCAAGCTCAAACAGGTGTGCTAAACACATACAGATCCACAAGGAAGGTGGGAAGCTTTATGAAATCTGAGAGGTGACCCGGATTTACTATTGGAAATACAGTACTGTTTTCCACATCGCTTCTTTTACAAAAATATGTGGACAATGCTAGGAATGGTGTAGGAAAGCTCATTCCCATAACAATTTTTCTGAATGAGACCAAGATCGGTTAATCCTTGGAAACACTTTCTCAGTGCAGCCAGATATGCCACTGGGCCCTGAGAAGCATGGTGTGATAGAAGTAGACTGTTATCTGTCTTTCCCACCTGCTATTGAGAGATATACTGCTTTAGTAAAGGAAGTTTCTCTTCCCCCCCCCCATGACTAATAACCATAGAGAGAACTATTCTCCATGCTTTTGCCATTTTTTTCCACCCTTTAGGAGCTTACCTATAGGTAAAGTAGAGATTTTAATCCTCCACAGGATGTCCTCCTTATCCATAATCAGCACTGTGGTTTAGAATCTCTGGAGGAGATTGAGAGAAGAAAGTATTCTAGGTTAAGTTTGCAAAGAACCAAGAACTTCCTCCTGCCGAAGGAAGAAGGCATATTGTGGCAGCCAACAAACATCTCACTTCAGCCCTGTTGGAGAATTATCTGCAGTTTGGGCATCACTTCACGACCTTATTCTGCTCCCCTCTTCCAAATCAGCAGCATATGACTAGCCAAGGTTGGGCTTAGACATCATGCCACGCGGCTGCTACAACCCAGTTGCTAATTATATGATCCTTTGTCCCCTGGCAATATGTAAGTGTGTGTGTGTGTGTGTGTGTGTGTGTGTGCAAACCCAGCTCTCCCAGCTCTCCTGCAGCTGCAAGCCCAGGGACCCAGCATTCCAGCCACATAGAAGCTCTGACAGTACCTTAATACCCCAACTGTGCCCAGATCCAATGGAAACCTTATGCTGCAGCTGTGCATGCCCATCACTGATTCTTTGGAGCTGCCAAGGTGGCCTCCGTCTTCCTCTCTCGGTATTGCCTTTGTGCTGCAAAGCCACGTAACGTGGTTGGAGGCTCTGAGAACAAAGGAAGAGAAAATGGGCTGCCACAGAGAGAGAAGTGACTTGGACTCAAAGTGAAATTTCCTGACAATGAGAACAGAAGATCAACGGAACAGCTTGTTTTCGGAAGTTGTGGGTGCTCCAACACTGGAGGCTTTCAAGAAGAGACTGGACAGCCACTTGTCTGAAATGGTATAGGGTCTCCTGCTTGAGCAGGGGGTTGGACTGGAAGACCTCCAAGGTCCCATCCAGCTCTGTTATTCTGTTATTCTTGTACTATCAGAAGAAAATGGAATAACTCAGGGAAGGAGACAGGCAGGTGGGCGGGCACGTTTACTGCACATATTGATCACTGTATGAAAATAAGGAATCAATTCTCCACAGCATAGGCCAGTTCAGAAGATGATCTGTCATAGTAACAACTGGAAGTTTTGCCTACAGGGCCCAGGAGCTAAGTAAGCATTATGAAACTTCACTATCTCCACACTTGGATTATATGCATGTTTGCCAAGATGTAGCCTCATGTGGGATCTATTAAGGACTCCATCTATAGACAGCACATGTGGTTTCTCTGTTGAAAGGATCTGAGAGCTGTCTCTTTCAGAAAAAAAAGAAAAGAAAAAAGAGGAGAAACCTCTTGTACCAACTGGGCTGGGCAGAGTCATCCCTTTCCCCATAATTTTTATTTTTTTATTTGCTTATTTTATTTTTATTTACTACATCAAAAACCTTAGCCCTTAAACTAAAATCTCCGAAGTCAGCAGACTCTTCTTCACCCTAGTTGTTACTTCTTTCATCGCAAATAATAAAGTTTATTATTATTATTATTATTATTATTATTTGTTGTTAGTCGTGAAGTCGTGTCCGATCCATCATGACCCCATGGACAACATTCCTCCAGGCCTTCCTGTCCTCTACCATTCCCCAGAGTCAATTTAAGCTCACGCCGACTGCTTCAGTGACTCCATCCAGCCACCTCATTCTCTGTCGTCCCCTTCTTCTTTTGCCCT
>JANHFL010000034.1:0-15297 GCA_032468155.1 Oxyrhabdium leporinum
TATACCTCAGAATATTGCCCCCACAATCCGGGTCCTCATTTTACCTACCTCGGAAGGATGGAAGGCTGAGTCAACCATAAGTATCATCAAATTGCATTGTTTAATTACTTACAGTGAAATATCTAAGTAATGTAAGTGAATACCATACCAACCATACCAAGCAAGTATTGTTATTTTGCAAAACACAGAAAAGTAATAAGGAATAATAAAAACTGCACTGCATCTTATTTATTGGAGGAATGCAGGTAACAAAATATTGGCGTGTAAAAAAAAAAGATCAGAAACCCTATCTTGTTAGAAAAGCATGAACATGCTTGTGGTAAAATTGTTTTGGTTGACTCATACCACTATATGCTAAAACTGATCAGTACTTTTCTTATTCTTAATGGAGAGTGCTGCAGAAAAACAACCGAAATTGCTTTTTTATCTTTCTAAAATGTGTAGATAATATCAAATTTAGGTTTTGCTCTGGATAAGCCCTTTTCATTGTCCAAATCCACTTACTTTTTGGCCTATGTTTTAAAGTCCAATGCTACCTTTGGCCTGAAAAAAAAGTGAACTGAGATAATGATTTATTGAAGGCTCCTTGGTTACAAACTAGTGTATATTTCTAAAACAGTTCAAGGGATTGTCTTGCTTCTTTATTTGAAACCAGAAGTTTTGGAATAGGCATGTGTATATATGCATAACAGTTGGAGTTTCCTTAATGAAGGTACATTTTTTCCTTGGCTCACAAATAATTGTGCAGGTCCAGGAAACAATGCATTTGACTTAAGGAGATACTAGTAAGTAATAACAAAGGGCTTTGCGGGATTGGCACCAACTTAATTCAAAGTGATATTTTCCTTTCATACTATTACTGCTACTATTTTCTGAATATGGGAATATTTGCTTATGGGGTTCTCATAGACATAGATACTTCTTTTGAAATGAGCATTTGGCACATAACCCAATGATCATAGGGTGGCTGTTGTATATTATGTTTTATTTTAATTTTGGATTGATTTCTATAGGAACTTGAAATGTGTTATTTAATTATTTAACAATAATTATAGAAACACGAATCTACATGAATCTGTGTGATGAATTGATATTCAAAAATATATACTTCCCATAACAATTTGAATGGCTAGAAATTTGCAAAAAAATAAAAAATAGGGCTGACTGTATTATATTTTCGAATGTTATGAAATGCCACTGTAGTGCCTTCTTCAATAATGTTTTACTTGTTGGTTATATAAATACAGAAGATAGATTTTTGTAGTAGCATGATACATTTATGAATATTCTGATATCCATTAAAGTAAAAGGCTGGTTAGCCAATTACATGGCTATTACTATCTGAGAGACCACTAGGAGATTCCAGGCTGTAGGTTAGATAAGTTTTTAAAAGTCCAAAGAAAGACAATGGTAAACTACTGCCAAAGATTGATATCTAGTATATATATGTGCACTAACCAGAAGTTGAGTTAAATTTAAGAGGGACTTATTTTATTACATTATTACTAAGTCCTTATCACTTAAATGTCCTTCCTTGTGGGATAAATTAACTGCCTAGTCTATGCTCCACTCTAATGTATTGCTGTCATGGCAGAATTAACATTCATCTAGTAATCCGTCATTTGTTATATGTAAGACGAGGAAGACTGTCAATTTTACCTTTAGCAACAAATTGATCTCAACTGGCTCTGGCAAAATCTACTGTTATATAAAGCTCATGTAACTAATGACTATAAAATAGTCAGAATAAAAAAAAAGGTTTCGAGTGATGCAGTGCTATAATAAAGAAGATACATACCACTCTGCTGTTTCCTTCAGCCTATACAGGGAATATTTGACCTATGACCATTTGTTCCATGAATTAGGATGGCACTGAATGAATGGTGGGTTGGAGTTCTGGCCATCCCAACACTACTGCAATCATCTGAATGTCTTGCAATCGTAACATCATCATTGCAACCTTCCCTGCCAGTTGCCCAAGAAAGTCAGTGGGACAGCTGACAAGGAAGATTGCAAGTTGCTGTGGTAAATCTCGCCCACTTGCCACTCTGTGCTCATGTACCCTCCCCAAATCCCTTTGTGCTCACTCCATGCTGGCCACTCATGCACCCCCATGAATTCTCCCAGACCCACATTTTCCTTTCAGACTCACCCTCCCTGGCCCATGCTTCTCATGCATTCTTGCAGCCTGCACAACTTCCCCAACCCATACCTATAATGCACACTCTCTAGCATACCCCCTTACAGCCCTGTGCACCCTTCCCAACCTGCATCAAGACTCTCACACAGCCTCCCCAACCCACACATCTCATGTACCCTGGCACACTCTTCCCAACCCACACTGCATCTCTCATGGAGCCTACTGCATCTCTCCCTGAAGCGTGATGTGCTTGTCCACATTTGCACATCCTCTGTAATGTTCTGTTGTACCCACCCCCTGCACCACCCTTGCTGCCTCACCCATTTGACAGCACCTTCTATTCTACCTCCCAGCCTTGGACTTTCTGCAAGCTTTTCCACTGACTTTGCTTTTAGAAAGCCAACAGGAAATTGCCTCACCTTATGATTATGGGATTCATTTAATAGGATTGTAGGGATTGCCATTGCTAAATGATGTCATGCTTTATGACCGCATCACTTAGCGCCAGAAATTCCAGTCCTATTGTAAGTTGAGGACAACCTGTAGCTGCTTCCTTTCTTGAATAGTTTGTAGATGGAGTTTACCTCAGTGAATCTTCTTACAATTTTCCAAGAGCTTGCATCTGATCTTGCAGTTGTCTGTTGTCTGTTTTATCCTCTTTAGCTGTGTGCAAATTGTTTTATGAGGCACCCGGATATATAAATTGTTATTTTCTATTATGATGACTGTGTCCAAGAAAAACACTTTTCTGCTGTAACTATTTTCTTCTCTTGTAAACCTGATTCCATGAAAGCTGTTCATGGAATAACACATGTATCACCCATGTAAGAGATCCATATTTTGGACTGTATCTCCGAGATGACTATTGCTTCTGGAGGTTGCACTACTTGCTGTATTGTGAATCCTGAAATGGCCTTGAAAAGCTTAATCCTCTAATCTGTTTCTATATTTGTTCATCAAATTGGAAGTAGGTGGTGAGGCTGAGATCTATCAGTCCCACAACTTTTGATATTTTGACAGTATAAATGCTGAAGAGGATTATAGCAGAGTTTAACTTTGAATCAGTTTTTGACCTCAACAACTATGCTTATATTGACTGCAGTTCTTCTAGGTTCCACTCTAATTTTAATCTCGATTGTATTAAAGCAATACTGAAACTCTCATATTTTACCCTTTAAACAGGTTATGAGGTACATGGGATGGATAAAGTACCAGAAGGACCAGGGCTTATCGTATTTTACCATGGAGCCTTTCCTTTAGACTATTACTACTTTGTATCTAGATTATATTTAAGAACAGGCAGATTTTGCCGCACAGTGGTCGATTACCATTTTTCCAAAATACCAGGTAAAATATATTGTCCGTGCACAAACACTGCATTGCAAACCTTTAAAACAGACATAATTATAGTTTATTTAAAAAATTACATAGTTCTTCTAAAATGCAGGCTTATCTGGCTTCTTGAATTATCAAGCAAATCTTGTAGCCTTTGATTGTCACTGAAATACAGTTTCTGAGCCAGAGCAGCTTAGGTTTGTTACAGTATTATTAGCATTTTATTTTTTACAGGCAACTTAGATAAAATATTTTTGTTTGTTTGTTTGAGAATGAAAAAAGTCCAAGCAAACTATTGAAAAGAAGCTTTCTGTTTCTCTTTGCCTATATAATCAGAAAAAAATATCTTTGTTTTAAATGATCTTCAAAACATGTACAATTTTCTATTTACTCTGTTCTGCTCATTCAAATATCGTCTAACAAAATGTTTCCTAAAAATAAATAGGTTTTCCCCTGTTGGTTTTGTCCAGACTTTTTCATTCCTCATCTATTGGGGAAAAATCTTTTACAAATTTGTCTGATTTTTGTATCATTTTTGCATCAATACTTTGACTGAAGAGCTAGTCTTTACTAGAAATGAACATCCTGCTCACAAAAATTTTACTGACAGTTATTTTAACCTTGTTAGTTATTATCTAAAATCTCCATTCAGTAAGGGAGGCTGAAGGTTGTGTGGCAATAATGAAAAAATGTATTTATTTATTTACAGGTAATTATATCCCACCTTTATTATTTTTACAAATAATTCAAGGCAGTGAACATATCAACACATCTTCCTCCTATTTTCCCCATAACAACAAACCTGTGAGAGGTGCTGGGCTGAGAGTGTGTGACTGGCCCAAAGTGACCCAGCTAATTTTCATGACTAAGAACCTAATGTCTTGTGGTTTCTAGCCTGGTGCCTTATCCTCTAGATCAGGGGGTGTCAAACTCGATTTTATTGAGGACCGAATTAGGGTTGTGTTTGATCTCAGAGGGCCGGAGGGGCATGGCCATGGTGGGCGTGACCAGCTTGACATTACTCATGTTAGGGGCACCTGTAGTGGCCAAGTGCTAAAGCAGGACATTCCTGAGACCTTTCCTAACTCTCATTACAACCAACCAATCTTCCTTCCTTCCTTCCTTCCTTCCTTCCTTCCTTCCTTCCTTCCTTCCTTCCTTCCTTCCTTCCTTCCTTCCTTCCTTTCCTTTTCTTCTTTTTCCATCCCTCGTCATTCTCCATTCTTCTTCCTTTTTCTCTTTCCTGCTTTTTTCTTTCTTGCTCTCTTCCCATCTTTCCTTCTTTTTCTTTTTCTTCCTCTTTCCCTTTCTCCTTTCCGGTCCCTTCTTGCATGCTCAAATGTAAAAGGAGAAACAGTCCCATGCCCCGTTTTCGGCCGCGATGGCGTCCTGCAGCATTTTGCCAGTGAAAACGGAGCTCGGGGTGGTGGTGAGTGCAGGAGGCCATCGCGGCTGAAAACAGGATGTGAGGGGGTACATGCTGACCCCTCCTCGACCTTCATCTTTGCTGACAGAGGCACCGTGGGCTGGTCCTTTGCTATTTTCAGGCTGGCCCCATGGGCCAGATCTAAGCAACCTGCAGGCCAGATATATTAGATAAAATGCAGCTTTCTACTATTCCAGTTTTATACATTTTTACAGTCAGCAAGGTAATGTAAGTCCTGCGAAACCAGGCCAAACATATTTATGCCCTGTCTGAATATAAAAGACATTATGTTCTATTAAATGTGTTCCTTAGTATACATGCAGAGTATCAGGTCCCATCATTTTAATTGAAATTTACTTGTAAATTATGTTTGGATCTGTCAGCCTTACGAAATGGACCAAGCCAGGAAACCAACCCCACAGGAAGACCCAGAACTTTTTAACTCCATTAAGATAGGCTATTGTAACAGAATCTTTCCAACCTGTCTACAGGGGCACGTCAGAGCCTCTTAATACTACTTCCTTTTCCAGGACTTAAGTAATATATGTGCCATTGTTTCTGTATTGGTTTACGAATATTTCTTTCAAGGCCATCTCCATGGCTCTCTATACAGCATCCAAAGAATACATTGAAATTTGGCTCTTTGGTAGAAAGCTATATTTAGTAGCAGTTCAGACAAAAATTAAATTATATCCATATTGTAGGAAGCATTTGCATGATCATTCAGAAGCACAACAAGTAATCTATGTTCCTTAAATATAAGGAACATTTTAATTACATTAAAAACTGTTATCAAAATGTATATATAATACTTGTTTCTTTATGTGCTCTCTTGACCATTGGTTCACAGGATTTAATTTTATATATGGTTTACAAAAGAGAACTCAAGAGAGGAATACTTCTTGTGTGTAGAATATTTCTATGTATATATTCTAAAAATGATTTTGCTGGTATCTTGTACAGGTATAAAACTGTTTTATAATGTGGAAGGCCTTACACATAATGGAAGGACAGAATGTACTGAAATTCTGAAAAGGGGATACTTACTGGGAGTTTTACCAGGTGGAACCCGAGAAGCACTGTTTAGCGATGAGAACTATGACTTTTTATGGGGTAGCCGGACAGGCTTTGCTCATGTTGCTAGAGATGCAAAAGTGGTGAGTAGCTTTCTACTATGCATCTAAAACATTATAATGAAAGTTACAATGGACACTGTATTAAATATAAATCTATTATAGCAATCATTAATTCATGATTTGATATCATCTACATCATTCCAGCCATTGATCTAACTTTTCTGCAAAACCATCTCCCAAAACAAAACAAACAAAACAAAACAAAACAATACCTGTGGGTAACTCAGATGACTTGTGGGGTGATGCTGGACAACTTATACTTTAAAACAAACATAAAAAAATGGAGAAACAGATAATAGATCTCCAAAAGAGAATAGTAACTAAACGAAACAACAAAAACAACTTATAGCGGATCAGCAGGCATACTGCTCCAAGGAAAACAGTCAAGCTTTCAGAGTGGCATGAAACATCATTATGGTTGGGAGCCATATAGATATTTTTAGAGATTGTCTTCCAGAAGGCAAATGCCACAACAGAGAAGGCATCATATCTAGGTCCTGAGAAATAACATTTTTTAATTGAAGGAACCCGGAGGATGCCCAGCTACTCTGCTGATCTTACTAGATGGGCGGAAATGATGGAAGATAGTTCTGCCTGTATGCCATGAGGGCTTTAAAGGTGATAACAAGCACCTTGAATTGCACCCCAAAGCCCACCTATCAGCAACCATTGAAGTTGTGGGTAGCCCATCATTGCCCATTCTAATGCATTCCAGTAATAGCTTCTGAGCGGTCTTCAAAGATACTCCATAATCAAAGGTGATGAGGACAAAAATGACCAGCTAAACAGTGATCTATGAGTAGGATGATAATCTAGTCACCAGGGCAGATCTATTAAATGCCTTTGCTTTCAAGAGAAAATTTTTCTCAGACTCAAACTCAGCCCTCAGGTGGCAGGTTTTCAAAGTCCTAGGCTGTCAGCTGCTTCTGGTGAATGCTAAATTAGTCTGTAACAATGCTATCTTGATTTATGACTTAATTATTGAAGAAAAGGTTGATCTGGCATGCATCACTGAGACTTGGCTGGGAGAAGAGGGTTGGGTTCTGCTCTCTGAAATCTGCCTGGCTGGTTTCCACGTTTGGTGAAAAGTCCGAGGATTTTGAGGTAGACTGGCAAGCATTCAGGGTCTTCCTCCACAAATTGTTGGATGCAGGATGCTATTTCTTAAGTTGGGCACCAGGAGAGGTCTATTGGGCTGTTGGTGTTGTTTCAGTCTCTTTGCTATGTAGCACTTCCCTGTCTGACTTTCACGGCTAGGCTGGCAGTGGAGTTTCCTAGATTTATGGTGCTGGGAGATTTCAATCCACCATCCCTAGGTGCAGGTCACAGGTATCAGGAATTTATGGCCATCATGGCAGCTATGGACTTGATCCAAGTCATCCAGTGCTTAATTCATAGTATTAGTAATTGGGGAAGATTTTGATTTCGCCCTGCCATGATCAGACCATTCACTGGTGACCTTCAATTTCTCAGGTGCTACCTCCCTCTACAGGGAGGCTAAGCCTATTGGATCAGCCCACACCAGGAGTGTAATGAAACTAATTGGGTTCCAGAGGGAACTTGGGGTTATTCCGGAAACTCTTAATGCTTAGTCCAATTAAAGCCTTGGTGGCCGTCTTGAATAACAAAGTAGCAGCATCTTTACATCAGATTGTGCCTGAGCAGTTTCTTTGCACCCAGAGTTCCTGAAATTTTCCATGGTACATGATGGAATAAAAGGAGCTTAAGTGGACTGAGAGATAGCTAGAATGTCACAGGTGAAGACAATCAAACACAAGCTAGAGCCACTATTAAGGACTACCTCATGGCAATAAGGGTGGGGAAACGTAAGCACTTCTCCACCCTTATTGTGTCTGCTCATGTTTGCTAAACGGCTCTGTTCTCAGTGACTTGCTCCCTCCTTGGAGAGAAAAATGCCAAAGTCTACCTAAAGGGTTACTATGAAGAATGTACTACACATGCAGTGCAAATCAGTTGCATTCACTCTACACTGGACTCCAGCTTTAGAGCAAAGTCTATGGAGGTGATGGTGACCACATCTTGCAAAGTAATCTGTGAAGAGTTTGAGCTGTTGAATCTGAAGAAGTGGGCAGGGCTTTCAGTTGCTAGTTTGATCACTTGTATGTTAGATCCATGTCCTTTCTGACTAAAGCCTTGCAGGAGGGGATGTGCTGAGTGGGTTAACTTTTCCTTGAGAGTGGATAGTTAACTTTTCCTTGAGAGAGGGAGTGGTGTTTCCAGCTTTTAAAGAGGTGGTGGTGCGCTCCTTCCTCAAAGGACCATTACTTGACCCAGTAGTCTGTACAGTTTCTATCCGGTCTCCAACCTCCACTTTCTAGGGAAAGTGATGGTGGACAGAGTAGTTGCATGGCAGCTTCAGAGAACTCTGGAAGAAGCAAATTATCTAGACCACTTTCAGTAGGGGTTCAATCAAGGGTTTGGACCTGAGATGGCATTGATTATGTGCATAGATGACCTTTTGTGGGAGCGGATGGAGGTAATGCATCCATCCTGGCTTTTCTTGACTGCAGTGGCACTTGGTACCATCAATCATGGTATAATTGTGTGCTGGCTTCAGGAATTGGTGGTAGGTGGCACTGTATTGTGCTGGTTCTCCTTCCTCCAAGGCCAGTTGATAGAAGGAGAGAGATCTAGCCCACATCTCCTACTTTGTGGGGTATGTCAGGTTTTATTCTCTCTCTATTCAATATTTTCATGAGGCCTCTGGGTGAGGTGATCCATTGGTTTGTGGTGAGATATCATTAGTATGCACATGACACCCAGCTTTATAAATGGAGTGGCTGTGGGTATTTGGACTCCCCAGAGATATGGTTTTTCCATCTTTTCTGGATGGGGTTGCACTGCCCCAAACAGACCCAGTACACAATCTGGAGTCCTCCTAGACTCACAGCTCCTGCTCAAAGAGCAGGTGGCAGCAGTGGATAGGAGGGCCTTTGCACACTTCTAATTGCACCTATACCTGGACCAGGAGGCCTTGCTCACAGTAACTCACACAACCTTGTAACCTCTGGGTTAGACTACTGTAACGCACTCTACATGGGTTTTCCTTGAAGGCCATTCAGAAACTGCAACTGGTGGTTGTTCAAGTAGTAAACGATGCCAGATATATGACACATGTAATGCCACTCCGGTTTGAGCTGTGCTGGTTATTGGTGTGTTTCTGGGTACAATTCTGGGTGCTTGTAGTTACCTGTAAATCCTACATGGCTTGACACTGGGGTACTGAGATTGTCTTTTTTCAAGTGTCTCTACCTATCCAACTAGTCAAGCAGAATGAGCATGCTGCAGATCCCATCAGCCAATGGCCCCTGCTATATGGAGTATCCTCCCTTCAGAGATCAGAATGGCCCCTACCTTGTTAGCCGTTTATAAGGCTTTAAAAACCTGGCTTTGTTCCTGAGCTTAAAGTACTGAATGTGCCAAGGGCCCAGTTTCCTGGCTATACTGACAACCAGTACATTGCTCTTATATATCTTACATTGGATGCTTTTATTGTTTTAAAATGTTGTTTAAATTTTTAGTTTTATATATATATTTTATGAACTGTAAGCCACCAGAGTCATTGACTGAAAGGGACAGCCATAAAAATTGAACTAATATACTATGTAAATAAAAAAAAATCCAAATGGAAAAAATGGAAAAATAGTCACATAAATGGACACCAAAAGACAACTTCTCTGGTAAATAAACTTGTTAGATAGAAAGCATACTTTCATTTTGCACTTCATAAACACTACTGTTCAATAGTCATAATTTAATGAAACAAAAGAACTTTTATATTTTGTTGGTTTTTATGGGATGGTAATTCTTTCCCATTGAAAATACATGAGATTTACAAAAAAAAAATGTCTTTAGGAAAAAGTCATGTTTTATAATAACTGAAATATTCTGTTTTCAGAGTTGTAGTATTAAAGTGCATGGTGATTCTGTTCCATACATTTATTACCACATGAATTGAATCTTTATCTCATTTCTTTATTTAATAAAATGTATATTTAATAAAATTTATATGGCAAATTTTCATCTTGCATGACAAGTCCATATCAAATAGCTACAACATTATTTTAATAACTTCTTCCGTTTTCATAGCCTTGACATAGTTTAAAGAAAGGGATGGTTAAGTTTAAAGTTTGATGAAATACAGTTTATTATTGCATTAATAATCCTAAAACTCGTAGTGATAAAATTAGCAGTTTTCATTTTCACTTCAACAAAAAGTCGGATATCTTTATCTTTATAAAGTTGTTAGCTGCAATTTTGGATTAGTGAAAAAAGATAACATTAAATATCGAATTATGAATTGGCTTATTTCAATAAACTGTATTGATGAATTGCCCCATTTCAGATTTAGATTGAATGCTAAAGTAGACAATTCAAGTGAAAGCTTAGAACAGTTACATTATGAATCTCCAGAAATGAAGGTGCAAAGAGCCTATTAATATACATTGAATATTGTTGTAGTTGAATTAATCCCTCAGTTTCAGGTGTTTTTTTTTCATGAATTAGATATGTATTTTATTAGAAACCTGTTTTAAAAGTGAGGTATCTGACACTGAGGAAGGTATAATTTCCTTTGTGAATGGAGTTAATATTTATTGTATTAATTATTCAATGTATGATGCTAATGCATGATCTTTAAATTGTAGAGGCTGAAATGCTGCTCTAATTCTGGCTACTTTTCTCCTACCTTTCTCAGCCTGTCATTCCTATATTTACAAAAAATCTACGAGAAGGATACAGAACACTTGGGAAAATATGTAAGAAAAATTCAACTTGCATCTACTCATTGTGCTGAAGCATATTTTCTGGAAGAAAACCATGCTGATTTCAACTGGATTTCTATTTAATTGTGCTTAGACTGTAGATCTTGGATTTAAAATATTGTAATATTTCTGTTTTCATATATCCATCTATTTCTCCATTTCTTTCATTCTTGGCTTTGGACTTCAATCAAATTGACCTATCCTATTATTTTGTGTTCTTATGTCTTTGCTTCTCTCTCTTTTTATCTGTGATTCTTTTTGTTGTGTTTTCTTTACATTTCTTCAGGTGTACAATAATTGTACATCTGACAGATGCAGCTTTACTTTAGCTACAATTTAGTTGCATTTTTGTGTATTTATACTGATGGCAATTAACAAGACAAAATGGCTAATTCTATATAGAATTAGGACCTTGACATTTTCTCTGCATAGTAACTGAGGCACGCATTTCTATGCAATTAAGATGTAACTTCATGGACTTCGTTTCTTTCTAATCAGGGCACTTTGAATATTGTTCAGCCCACACCATGTTGTTGTTGTTGGAACATGACCATATTTTTGATTTTGCACACAGGGCCATTCAAATGGTTGTATGAACATACCCGATGGCCAATTGTTCCTATATATGGTGGATTTCCTGTGAAATTTTGCACATACATAGGAGATCCCATTGCGTACGATCCAAATACATCAGCTGAAGAATTAGCTGAAAAGGTAATTTAAGTGAACTGCAAAAATGTCAATTACAACGCTTGCCATTATTGATATTATTATTCGTGAGTCTTTATATAGTATGTCCATGATAAAGAAAGTTTGTGATGGCAGGCATTCAAACCTCTGAAAAGATTACTGAACCTTGTTAATCTTTCTGTTCAAAATATCATCGTATACAATACTTTACACTTAATAATATTTACACTTACTATTTACCTTTGGATTATATTCATTGCTTGTGGAATCACACCTTTTAAAAAATAAAGGCAAATATAATTTAGAGTATAAATCCAGTTACAAATGTGATATTGTTCACTTCAGCATTCATTAGTGACAATGGCATTTTAAAAGTATAATATGAATGTAGTTTACATATTTTCCAGAGGAAAATATATATATATATAATTTTTTCCCTTGTTCTTTGCTCTTTTACAGACCAAAAGTGCAATAAAAGATCTCCGAGATAAATACCAAGAAATACCGGGTAACATACAAAGAGCACTATTGGAAAGATTTGAGAAACCCCTAGAGAAATGATGCCATTCTCCTTGAGAAAATGTAGATTCCATTTCCCTCCACCAAGAAATATATTGTGCTAGTTGATTTGAGGTTTTTTAGAAAAGAATAGTTCACTTCAGTCACTAAATTTTAATATATGTGTATTAAATATGCAAGTGGAATATATGTTGCTTGTTTGCAATTTTAGATTTGTAGATTTATTTTGTATATTTTGCATATAGAAGAGAGATATGGATTTGGTGATCTGAACTTCTTCACATAAATATCTTTAGTGAAGACCGACCTTTTTTGTGTATTTGCAATCATTTAATAAATATTGTTCTATTTAAATTGGAAAAGAAAATATGCTTGAACTTCTTATCTCTGTAGATTCAGTGGTGCTCAACTTTTTTTAATAGCACAGTAATGTACAAATTCATGCAAGATTTAATTCAAAATTCATATATAAGATTCTATTCAGGTGTTACTCAGATTTTAAACTGATTCAGAATTTAATTGGATCACAGATTCAACTATAGGCTATAATGAAGAAACATTAAAACTCCTGCAGCTACTTCATATTTAATGATTAATTACTCATCTCAGAGTTTAGGAAACACTGCACTAAAGACATGGTTGCAATAACAGGTCTGGAGATCTGGTTATGGTTTAGATTAGAGCTTGCCAAATGGGTATACTGATTGATCCATGATTTGCACTTGCCTGATTTTTGTTTCTTGGTTTTAAGATGGATATTTTAATTACATTTTCAATGTAGAGCAGGGGTGTCAAACTTGCATCGTCATGGCGTCATCACGTGACATATCACAACTTTGCTATACTGGGCGTGGGTGTGGCCAGCATGTGACACATATGGTCCGCAGGCCTTGAGTTTGACAGCCCTGATGTAGAGGACTAATTGCATTTATTTTATTTTTTTTACTAATTTCACTATTTTATTTATGGGTTGTGTTATTTGGTTGTTTTTAATTATGTAAGCTGTTTATTCACAAGTGTAAGATGAGCAGCTATATAAACTGAATGAATGAAATGAATGAATGAATATTAATAGGTAATGCATGACATTATAAGAATCACTTCTTTCCTTCCCGTATACAATACTCAAATGAATAGTTGGGCAATTTCATGTATTTTAATTTCATATTAAATTTAAAAGGAATTTCGTGGTGATTTTTTAAAATGATTTTTGGGCTGTGTTACTTGGTAATGTAGGCTAATTATGTAGGCTGTCCTGTCACAAATGTTAGATTAGCATCTATGCAAGTTGAATGAGTGAATGAATGGTTGATTGAATGAATGAAGACAATAACTAATTCATAATATTGTAGGAGTCACTTTTTTATTACCTAACTAAAATATTCAGATGAGGAGTTGTTGGCCAATTTCAGGGATTTTAGGATGAAACTCATTGTCTAGATCAGAGTAGGAAGTGCTTTGCAATATCTATTGTATAACTCAACTATTGGTATTCCTTGCTGTTTAATTAGTTGATTTAATCCACAACTAACTTAATTTTAAAAGGTGTTTTAAGTATAAAGTAATAAATGGGTTGCTGCCATGTTGGAAAATGCTAGATTTAAATCCTTTTGCATACATTTTAAACTGCATTACTTGTTTTATATTGTTTACCTCGGACTGTTTTATTTCTTTCTCTAAGCTTTAATTTGTATCATCAATATTTCCAATTTTTTTAAATCTCCAAATATTTTCTGAAATTTTAATGGTTTGTATGAAATGTGTCTGTGATTTTTTTTATGATGACTAAGTTGGTCTGAGTGCTTGTAAATCATCTTGCAATTCTGGTTTTAGGTTAACTATAAACTATGTATGTATGTATGTACCATATGTACATATGATAAAATATGTGCTGAAGAAAAGTAATTCAGCTATTATTATAACAGTCACATATACAGTCATGTTTTGCTAAATTCTGTCAAATCCCCAAGACTTAAATATACTCATAGACTCTTTCACAAATATACTGATGAAAGCTTGGACCCTAATAGACTTGGGATACTACAACTTCACACTGATTCAGGACATTGTTTTAACTCAGCTTTCCTAACTTTGCTTCTTATTGGATATGCTGTGTTTCAAATCTTAGTAATTCTACTCAATATGTCAAGTTGTCACTGCTGCCCAATACACTATGAGCACACCAATCTGAATAAGGCTATTCTAATTTAATGGATCATAAAAGTTGAAGCTAAATTAAAAGATTAGCTGATCAATGCAACATTTATTTAGAAGAGTATTTCTTAAACTTTTTTTTTCTCCCAAGAATGCTTTACACTTTAAAATGTATAGAGGACCTCAAAAGAGTTTTTGTTTATATGAGTTGTATTTATTAATCCCTTTCCTTCCCTACCTCAACAAACCAAGGACTTGGGAGTGGGGGATAAGGGTTCCTAACTATTTACTGTTATGCACTTTCATTTCTTTTTTGTTCATTGCTAGATCAAGATATATTGCAACACAGATATCTCTGTATTTCCATGTCATGTAGAGGGCTCCTATTCACACTAGTATTAAAGTGTAATATAGTTTTATCTGTTTTAAGAAACTGTAATAACCATACCAATCCACTAGGGCTCAGTATTGTATATGAATCATACAATTGTGTCCTAGCCAACAAATTATGATTAATTCTGTCTGAAGATGATGTATGAATATGAGCAATGATGCTTATATAACAATGGTTGCTAAATATATTTCTGTAAATTATATCTTACCATATAGTTTATGGGAGAGACACTCTCCACCTGTCTTCTCTGCAGAGACCAGTCCAGAATGGTTGAACGTCTGGCATAGCTCTCATGTTTGTCAGAGCAAACAAGCCCCATAACCACACCATATTTGTGCCTCACTTGGAGAATATTCTTATTTACAGTGAAATCACAACTGCCAGTTCTTCACCTTGTGTTGACCTTTATAACATCAAGTTCTTCCCAAGGACCTAGGAAATCATAATTTATCAGTTTAGTAACTTGAAATAAAATATATTTTTTATCATTTTTGACCAAATTTTGCAATAAAATGAGTACAGTAAAAACAGAAATAGTTTGACACAATTATTTGTTATTTGGAAGTTAAACTGGTGAAGAGTGGCATTCTGTGTGCTGATAACCATGGGGTCACAATAGCCAGCTAAGATTATTATTGTTCAACTTTGATTTTCAGATCTTGATACTTTGGGATCTTCTCCAATTATTTATTTCCTCCTCCTCCTCCTCCTCCTCCTCC
>JANHFL010000036.1:0-43966 GCA_032468155.1 Oxyrhabdium leporinum
CTAAGCAGTTTACAGAGTCAGCATATTGCCCCCAACAATCTGAGTCCTCATTTTACTGACCTTGGAAGGATGGAAGGCTGATTCAACCTTCAGCCAGTCAGGATCGAACTCCTGGCAGTCAGCAGAATTAGCCTGCAATACTACATTCTAACTACTGTGCCACTACCATATTAATATTAATCTCAATATTAATCTCATATTAATGTCCAGAGCGGTGTGTGAAATTTTTTTGTGCCTATTGGTTAGGAAAATAACACAATCTTCTAGGGAATCTGGAGGTGCCTACCAAAAACTAAAGTCTACATGGTAGACTTCGATATGTAACAGATTTGTAGTTGGGGAAATAAAAAGGCTTCAGTAGATTCCAGATTTCCAGGCTTTGGAAAAATAATTGCCAAGCCACAGCAGAAGCTATAATGTATGCTCAGCAGTATTATCTGTAGTATATTTGGTTCCCAATGTACTTATTCCAGTCTGCCATTTTTGTGGCTAGGCACTTACTGATAGAACAGTATCAAACCTCTAAAAATTTGAAACCCGTTCTAAGTTGCCTGGAAACAGAAACTTCAATGGTAAACAGCCAACTCTATAGTGAATGGATGACTGTTATTTTCCTTTTGAAAAACAGTTTAAAAATACTTCTGAAATTTATGAAAATCTATTGCAGAAAATCAAAATGAAATACAAAGTCAGATCAAATAAGCCCCATTTCAGCAGCAGCTGTAACTTCCCTGATCTGTCTATCTTGAGTTTTTGCAAATCCTTTGGATATACGAAATAGGAATTTAGACAGGTTTCCCAACAAACCTTGGGTGTAAAGTGTGGTAATGCTACTCTATTTTAACCACATTTTGATCCAAGGTCCAGCTTCAGACAGCATGCTGGGTCATTAATCTGGCTTTAGCATGCTGTACAAGCGCAACCTTTGACACAACCTTCTGTTTGTGGTAAGCCTCATCTGCTTAACTGTGGTTAATTGAAAAAAATAATAGGCTTAATTTACATAATACGTCAGCCCTTAAATCATTATTTACACACTGCATTAGTATGCACTAAATTAAAAATAAGCAAAATATATTTTTGTTTTAGTAAATGGTAGTAAGAGATCTTACCTACCTAGAAAGTTGCATTAATAGCTGTTTGGATGCAGGGAATGGGATGTTACTCAAATAAATATTTATTTTTGCTTTTTCAATCAAATCTGCATATGCATGCTCATGCAACTAAATCTGTCGCTATAGCACATGACTGTGCTTTTGAGATTTGACAGATATATCGAAAATAACTACTATTGTGCATATTATTTTGACAATCTTCTAATCTTCCTAGACATAAATCTCTTTGATTTTAAAAGGGCTCTTTCTTGAATATAGTGGATAGCAGTGTGGATTCTTCCAATTTAATTACCAAGAAGCAGTTAAAATATTTTTTCCTAATCTGGCATCATCCAGTATGTTGGACATGGAGTTTCTTTGTCCATGATGGTGGTAATTGAGTTTCAATCACAATAAATCTGGAGGACACATTAGATTGGAGGAAACTTATGTAAAGCACATGCTTCAATCTTCTGGCCTTAAGAAATGCTCTAGTCACATTTTCTAAAAAAGACCTTTATAACTGACTCCTCTATAGTATCCTATGGGAACATTTGTGCTATATGCTAATTAATGATATAGACCTTAATTATACAGTCATTGTTTTTCTTTAAGGTCAGTGCTGAGTCTATTTTTTTTCCAGAGGAGGAGAGGTAAGCCTATCAGTGAACTACATAAAATAGATGAATGTGTACAGAAGCAGTCAATCACTTTGTTGGATTATGTGCAGCAAAGGTAAATTTGAGCTAAGGATGTTTTTAAGGGCAAGTTGTGAGAAGCTGAATAGGTATTATGTCCTATCAAGGACTCATTGTTTCGTAGATTCTATACCCAACAATGCCTCATTGTGATGGCAACAGGGAATGGTGCATTAAATACCCGGGTTTCAGACCCCCTTCACATTTTGGTGTCCTTGTCTGATGTACAGACTTGGATATTCTCTCTGTCCTTTGGTTTGGTTGGTAATGGGTTCTCTGGCTAAAATAATGAGACCGGACAGTTCATCTGGATTGAAACCAACCACTCTCAACTCTGCCTTTCTAGCTTTTCCAAAGTTTCCCTTCTATTTAATCCCAGAATAATTAATCTAAATGAGTTTCTGAGACAGACTTCTAAACAGTTTTTGCAAATTTGGAAGACTGCTTTTAGATTTAGATAAACTTCAATCTTGTATGTTTTGGGACTTCAGCTATTCTATTTAATCGGCTGCTTGAGAAAACCTGTTTCTGGGTACTCTGCAATAAAAAGAATCTCTCAGCAGATTTATTTATTTTTTCAGTTCACATAGAAATATTTCTTGGAAGGATAAGGAAGCACAACACCGATTATGTATTTTATTTGATATAGCTAATATCTCACTGAAGAGATCAGCTTTTCATCTGCAACTATAAAGGTGAGTTCCTTAGCATGAAATGGAATTGTAATGTATAGATTTTGTGATGTGGATAAAAATTAGGCCTAGGACAGTTAAATGGTGATTAATGTTATCTTTGGCAAGATTTCCTGGAGACAAGTGGTCTTAAGAAAAACCCTGTACACCCATGCTGACTATGTAATAAGTGCAGTTTCTTAACTCTGAACAGGCAGGCTGGAAATGTTCCGTGTATCGGAAACCCTCTAGAAGAATTAATAGCTTCGTTGCCAAATAATATATCTGTAATACCTATTTATAAACATAAATATTAAACTATTTTTAACAGAATAGGGGATGTATGTGATAAGGAATTAGAATGCAGATACATAAACATCAATGAACACTAATAATTATAACTATAACTATAAATATGACAACTCTATTTGTCATATTTCTGTAGATTTAAAATTATTAAATTACCAAAATATTGGTATCTTTTATATATTTTATTTTACATATGTAATATATAAATTGGATAGATAGATATAGATCTAATTATTTAATTGAATATTTGATGCTCTAAGTACCACAGTGTTCAAATAATATGATTATGACCTAAAGTAGCTTTCTTTTGCATTTTTATATATTAATTCCATTTAGAAAGAGCTATTGCTTTGGTGGGTGTTCATAATTGTTTGAACACTGTAAAGGTTTGGAAAAAGAGAACAGTGGAAACATGTTAAGCTTGTCATTATGTTAATAATGACAAAAAAAATTGCACTACAAATTGAAATGACTTTCCATCATTATATAATAATTCAAGCAATTTATCACTATCAGTGCAGTCTGAAAAAGGGCTGTTTACAAATTTGGGTTTCATACACTAGTTTACATGTCAGAATAATTTTGACTTAGTCATAAGACAGAATTGTGGGCTTTTTTCCTTCTTTAATCTTGTTCACTTTGCCAACAATAATTTGGAAAGAACAAAACAAACATCTTTTAAAATATTTTGATCCTATTTGCAAAATAAAGGCAGCATTTAAATTCTGAGGAAAAACAGACAGGTTCTGGAATAGTCAACGGATTTGTCTTGGGAATTATATCAAATGTCCCACAACTTGTTCTTCATTATCTGAGATAAATTATGATTATTTAATGATATTGAAACAATTAAAGAGGTGCAGCCATTAAGCAGTCTAATTGGCCTAGAGCTACCATATATGGGTTGTAAACACTGGACAACCCCAAGGTGAGAACAGAAAAACTATTTTTTTCTGTATATTTTGCTGACATTTGGCAGCTGTCCATATTTTTGCAGCAAACTTCTAGACAACCCCAAGATGTGCTAGCTGAAGAGCGCTCTTGGAGACTTGGTATATTTCAATTCAGCTAAAGTGCCGAGCTAAGATGTAAATCACAACTGATAAACTTCAATGTAAAGATTAAAGCACCTTCTAACACAGTAAATCTTTCTGTGTCTAGCAGTATCATTGCCATGTGCCCCCCCCCAAAGTTTTTCCATGGAAAAAGTTTAAAGAGAGCGCTAATATTTTAGTTAAACAGAGAACCTTCAAAATTATTTCTTCTGTGTGGAGATTTTTTACTTGTTTTGTATGGAAAGAAGACCATTCAATCCTGTGAGGCCCCAAAATCATAAGGCTCAGGGATTTACCACTTCAAAGAGAATTAGTTCTGAGATGGCTCTGTGCTTCAAATTAACTGTGGTCTGAATAAATAAGAAGTTAGGCTCCAGTGTTTGCTGTGAAAAGTGTGGGGATAAGCAGCCTAATTCTTTTTGTTTAAACTCCATTCCACAGAGTTTTATGATGAAACTTCTATCATTATTAATATTCCAAGCTGCACTGCGCCTTTCATTAAAACTCTAATCAGCTTCATAGCCCTGAATGGCTCCCAAATAGTAAGTTACAAATGCCCCATAGTTGAGTAGGATGGGTTTATATTATCAAAAAAGAAGGAAATATAGCTCACTGGTTTTGTTATCTCCACCTGTATAGTGATTTGAATTTAGATGCAGTCTGACAAGAATTGCTGACATTGCTTTCTTAAGATGAACACTATACCCACACCAAAAATAACTGTGTTGTGAGATGATTATTCCTAGATTTGATTATCTCTGTGCTATGAGAATTATGATCTAATTCGTTGATTGCTAATTTTAAAAGACTGAAAAAAACATGATTGTCTACTAACACGGTGATTCTAATGAAAAACAAACTTCTAATTCCAAAATGGGCAATTTATATTTGTTCCATCTTAGGTTCTGTATATAACTATTGATAAAAGTGTATATTAAATTCTCATTTTCACCTGGAGTCCCAGTTTAGGTGCTATTCTTACTTAAGACATGTTAATATAATAGTTGAGAAAGTTTATTAATATGAGTTGTCAATGCTTAAAATATAACTCACATTGAACATAAATGTTTTAGGAGGATTTATTAAATTGTTTATGGTCTATCCTGAGGATCGTGTAGCAATATACAGTATAAGAATTGGTCATCTTACCAATCCTTGGTCCTTTTTGTCTTAAATACATTTGGAAATAACTATTAGGAACACTGAGTTCAGCTTAATGCAAAATCTGGAATGAAACATCCTTGATAAAGGATTTTATTTCCATTTTTAGAAGAAAGCTATTGAAGAAAAAATTCACCTTACTGATTCTCAAATTGTTCTTACCATATTTTTTCCCCCTAACATTTTTACAGATTCTGCCTTCCTATGACCTAGCCTTGATTAAGTATGCAGCCTTATAAACTTTCTTAGGTTAAAACTCATGTAGCCAGTTAATTTGCTTTTGAATAAAAATGACTGGGTTGTCCCATGCCTCTAGATCAAGCAATGCTGTAAAAGATTGTAATCTTGGTTTTTTTTTTTTTAAAAAGTCTGGCTTGAATTCATGAAAGTTCATGAACACAATATCTTATTTTGTAGTCCTCTGGACTTTTAGAAGACCCTTCTGAACAATATGGAATTGCATACAGGCCGATACTGATGAAGGAAAAAATTGCCCTTATTAACATGTATTTGAATGTTATGGAATAAATAAAAATTTCTTCTGAAATAAAAAGGGGTGGTAGCCCAGTGCAATAAATTTAGTCATAGAGTTAACATTTTGGTCTTCATACTTATACAAATGAATTTATACTTTGTAGATATAAATCTACAAAAATACCACTATTATAAATATATATTATGTAATCTGTGGCATGATCTATCAGTAGATTTTCATATTGCTTTGGGGAGTGTTTCATTTCTTTTAACATTCATTCTGAGATCTAGAATTGGAAAACAAGTAATGAGGCATACATAGCCTTGTTGAAGTCAGAAGCAGTGGCAACATTTGCCTAAATCCCCTATAAAAGCAAAATTTAAGCCCTAGCCTAATCAGTGCTTCAAAAGGATTTGAGTTTTATTGCAGCCTGCCAAGTTGCATGTGACTCTAGGGGCTACACGATAAACATTTCAAAACGTAGATGCTTTGAGAAGAGGGTAATTTTCCTAGTGTTCACATCATTATCAGTCACAGTACACAAGCACACAATGGAAATGATACTGGTCTGATTGCAAACAATGCCTTTGAAATTAAAAAAAAAACTTCAAAACCATTTCTTAGTGAAGGATTTATCAGTATAATTACCATTTTCTAATCTGGAGTTGTGTTGAGACATTGTTTCAAGTAATGAATGAATCAGGGGAGAGGATTTGCTACCAGGTTCTTTAAGGGTGAGTAGTATTAAGGGGGAATCCTAAATCTGATGAAGCTTTGTAAGGACCCTGCAAGGCTCTGGAACACCTACTTCTCATGATTTCCCTTGGAGTTTACAAAGCAAGCAAGTAATTAACAGAAGCTGAAAATAATTTGCACATGACTGATGGTTTGGAGCTTTCCATGAAGTTTCCAGCCAAGGTTGTAGCCAAGCTTACCCCATAAGGACAGCAGGACTGAATTTGGGAAAAAACTTCTAAACTCCAGCTCCTGACATAATTGGTGAAGACAAATGCAATTTTGATGATTTAGGATTGGCTAAATAGTTGAAAGCCCAGAGAGAATATTTCAAATCTGTCCTTAACTGACACTCAGCATACTGAAGTGGCTTTCAATCCAAATCCGTAGAGCAAAGATTGGGCCCAAGATTGGGCTAGTAATCTCATTCTATTGGCTGAGATAGGCTCTGCAGTTTCCATAGTCTTGTCTCTTAGTTCATACAAAATGGTAGTTGCTTTTGGATTCCTATCTTGGTTTTTTGTCTTATTTGTTTTAACCGTTATCTCTCACACAGGACTGTTGTAATTAACAATGATGTAATTACAGAATAACAGAGTTCGAAGGGACCTTGGAGGTCTTCTAATCCAGCCCCCTGTTCAAGCAGGAGATTCTATACTATTTTTTTGTCTTAACTCAAGACAACAATTTAGGCGGGCTCCCTATGAATAAGGAATGCACAGTAACCAAAGATGTTTGTCTAACCCTTCAAAAAAGGTTTGAACAATGTCACCACTTCTTTTAGCTTCAAAGAGACAAAGTTGGCACTGACAAACCTAAGTCTATCAAACCTCAGTCTATCACATCTCACTTTAATCTCTTTAAGGTTTAAATGTACACTTTTAGCAATAATGATATAGTCTCTGGTGTTTTTGCAATTTTTAAAAAGAGAAAAGAAAAATATAAAACAAAAATGAAACTGATAGCTCATCCAAAATATGTTTCCCTCTTAACCAAATTGATAGTATTTCCATACTGAATCCTCACCTTTCAGATATTAACATGTGGAATTCAGACATTGTAATTGTGAATGATGCAACTATTGTTGAGATAAAGTTTCGTGGAAAGAAAAGATATTCAAAACAACCTTCTGGCTGATAGATCACTTTTTAAAGTTAAATCTACTTAAGTAAGCACTTTAAAATTTTTAATTTTTAATTTTAAGTTGAGACTACTGAGTCCACACTTTGTGATTTGATCTCCAAAACTGTATTTTCTCAATCACTCACCCCATTTTAATCATCCAGCTGAATAAGGAGTCTGTTAATATGATTGTTTATTATTTTGTAATATTAGTCATAAAAATACCATCCAGCTGTGGGTAATTATTTATTTTTAACAGAACACAAAACCTTGCTTTTTTTTGTAGCATTTGCAGCACAATCCTTTGCATATTTATTCAGAAATTAATCCCATTGCATACACACATGTTTAGCCACACATGTTGGCTGCAGTTTAAAAAACAAATCTGAATTATAAGAATTCTAATTTTGGTACATCTAAGATTTCCCTAAAAATTAATAAATGTAAAGAAAATATTTCTTAAAATATGTACATACACCAGCTTTTATTTTACAGTCAGCTGCAGTACGTGGAATATATGTTGGGAATTTCCAGCCTCTTACATACTATCTAACCTCTGTAACCAGTTCAATGAACAGTTTAACAAAATACAATGGAAACCCTGCCACTTTGAAGATAAGCACTCACAGTTCACTTGAAACAATAATTCTGTACTTTCTTTCCTGTGTCAAGATTTATTTTAAGTATTACTATAAAATATCATAGAGCCTGTTAGCAGCCAGATCAGTTTGTATAAAAATCAAGGGTCTCTTTGTGGTATATGACAGGCTATATTTGACACAGGAAAACACTTAATCATGAACGCTATCAGCACACCACACCTATCTTTGGAAAAAAAAAAGATTTATCACTGTGAACTTGAACTGAAAAGAGACAAGTAATCATGAATCTTAAAGAGTTAGGGTTAAGGTTATAATGTCCCCAAAACATCTGTCATAGTCCAAATGTTCTGTTGCCTCTTAAATGATATTGCCAGCTAGATGGGAGAAATGCAGGACATATATTGATGTCATCTAGAATATTGGATTATAATATCCACTAATATTGGATATTAACATTTAGGATGGTTCACTCTCTACTGCAATGGCCAATGATCTTACTTTATAGTTCTCTGTTAGGAACTATTTGCTAGCTTAAAGCTTTTTAGCAACTCCTGGTTTAAGGTAAAAAAGCAACAATAGTTAGAATCTAATTACAAATCAAATACTGGTAGGCAGAAACAAAGCTAGTCATAATCTTCACTACATGAGATGCCATCCTATGTTTCTATTTGTCTTATAGTGTCTATATCCAAATTTGTAGCCATCATATTTTCATGTACAAATTTTATTCAGATATAGATTTTCTTTGATCACTTTCTTACTGCTGTTGCTATTATTGTGATTATAAGCGATTATTCTTCTAAAAACTTATTTTATTGCAAAAAGTTTTTGTGGAAAAAAGGTTCCTCGGCTACCAATAACTGTTAAAACTGCTAAAATTAAAAGTCCTCTTATAAGTCCCTGATATTGAGCCATGTTGACAACAGACAAAAACAGTTCAACTGGAATGAAACCAAAGTCATCAGCCATGCCAAAAACTCACCATGCATTTGAATGTATTGAAGCCTGTGGCTCTACAAATGGATCTATCAATAAGTACATTGACTTAGAACCAGCATATGAACCTATAAAAAAATGGATCACCTAAATGACCAATAAATGACGGATCTGATTAACCCCATCACAACGTGAACAACCAGTCACACAACCAAATGAGCACAACACCACACAAGACCTATATAAACAGAGGAAAAATCGAACAAGACATGTCACCCAAAACCCCACTGAAGATGTTACCTATGTAGTTTGGTAACAAAACATCTGGGAGCTAAACAGCAAGCTCGGAGAACAAAACCCTGCCAAAGTCCTCTTATGGTTTTTAAGATGGCCATTATGGAAGGCCCAAAAGCTCATCAACAATGAATACATTTTTATTAATTAATTTTATAGACTGCCCAATTCCATCATAACTCTGGGTGGCTGCTAGAATGCCTCCTGGATTCTGAATGGATTAATTCTTTAACAATGCCATGTCTTAACTGCAGAATATACTTTTAAAAGCCATCATGGGAAGATTAATTTAAAAAGATTAAAAATGCTGGAACATCCCTTTTTGAGACATTCTGTCTCTCTTCCTCCAAGCTTAGATAGAATCCTTTCCTTTTTTTTTACTAGCCAAATGGGGGTTTCTTTTTATTTCCTGAGCTCTATAAGGATTGTGAAATACATTTAACAGAAAATGGTAATCCTGGTTTTCTGTTTTCCAGCTAAAGAAGTGATGTGATATTGTTGGGGGGACTGGGGGATGTTTTGATGCTGATGTTATAGATGTAATGATTGTAAACCACCTGTAATCTTTGTGATTGGGCACTATATTACTCTTTTTTAAAAGAAATAAAATATTTTTTTTCTTATGATAATCACCCTGAGCTGCTACCTTCCCAGTCTGTATGCTGCAGCTAGATTGTGAGCATTCTTATTTATTCATCCATCACTTTGAGGTCTTCCATTTTGCTCTTTCAGAAAGATCCGGGGGCAAAAGACAAAAAATTACAATACACACAAATATACACACTCACACAGAGGAAGGCTTAGTTGAATTCAACAGAACTACAGTCCTAGGTAAGTGTATATAGCAGATAATTCCAAATTTTATGCCCTGCAGGTAAGTTGCACTTCTAATTCTATAATTGTCCAAGCTAGTAGGAAATCTGGACAGTCTAAGTCAAACACATCTGAAGGCTGTTAGGCAATCTCTTCTAAACATTTATCAGGCTATATTTCTGGATACCAATCTTCTATTTCAGGCAACTTTTATACCACTTTTTAAAAATGCTGACCTTTTCTTCATTATTTTCATATGCTGGAAGCTATCCTGCGTATTGTTTTAATAATGGAAAATTGAGATATAAATATCCCTGTAAAATGAAAAAATAATCTGGTGCTTGGTTAACACAATGTATCCCTTGGGATTGATGCCAGCATAGTATACTAGTATTATTATGACACAATGTAATAAATCCATTGCCATCATAATATTGTGGTTCTAAATGAGCAATAGGATTTACACAGGTACTAAGCACATAAACATAGAGTAAATTGGACTTAAAATTTCCAGTATGCAAATCCTACAAAAGCCCATAAAAACATATCAACCTAATGGTATAGTAGCTTAATATTTTAATTGTTCACATTCATCCCTAACTGTGTATCGTTCCACAATCTTCACTGTAAAAGAATTAATCTTTGAAAATTATTTTAAAGGAGTTCATTTTATATATGATAAATTAAGACAAAGACAAAGTTGTTTAAGGAAGACATCATAACTATTGGATGTTAATGTTCTAGCCAGATTTAATCACCTGTTATAGATTCTAATTAATGGTATTTCCATCCTCCACATACCTCTGGTTAATAATTCCAGGAGCATGGAGCAATAATAAAATTTAGAAATTTTGCACAACTAAATACAGATCAGGAGCTGACTGTATAATAAAAATAGGGCTAATGATACATAACTTCTTTGACAATACCATTGTTTTCAAAATAACTACTTTAATGGGAATGAAGAAGTATTTGCTCCAGTCAGAACCAACCCAACCCAACCCAACCCAAACAAACCACAGTTGATTTAAGACTGAGCAAGCTCATTGTCAAAAAATATTGTCAGCTGGCAAAAAAAAAAGAGAAAATGGGAATGGAAGATGGAAAGGAGTATCCTTTAAAAGTTGTGTCTGACTGCTGCTGTTTAGAATATTGAGAAGAAACAGTTGATATTACAACTGCACTATTTCTGATCTTAACTTTAGATCTAACGTCTGTTTATTCATCAACCATGAAAGAGCACAAGTGAAGCGTATTTTTCAAACTGGGAGAAGGGGCCAGAATAAGTGGAATAATGCAGGTGACAGGATGTATTTTATAAGAGACTTACAAAAGAAAGGCTTCAGCAAAAGATCAACGTTTTGGAATGGCCCAGCCACAGTCCAGACATGATTCCAATGGAAAATTTGTGGGTTGACCAAAAGAGGGCTGTGCACATGCATTCACAAACTGACCAATTTGGAGCTTTTTTGCAAGGAAGAGTGGGCAAAGATTCCTAAGGCAAGATGTGCCATGCTGATAGGCTCCTGACCAAAAAAACTGAATGCTAATCATTAAATCAAAAGGTGCTTCAATAAGTATTAGTTTAAGGCTGTGTCCACTTATGCAACTACACTGTTCTATATTTTTATTGTTATCCCCACACACACACAAAGATTTCAGTTTGTTTTTCAGTTGAATTGTACAGCTTTTATGTTATATTAAAGGTGGAAAAATTCTGAAGTGATTTATCTTGGTCTGATTGGTTTACATCTCAGAAACCTGGCCCTTAAAAGAGGTGTGTAGACTTTTTATATCCACTGTCTACTGACACTAAATGACAGTGTTAGGAGCAGTGGAAAATGTGTCATGTTCTCAGTTGTATGTCTGATGTATAGACAAATTATACACGTGAACACTTTGGTAAATCTCCCATTAAAACCTAAGGAGGGCAAAATATAGTCTGGTTATAAGAAAAGGTCTTTCTGGGCAGGAGAGGCTAAAGAATTACATACCTGCCCAGGTTCCTTCTACAGTGAGTCATGCTAATTGAAATGTGTTATATGTGCATATGCCTGCTTTCATTCTGAAATTCTATATGTAGAATCTTTTCTCGAATTATTCTTTTATCTTGACTATATTACAAAAGAAGCAGTTGTTCAATTGATAAGCCATAATAATTAAAGCTTCCCCATAGTAACTGGTTGCTACAAAGATAGAAATTAGTCTTCAGAGCTAATGGAATCATTCCTTAGGGAGAAAAGTTGAGCCAATAAGTTCAAGCGATCAAATAACAACTATGCTATCACCTCCACTTTTGGTTACCCTACTTCCTCTCTGAGCATCACAGTAAGATATACATCTAGACATTTGGAGAAGGTTTCACCAAAACTTTGTATGGCTTTAAGTGATGTATAGTGTGGGAATGGTCCCAACAAAGTGCCATACAAGATCTGGGCCTAGGCCCTAGTGCATTGCTATAAAAAGTTGCGGAATTGCTTGTGTGCATTACCTACTCTTATTCAATTTAATGAACTTAATCTTTGTCTTTAATGTAGGCAGAACTTTTGTTGTTGTTCACAGTTGTATCATGTAAGCTGAAATAGGCATAGGTGCCAGACAGTAATTTCCTTTGGAGCCATATCCCTCAATACACACTATTCTTTCTCTGAAGAGAAAATTCTTTCTCCTTGATTAAGCTTGATCCTTTGCCATCCAAATATACTGTCTGCTTTTTAATTTACAAGTAAATTAATTTACAAGTAATTCTATTTTATGCTCTTGTCTTAGCAGTAGGTATACCATCCCTGTTGGCTAAGAAGTATCTACTGTATATTATACTCATTGAAGTGCATTCTCACCAGACTCAAGTTACAACAGGGGTCAAATCATGGGAAAAGAAGCTTACTAATTCTTATCAGGATAAGCAATAATGTACCCTAATGAGAGCAGTGTGATTGTAGCAGGGCTGAGATGAGTTTGCAAAAAGTGAAGCAGCTGGTATGAGACACAACTCTAGTAATAGATTACAATATCCATGCTTGAGTCTTGAATATCTTCTTATCATATACATACATACATACATACATATATACATACATGCATGCATACATATATCTTACATCTACAACTTCTCACAGATTATTTTCCATATAGTGGTAGCTATGTTATAAAATGTGATAAGAAAAACTATATATCAGACCTCTTTCTAATTCAGGCCAAGCATCATCCATTTGTAACTTTCTTTCCCTGGAATGAAACCAAAACATCTGATGTCCCACTGAGCAACGAGAAAGTTATTTGATCCAGTGCCTCATTTCCTTTTGCATTATTCTCATCACTTTCCACCTTTCCATATCATATTTATTTATATGCCCCAGTCAAAATATAAGAAGTCTTTATATGAAGACTTTAAATATCCACTGCTCCAATGTTGTTCTTGGTTTAGTGTTGCTCTCAATTTTTGCAACCATTTCAATGTGTTACCCATACTGACTAGGAATTGAAAGAGATGTTCAATCAGCAAACAGAAACTGACTATCAATTTACTGCTAAAATTGCATGCACATTCCATGTGTTCTGGTGCAGATGAAAATAGCAAAAGAAACAGAAAAAGCACCTTTGGGACGAGCATAACCTGGATGACTGAGACTCTCTATAGACTTTTAGCTATGCAATTTGGGATGAACACCCTTCGAATGGTGTGGGAGTATGAATAGATTTCCAGAAAAATTGCAAACCACAGGAACCATTAGTACTACTCAGGTGACTCTGAGGACACGTATGAACCTCCAAGTGCTTCAACAATCCTATAAAAGAATGCAAATAACTAGCTGTCTGCAAGGAATATAAATCCTTCCATTCCTCACCATCCAGTCAGAGCACAAGTACTGTAGCTTTTTTGACGAGAAGCGAAACGTCTTCAAAGAAAAAAACAAGAAAGTCCAGTTGCTTCCTGAAAAAGAACCTTTGGGACATCCATGACCTGGATGACTGAGAATCTCTATAGATTTCAGAGACAACCAACAAGATCACTGTTGATGGGCAGGCTTGTGAATTCCATGAGCCGATCTTTAATATGTCCTTGAAAACTGGGAGATTAATTGTTCTGATTTGCCAGTGACCTTTCTCAATAAAAATGTTTATAAATTTCCACAAATTGTTTTCAATTAAAGGAGCTTTGTCTTCAACAGAGAGAAATTGACATGCTGCCAGAGGCTGAAAGGGAGAGCAAAAGACAGAGGTCCCTAAAGTAAATTTAATGCAACATTTGTTTTTTCGTTTGCTGCAGCTATGCTGTAAACAGAACCACACAAGATTAAGGCTCATTGAAGGCCAATTTAGCTTCCGAATTGGACCAGGAAGAGCTTCTTAAAGAGATTTTAATAACAGATCCAGTTTTGATCTCTCCCCCTACCCCCATCTATCATGCAACTTGCATTCACTATCATAAAGCCAAAGACAAACTTCAGCTTTTCACTGACCAACAGTAGTAGTTTGTGAGACTTTCAGTCTGGCTAGATATAGATCAGATTTAAACAATTGATTCTAAAGTAGCTTTTTAAAAGGACATAAATGCTGTCCATTTTGATTCAGCACGATGCAGTGCTAAAATAAAATGTTTTTATATACATCTCTGAGCAGATGCAAATGTGACTGTAGAATACTCCTGATTTCTTTCCACATAATTGTCTTAATGAACACATGATGATCAATCGCATACTTTTGTTTATTTCTGAAAAGCATACTTTTATTTCTGATGACACATGAGCTCCATCCCAATAATTGTGCATTGCCACAAATGTTCACAGCCTTTTTTGTCCAAAATAATTAAGTTTTTGGAATTTGAGAAATTCTGAGAAGATATGTTTCTCCATCTACCCACAATTTTATACATAAAATGGGCACATATACTGTAAGTGAGCTGAAGTCAGGCAGCACCTAAATTGAATAAATAGAAGTGTGAGTTGTCAGGATTTAGATCAAAGAGTAGCCCAGTGACTCCTGCATTCCTACATAATCAAGAAGAAAGGTTCTGCTAATTCTGTCTGCCATTCCATGTTTATACATCAAAACAAATATCTTCTTTCCCTAATTTTTAGCTCTGTCTTTGCTTGTCCATATGAGGACTTCAAACTGAGTAAAAGGCACAGGACAATAATATCACATGCTGTAACCTCCTCTCTTCTCAAGCAGAGATCTTCAAAAGAGTCGTACATAACATAAATATAACTTAGTTGGAAATTTATTTATTTATTTTATTTAGAAAACGTATATTGCCACCTACTCCCACATGGTGACTCAAGGCAGCTTACAGGACAATTCACAATCTAATCAAATAGGATTACTGACTTCATACAGGATGAACAAAGTGGTAAGTGCAGAGTTGGTATAGCAGCTCAAGGAAAGCCACAGATAAGATGAACTGGATGTTATGGGCAAAGTAAGCATGATCTGCCCATTTTCACCTAGCTTCATGCTCGCTATTCAGGAAAATGACTGAACAGTCAGACTATTGCGACAATTCCATCTGCATCGAACACTTACCACAAAGTGGTTATCGAATAGAAGATCCCATCCCATTGTATGCTACTGCTAAATTAGCTAATTCTTAATTTAATATTACGCTTACTATTTAATTTTTAATACTGTTTTATTATGTTGTTAACCACCCAGAGACATGTGACTGTGAGTCACATAGTATAAATAAATAAAAGTATGTAAACATAAGAATCACATAAATACATTATACAGTGTGGCTTGCAGATTTTTCACACAAAAGAAAAAAGAAAAGAAAGAACTCTATATACAGCCATACAGTAAAACAGAGGTCCCCAACCCCAGAATGTGGACTGGCACTAGTCCGGAGCATGCCAGAAACATGACCGCACAAAGAAGCAAAACCCCATCCACAGGATGCAGGCAGCATGCAAAACCTCACTCCTTCCAATCCACAGAAAAACCTCACTCCACAAAACTAGTCCCTGGTGCCCAAAAGGTTGGGGGCCATTGCAATAATACATTCAGATTATGGCTTTTAGTTTTAGCTGGTACCAAGATTGAAATTTACAGCAGAGAAATTATAATTGTTTCAAAGGTTCAGATAAGTAATTTCAGATTCTGCTCCGAATAAGCTTATTTGTGGGTATGGGAGGTGATGATTAGGTGGTCCTTAGAAGAAAAGCAATTAATGTTTTTCTTCTATCTGTTACTTTCCGTGCTTTATAGTTGCGGCTACATTCCTGATACATTACAACAATTAAAATCAATTATGATTAAGAAAAAGTAATTACTTTGATTATACAGTGATATTTATAAAGTCTTTTGAAATAAAATACCTTGTCGGTGTAATATAGTCCTTGCTTTGACCAAATGGATACTAAACATATTTAGCTTAGTAATGCTAAGCATTATTCTGCTGAGGAAAAAGATTATACATGAAATTAAAACGCACATTTACATATACCTGGAAATCTTTTTAATAGAGGTTCTTACCTCTTTAAAAAGATTTCACAGGTATATGTAAATGTGCATTTTTAATTTCAAGTATAATAACGGTGCTATGTAAGCAAGCATCAATGCCAATGGTATTTATGCTCATAGTACTATCTGGTCTGTCTGTTTGTCATCCTAACATCCAACTCCCTTCTGTAAGTAATTTTGGAAGCCTATAGATCAGGGGTATCATTCAATTTCATTAAGGGCTGCATCAGGGTTGTGTTTGACCTCGGGGTGCTGGGGTGAGCGTGACCCGGGTGGGCATGGCCAGCTCAACATCACTCGTGTCGGGGGCGCCTGTGATGACCCAAGCACTCTGCCAGCAAAAACAGAACTTCGGAGTGCTGCCCGCGCCCCTCACAAGCTCTGTTTTCAGCTACAACCCTCTGTCACTGAAAAGGAAGTTGGGAGTGCCACCTGCGGCCCTCCCGAGCTTGGTTTTCAGCTGTGATGGCCTCCTGCAATTCTCTGCCAATGAAAACAGAGCTCGGGAGGGCTGCACACAGCCCTCCCGAGCTCCATTTTCACTGGGTCCTTTGCTGTTTTCAGGGCAGCTCTGTGGGACAGATCTAAGTACCTTGCGGGTTGGATCCATGCCCTGGGCCTTCAGTTTGACACCCCTGCTATAGATTGTAAAATTCTGCTGCACTATGGTATTAGATTGCTTAATGTAAGATTGCAAAATTAGGTCCTCAATTGAAATACCTGAAATCTCCATCCACTTCTCTTCTAGAGAAAGCTAACTTCAAAAACTATCATAATTCTGTAATATCTTATTGAATATTTTCATCTTTGTACAGCTTTTACAATGTGTATTATTTTAGAGGGGGTGGGAAGCTTTTTGTTTTGTTTTTAAAAGTCATTGTAGAAGGTGCCTGGGGATATTTGCATCCTGTAAATTGTATAGTATTGTGCTTGGTTGATTTGGAAAAAAACAGTCTTCACTGTCTAAACTGCTTGAGATGAATAAAATTGTATTAAACTACAGCAGCAAAAACTATAGAAGTATTATATCCTAGAGCGTCATAATGTTTCACAGTGCATGGTAATTTTGCAAGATTAGATGTTGTCTCTGCGGTAAAGTGAACATGAGAAAGAGAGAAACATAACTGGATGCTCAGTTTCACATTTTTTTATGAGTTAGCTTTTCCTCATCATTTTGCAATAATTTTCTAAATATAAAAAGTTATTTCTGAGATGAGTTTCAGAGTTTGATATTGAAGAGTGGTATACAAATGCCCAGAATTTAATCTCCAAGCAATCAGGACACTGAAATATGTGAATATATTTAGCATTGAGAGAAGAATGAGGAGGGATCTGATAATATTCTTCAAGTATTATATCCCAGAGAAGTGCAAGTTTTGTTCATGGACATACTGGTAGCAGGAATGGATTCTAGTCCCAGAGATGTAAATTCTACTTGAATGTTAGAAAAAACTTCCTAACATTATAAGCAATTCAATAATGGAATAAATTATCTATTCTGTTTTTATTGTTAGTTTTATATTCCATCTTTATTTTATACAATTTAAGAAAGCACTCTGTTCATACAATAATGCTCCTATCTTCAGTTTTCCCTACAACAACACCAATCATATAAGGTTTGGCCTAAACCCACCCATCCAGCTTTCATGACCAAGGAAGGAGAAGAACTCATGGTCTTCCAGTTACTATACCATCACTTTAACCACTACACAAAACTGAGATATCAAGAGAGGTGGTAATCTCTCTTTCAATGGATATATTCAAGCTGAGACTGGTAGCCATCTGTTATGGAGCTTTATTTTGGATTCTTGTAAATGCTGAGTTTGCCTCAATAATTTGAGTGGCCCCTTCAAGCTTTAAGGTTTTTATGAAATAAAACCAATGTGTTCCTTACCCACTTTTACCCACCCTACTGCTATTGGATTATAACTTCCTTGCTACTTCAAAAAAGAGCAGTTATATGGTTCAGTTACCATGTTCTTCAAAGGCATGAAACCTAAATATATTCCTCTAATACCTTGTAGGAGACAAAGCACATCCTCTACTACTTTTGTTTGTTTTGTTTTGTTTTCAATGAAGTCCAGCACAATAAGGACTCACTTGACCTTTGTTCCTTCTATAGTGCATTTTAACATTGTCTTAGAAAAGATATGGTTTTAGATTTTGCAGGGCACAGGTGCACCATCCCGCTATGGACATGACACAGCTTCTGCAGTTGTGATTGGAGTGTAATACTTTTCTTATTACCAGCTGCACTCCGGGGACTGCTTTTGTGGGCTACCAGGAATTTCCTGTGATAGAATATCAGAAAGCTACTGATGACTAGAAGGAGGTGACTTCACAGGGCAAAAGTTCTCCAACTACAATAAACATTCTCACTGTTGCTGTGTGGATTTCCTACCAAACTTGACAGAAAAAAAAATGAAAAAAGAATGAAAAGACCAAGCAACTTGTGCTTTAGAGACAACTTTGCTTAGTTAGACAAAAAATAATGCATAAAAAGTATAAATACACTAAAATTCTACTATATTATGTGTAAGAAACATAAATATCTCCAGCATCAGTTTGATTTTCTTTTAAATTAGAAGGCTACCTTATGATTCACAACAGTTTTCATCAACAGTAACACAGAGAAGCAATGCAGGCTGTTGTGTAAAGGAGGAATATTATTTGGGCTTTAGTTCAAGATAAAAAAGAAGCTTTCAATGGGCCCTATGCTGACATTGATTTCCTTACTTCTTTAGTGCTTTGCAGCAGGTGGTTGGTCTGTTACATTCCTTCTGTGACTGTGACCTATGCCATCCGACTGCACTTACGGCAAACCTTCTTGATGCAGAAGCAAGGAACCCTATTTTATATCCAGCACAAAATTCCTCTCATTTTTTAAATCAGAATATCTCAATTAGCAAATAGTTCTATATTACTTGTGTACAATTGCCTTGTATTTTAGCTGGATCCGCCTCCTCATCAATGTCATTGTGAGATACAGAGCAAATGTAGTTCTCTGGTTCATACACACGCAGCATGGAAGGAGGGGGTCAGGTCTCAAAATATCAATACGTACATCTGCATTAGAAATAAGTACAATGCAAGTATCTGGCGAACATGTAAAGTGAATAATTGCTTTGGACAAAGTACTTGGACCTTGAGCTGGGAAGACTAGAATCTATGCCAGAAAATTCATAGGAAACTATATCCAAATACTGCCTAGTAGTTCATTTGTAAAACAATTCTACAATAGGAAATGGGGCAGGGCTGAGCTCCACCCCAGGGAAACAGAATACAGTTCCCAGCAAGCAAAGACCCACAAAAGGAAGAGATGGGATGTTTCTCCAGCAATAATCTTTTCAATGGAAAAGTCAGAAAAACTATAACCCCATCTTCCACTCCATCCTCTATTCTGAGAAGCCAAGAACATGAGCAAGCCAAAATCACTGTACTTACCCTATGACACAATCTTCGATTTTCCCACAATTCTTCTACACAGAAATGTGCCATCCTGTACTACAAAGGAAACTCAGCATTCAAGAAGTTAAAAGAACAATCTTTAATCATCTCAGGCATTTGGGAATCATACTTAGGGTCATAGTAAGAAGACAATGAGAAACAATTATAGAACTACTTTAATTGCAGTTTGCAACTCTAAGCTGTTAATAAAACATCAAAAGCTTTACATTAATCTGGGTACTTGTTAAAGAGGAGTAATGATGCATGAGGTTGAGGCTATTGGAATTTTATATATAAAACATTCCCTTCTCATCCTTGTGGATAGTATGTCTTCCTCAAAGGCCTGGATTTCACACATCTTAGCAGTACCTAGAACTGTACCCTTCTGGAAAGGGAGCTCTGATGTTCCTGATATCTGTTTGAGTCACTCTCCCAGTTTAGGAATCACAATCCTGAGTGCTCCTAGCACTATTGCAATCAATTTGGTCCTTACTTTCCACATCCTCTCTAATTCCTGTTTCAGGCCCTGGTACTTCTTTAGCTTCTCATATCGCTTCCTGACGTCACTGTCACTTGGCACCACTTTATCTATCACCAGCACTGTCTACTGGTCTTTATTTACTGCCACAATGTCTGGTTGATTGGCCATTACCTGCCTGTCTGTATGGGTATGGAAATCCTACAGGATCTAAGTGCTGCTATTCTCCACGAACTTCTGTGGAATCCCCCATCTAGTCTTTGGAGAGTGTAGCCCATATGCTATGCAAACGTTCTGTATACTATGCCAGATATTTGATTCTGCCACTCAGTGTATATTGCTCCTGCCTGTTCCTGTTCAAGAAATACAAGTGGAGTTGTAGAAAAAGAAAATACATTTAAGTGAATTTTCCATTTAAAAAAAAAGAAAAGAAATAGATTGGCTAGGTGCTAGATCATATCTATTTTTAAAAAGAGGCAGAATACTCACTGAAGCAACTATGTATTAGTTGAATTCATTCCTGTCACCTTGGCAAGAGGAAGTAAGAATATTCCTATGCCATAATCTGAATCTCATAGACTGCCTGAACAATTCCCTGCAGTTTTCTTAGAAGATTTATCAGAAGTAGTTTGCCATTGCCTCCTTCCTAGGGAGGTAAAGTGACTGGCCCAAAGTCACCTAGCCAGGCCAGTGCCCATGGCAGGACTTGAACTCCCTACAGCTTCTAAGCCTAGATTAAAGGTACAGCTACATGCCTAGATTAAAGGTAGTTCTTGACTTACAACAGTTCACTTAGGGACTGTTCAAAGTTACAATGGCACCTAAAAAAGGGATTTATGACTGTTTTTCAAACTTACAACCATTTCAACATCCCCATGTTCATGTGATCAAAAGTCAGACAGTTGGCAATTGACTCATACTAATGATGGTTGAAGGATTATATGATCACCTTTTGTGACCTACTCTCAAGCAAAGTCAATATGGAAGCCATATTTACTTAACAAACATGTTACTAACATAACAAATGCAGTGATTCACTTAACAACTGTAAAAAGAAAAGTTGTAAAATAGGACAAAATTCATTTAATAAATGTCTCACTTGGCAACAGACATTTTGAGCTCAGTTGTGGTCATAAGTTGAGGATTACCTGTATTACACCAAATTGGATTTCCTGCCATCTTAAAGAGTTACAACACAAAGAACAAATCCTAGGTCAGTTGTGGAAGTACTGAGAAAAACTGTTCAATTGGGATATTCACTTTATTTAGTCTTCATTTGGGGGCAAACATACTAAAATGCCAGTTTGGTTTAGTGGTTAAGTTTGATTAAACCAGTTTAGACTAGTGGTTAAGGCACCAGGACAGGAAGCAGGAGATCTTGAGTTCAAGTCCTGCCTGCCTTAGCTATGAAACCTAGCTTGTTGACCTTGGCCCAGTCACTCTCTCTTAGTTCAACTCACCTTAAAGGGTAGTTGTGGGGAAATAGGAGGAGAAATGTGTGTTGGATATGTTCACTACCTTGAGTTATTTGTAAAAATAATAAGGGTGGGATACAAATAATACATAAAATAATGTTTTATATTTAATATTTGTTGCCTTGAAATTTTTTATAAATGATTTCAAGGCAGTAAATGGAAGCAATAAAAGCACTGTGAAAAGTAAAATTATTTAAAATAACAAAAACATAAATAAAATAGATTTGTTATGCCTAGGAGATCCTTTTGAATTCTGGTGTTGGAGAAGACTCTTGAAAGTCCCTTGGACTACAAAGAGATCAAATCAGTCAATCCTAAAGGAAATCAACCCTGAGTGTTCTTTGGAAGGACAGATACTGAAGCTGAAGCTTAAATACTTTGGCTGTCTAATGAGAAGAAAGGACTCATTGGAAAAGACCCTGATGTTGGGAAAGATTGAAAGCAAAAGCAGAAGGGATAGCAGAGGATCAGATGGTTAGAGAATGGAGGACAGGAGGGCCTGACGTGCTATAGTCCATGGGGTTACAAAGAGTTGAACATGACTTAACAACAAGGAGATGGAAATGTCAAATTATTTTTCTGGAAAGAGCATAACACAGTTGTTGTGCCATACCGGGAGTGTTTTTCCCCTTGTAACAAATCTCTGAGGGATTTCAGAGATGGACTTTGCCTGATAATGTGATTATCAGATTTTATTACACTAGCTTTTATATCTCATCTTTTGGTTGTTGTTTTGATTTATTCCTTTCCCTACATTTTGATGGTTCTCTGTGCTGCTCTGGCACCCAATAAGTTATTAGTAAAAATACAATTCTGCCCAAGACTGGAAAACTGCTCAGCTCCTTCAATCTGCCTCCAAAAATGCAAGGGATGGAGAAATACCCTAAATCTGTGGTTCCCAACTGTGCACCAGGGCACAGCAAACTCGCAAGGATGCCATAGATATTTTAAATGTTTGCACTACCCATTTGTGATGTTGTATCTTTGTGCACTAAGGGCACTCTGCACTGAAAAGTTTGGGAATCTCTGTCCTAGATCTAATATTTTAAAGATATAAGAAGAAAACTTCATCAGATAATTTTGTTTGCCTGCTACTAGCAATGACCATGATGTTGCTGATGTCAGAACATAAGGTCCTGCCCTGAAATAGGTTGGCTGCTGGAATAGTAGTGGCAATCACATGACTCTTCTTACTGAACATATCCATCTCTTAGAGTACAGAGCACCTTGTACAGATTGTCTTATGTCAGGAAGCCAATTTGTCACTCATGAGTGCAACGGATACAATCAGAGTTGTCCAAAGGTATGGGGAAAAAATGTATTGGGGCTGTAACAGCGTGGTTAATGCTTTGTCTGTTTTTTTTAAATGTGCATCAATGTGCAACACACATAAAAACGGGCATAGCTTTGATTACATTGTTACAGCCACTCTCAACTTTTTTGACCTCATTCTGAAGATACTATTGAACATGGTCATTCAACATTCAGTCTAATCAGCTCCTGTACATTTGTTGGGGACTACTGCACCATTTATCTCAAGGTCTGGCTGATACTGCTATACTCCTAACTACTGATCGGACAAGGCTGCTTTACCTATCCATGCTTCTTTTGGAATAATGAATGTCCTGCCCTCCTTGTCACAATACCTAAAGCCATCAAAATAAGACATACCTTGAACATTCTTCCTGTGTGAGCAGAAGACTTGCTTGGTCAAATGTGAATCTGGAGGAGGACATCTCAATTACGCTGAAGCTACACTGCCCGAGGCACGTTGATTTGAGGCAGGCAGTCTTCCCAGTTTCCCCAGTTCTTGGAATTCCCAGCTGGCATTGTAATTGTCCAGCAATTCTTGGGACTTGTGGTGTCAACACATTTAAGGGTCACAAGATCTCAAAGGCTGCTTTTCAGAATACAAATCAGACCTTTGCATGTTTTATTAGCAAAGTTAGGAAAGATTGCTTTGTTTAACATGTAGTAATTATTGGGTGGTTTAACATCCTTTTATAAGATGTTAGAAACCGTATAAAGGAGTAGGAAAATATTACTCCAAGTTAAATGAAATGTAATACCTTCCCCTGGTGTTCATTGTGGGATCTTTTCTTTTTTCCCCTTTTTCTTATCAAAACTCTCTGCCTTCTACAGGTAAATTACTAGTGGTTCTGACCATCAGATAATCTGACAGTATTCTTCTTTGTTTGCATTTTTAAACTGTTGGCATGCTTTCCTTTTTCAAATGGTTTTATGATGTCCAAAATATGCACATTTTCTAGTTATTTTGCTTTGATGGTTTATTTTAAAACCTTACACAGGACTTTCAAAATAATGTAAGCAATTCTTGCTATTCAAAGTAAATACATTCTATAATGTCACTGTGAACAGTGAATTAGCAGCTCAACTGGAAACATCAGTATTGGGCGAATAAAGTTTTTTGCTGCTTTGCATGTTCGCAAATGACCATGAACGTACTGTGAACATTCATTTGGGGGTTGCAAATAATTTTTAGCTAATAAGTATTTACAAATATGACTCAACTGTACATGCATTGGTTATTAGTAGGCTTTATGGTTATCCTGATTTACAGGAATGATAATACAATACTTCTGAAAGCCATACACTTGTCTACCATACTTATAAATTTAGATATTAAGGGAACAGTTTACTGAATGCTGATTTTGTTTTTGTTGTTATTTCATGGGGCTTATTCCAAAAGAAGTATGCATAGGGTTATGACTTCAATCTATAACTATCCTATACAGCTTCAGAGTGTCTGAAAATGAAAAAGGATAAGGATTGGTCTAAGATAAAGCCCTCATTTAGCTATGACAACTTTGGGCCAAACATTATGTCTTTGCTTAATCTCAGAATCACCTGGCTAGGATAGAAGCCTTTTCCTTCCTAGGCACAGTGCTGCTGCCACCATGTGTTTTGACGTGAGAAGAGATTTCTCTTCTAGAAAGTAAAATAGCAAACCTCAGCATGGGAAAGGAATATGTTTTTCCACTTTGCTTGGTCTCCCCTTCTTCCTCAGCTGGAGGATGCAGGATGTCCAACATTTCAGATTTTTTAAAAAACAACTTTATTAAGTTTCTTAAGAGAGGTAAAATACAAATAACAATGTCCATCAGAGAAAGCTGTCTCTTTTGGATCAGATTGAGGGAGTGGGCTGTTACAGAGAAAAGGGAAAGTTACTTCAGTGTTTCAATTGGTTTTTTCCTTTTCAGAATATCTGGCAGCTCCAGGCACTTTTTATGCAACCAGCCAGAAAGCTTGAGTTTGTAAGGGTGAAGCAAATAGAAATAGGAAAGGAAGCACCGTGTACACATATCCTCTGCGACCTTCCCAGGAACAGTCAGTGACTGAATATCAGTTCCAGTGAGTCAAACCCACCTGTGCTGAGAATTCAGAATGTCTGTTTGAATTCCTCCCATTCACCAGATGATATAAAGTGCAAAAAGGCCAGTGAAGTTGTTCTTGAACCAGGTGAGAAGAGCCCATGTAACTTCAGAGTACTGGAAACTGAAGTTGAAGAATCACAGGATTGATTTGTACTGTTTCAAGGAATGGAACCTAACATGTTGGGGATAAACTTAGGAGAAAGACAGACAGTACTGTACTGTACCAGATTATTGGTAATGACAATTAAGAGAATACTTGTAAAAGGACTCTGAACTGCTTGGGAGCCATTCAGCAGATGGTAAGAGGATAGCCACAGATGGTCTAAAATGGCAACAAATGAGGGGAGGTATAAACTGATTTAGGCAAATTCAGCCACAGGTGGAACCTATGGCCAGGTGCTCATTATTCACATAGTAATAAAGATATGGTTCTAAGATGGCATTTACTGTCCCAGATTCTCTTGTCTGACTAGATAACAAGAATATGATAGGTAAAGCTTATCATCCATTATGTTTGTGAAGATTCAGTCATCCAGATCACGGTTGTGTCAAAGTTGCTTTTTCAAAAGGCAACTAGACTTTGTTTTTGCTTGAAGACATTTCACTTCTCATATCATCTGCACTATTCAGGTGCATAAACCTCCAGGTGGTATCAACTACTCTCAGAAAGAGTACTAACAACCAGATGACTGCAAGGAATATAAATCCTTCCATTCTCCACCATTCATTGAAAACTGAAGCAATCCCATTTTTTTTGTTCTGGGTGTTGGCCATTTTTAATATTATTTGCCTACATTTGGGGATTATAAACTGGTATTACAAAGCACCTCCAAAATAAATGCCAATAGCCATTAGCAGAACTGCAAAGCTGAGATCTGACGAAACAAAAATAAAATTCTGCTTATATTATCATAGCAATTATATTTTCATTATTTTATTCTGAAAGACAAACTTCAAAACCACCTTTTTTACATTCACCTCTTTCAATTTTGGAATGAGTACAAGATAGCTGGGAAACAGTACCTTAGACTTATCAATCCTCCTAAACATTTTGACTATGCCTAATGATCAAACCATTGAGGTTGCATATATAATAACAATGTAATAAAGCTCCCCTCAATGGAAACAAAAATTTCTATATTTCTTCAGCAATTTCACTTTTGAGTTAGTTTTTTGGCCCAGGGCCAATTCTCATCCTCAGGAAACAGTGTTTCATAACATTGTAACCATTTCTTCAAATGTATGTATGTATGTACGTAATGTATGTGTATGTGTGTGTATGTATATATACATATACACACACACTAAAACTAAGTCCTTTATCCTGAAGCAAGTTTAGTGAGTGCTTTTCCTGTTATGGTACTTTTAGATTTCTACATATACAACAAAACAGGAAAGCTGAAGCAACAATTCATCTTGAATCTGTGAAAAACAGATTTGGCTTTTATGTTCTTTGATTTGAAGAGTTGGTTGGCTCGTATTAAAAGAAGTCAACATATGAAAAATTACACGGCGGAAGGGGCAGTGATGGATATCTGGTAACAGATAAGCTTTTGATAGGCTAATAAGTAGGAAATTCTTTACAGCAATGTGATTTAAAACTATTATATAAAATAATGCTATCATAAAATTCTAGAAAGCATTTGTAGAGAGTATTTTAAAAACAATTTGTGGTTTTTCTTTTCTTAAATATAGCATTACCACTTTTGCTCCTTTCTAGTTTTTAGTTGATCATAATTATGTTTCTAAAATAAAATGACCGGATTTTGTGGAACGTGGCAGTTTTGGCTCTTTAACATATTGATAGTAATACAAAATTGGTATCAGGATACAGCTGCCTTGTGACTACAAGGGTGTTTGACAAATATGTGCTATCCAATCAGTGCACGTCACTAGACATCTGTTTCCTGTTTTCATTCTTTCCCCATTATCATTTTATCAGTTTCCCTTTCACCTGAAGTTTATTTAGAATACAACACCACAATATGTACGTTTTATATTAAGAATGTGGTGAACAGTATCCTTAAACATATACAGCAACTTGCTCTTCAAACATAGAACCAAGCGGAAATAAGTCTTCTACTCTTTATAACATATGTAAACATATTTTACAGAGAGACTTTTGCCTAAACCTAATTGGAGTAACTTCCGATTTTACTGTCAGTCAACTAGCTTCCCTGTCCAATGTGTCAAATTCTGGAATGCAGTTATTAATCAACTCATGAAAAAGAAGACTTGTGCTATCCAATGAGGGAAATCTACTCATATTTTCCTGTCCTTGTTCTCTCTCAAATTAAACCATCACGTCTACAAAAACAGGTATAATTTGTTAAATCAGAATACAGGACGGGACAATATAAAAAGAAATATTGTATTAACTATGCTCTAGTTACTGGCTTTTATTTTTAGCTAAAGTAACCATCTTAAAGAAACCTGTCCAATACAGCATGGAAGTGACTCTTCACTAACCAATATTATTTATCTAAACATATGAAATGAGCAAAAAGTAGGGATGCAGAACTCAGCTGAATTCCAGTACCTCCGCCATATTTTAATACTCATATATTTGTATAGTTACCTGCAAAGGTATTAAAAGAATTACATGCATGCACACACACACACACACACACACTCCCTCCCCTTGGCAAATATGACAAGTAGATAATATGTGACCAAATAACTGATTTTTTAAAAAAACTGATAGTTCTCTCAGTAAATATACCTATAGTACTTATGGAACTTCTAGTTAGCAGAAAGTTCTTAGAATTCCATTTTTTTCAACTTTCTTTGAGAATCAACTCTGAAAATGATGTACACTTTCTTATTCTGAGTACACTAGTAAATATACATTGATAAATACGTACACTGTCCATACCATTACTTCTTTAATTCCTTGGCATAAATACACTTGTTGCCCATAAAGGAGTTATTAAATCTGATATAGAGATCAAAATATAAAAGTGAGCCACTACAGGGAGATGGAACAGCACAAACATGTTTTCTTGCTAAAGAGAATAAGCTTTGGTGCTTTAAAACAAAATGTTGGAAGCCACACTTGTAAAGAGAATATCTTTGTATAATTTAAACACTAGCTTATTTTTTAAAATTATGCTATACCTTAAAATAATTGCAATATTTTAAATTATTATCCAAACATTTAAGATGCCATTATCTGATCCTATATTTATTCAGTCAGTTATTCAATTTATACATCCACCTATCTCAAATTGACTCTGGAAGGCTAACAACAGTAACAAAAATTATCAAAAGACATAACTTTAAAAAAACCATACACATTCAGCAGTTTAGGTATAAAAATATATAGAACCACCAACAAGAAATCAGCATAACCATTACACAAACTTTGCTACCCATCTGGATTTCCAAGCTAAAGGAGTATGAAAGGCATATTTATTGAACTCTTAGAAGAATGCAATGCAGGAAAAAGACCCAGAAATTCACAATAAGTGATTTAAAGGATGAGTCAGAATAAGCCTGTACACTGAGGATTAATCGTACTAAAAATTGCATCTGACATAAGGAAAATAAATTCTAATGCAGAAAAATGTTCATATTTTATTATAGTATTGTTATTACAACTGATTCATTTTTTGAAAAACAACATTATTTATATTACATATAAACATTAAATGGTATATATAATTTCAATATTCAGGAGCTATAATATTTTAGCAACCTCTCATCTGTTGGTTTCAAAATCTTCTTTTCTGACATATTTACTATCCAACCTGGAGCAAGTCCAAAGAAAATCTGCCTAGGGTCCTTCTGAGTACTCAGCATTTGGAAGAGTTCATCTTTGGTAATATCTGGTAAGACATAACCATATTTTTTGGAAAGTTCCATCCTTGCTTCAGCAACCTTTGAAGGATCAGCCAAGTAGCCTCGGTTCGCAGGATCTGTATAGTAGCGGACAAGATCTTCAGGAGGAAGCATTCGCTTTGGAATAGGTTTGCCTCTCTGAAAAAATGGCACTGGCTTACAAAGAACCTCTATGTGTAAAACATGGAATAAAGAGATAAAATATTACTTTAACATTAACAATACAACTTCTGGAATAATTGTATTAACACAAAATACCCAATACCTTACATTTTGTATATTGTACTGTTAAAATAAACCTGACTATATTTTTCTGCTCTAATGACACCTGTAGGGCAAAGACTAGAAAGACTAGCGTTCAGATTAAATCTGGTGAAAAGTATCAGAGATTATTTTTTTATTGTTGGAAACTTTTATTTTTAAATAATGACAGATTGATGTATTTAAACAGTATTTGGCAAGATCAAAGGACATGAAGATGTATTGAAAATTCTTACCCAAACTCCTTGGATCATAGAAAGCTGTAGTAATTACACCACCATTTTTTTCAATAGCAGCTATGGCTAGCTCAGATACCCACTGTACTTCAATGTTTATTTTTGCTGCAAAAGTACCAGCACCCTGTAAGTTTACATAAACTAAAGTTAGCTTACATAACATCACTTTAAAACAACATTCACCCATCTGCCAGTTCTAAAATGCAAGATATCAGCCTGCTATTTCAGGATTAGTGGAGTTTATTTCATAGTGTCCTGTCTCTTAAAACAGCCAGGAAATTCAATCTGGTACAAGTTATAGTGGTCTGGATTATAATTGGGATCAGATTTAAATTTGAAAACAAGCCTTCTGGAGCACTCAGCATTACATTCAACATACTATGAGAAAGAAGAAATAGATTCTTTTCACTGGAAATTTCAATATTTGTTTTGACTCAAAACTCCAGAGACAAGGATTGCAATAGGAAATATTTCTTCACTGTATGTAAAGTACAAACACATTATTAAATACTGGGACAGCAGGAAAAACATTATAGAGTTTGTATAGATAGTTATTGCTTACTAATGGTCCCTGGGACTGGAATTTCTGTTATGATTGTGACTCCAACTTCCTGCCAGCTTTTACATTGACTTTGCTTGTAGGAGGCTGGCAGGAAAGTTCACAAATGGCAATGACATGACTGCAGGATGGAAATGGTGGAAAATCAAACCTGGTTGTCAAACAATCATGTGACCACAAGGTTACTACAACAACCAGAACTTCAAGGACAGGTTTTAAATATCACTCATTTAGTGCCACTTTAAGTTCAATCACTGACTGGGTGATTGTCAACTGAGGACCACTCGTACTTTATTCTCATGCTTGTACAGTGACATCTCACAAGAAGAGAAACTTTCTTTTGATAACTCATTCTCAGATCATCCTTTGGGGATGATTACATTTCATTTTCTGCCTTCCTGGTCTCCTATCCAGATAATTCCTATAAATTACATGGGTATTTCCTAACAGTATCAGAGGCCCTGACAAATATAGCCTTTAGCCTGAAATTGTAGTGCCATCAGTTTAAGAATATGATCATTTTTCCATTGTTGGACTCCACCCGATTGGATAATTTCCGACCTGTGTCCAATCTTCCCTTTTTGGGGAAGATTGTTGAGAAGGTGGTTGTGCAGCAGCTAGCTCCAGAAATTTCTGGATTAAACGGATTATTTCAACCTCTACCAGTCAGGATTCAGGCCTGGATTGGGACAGAAACGGCATTGGTTGCACTTTTGGATGATCTCTGGCAGGAGTGGGATGGGGATAGTGCATCCATCCTTGCTCTACTTGACCTCTTGGCGGCTTTTGATACCATCAACCATGGGATTCTCCTGGGGTGGCTTCGGGGGATGGGAGTGGGGAGCCTTGTGCTGTCCTGGTTCACTTTCTTCCTCTGTGGCCGCTCTCAGTGTTGATAGGAGCGGAGAGATCCAGCCCTCGCCCATTGCTTTACGGGGTTCCGCAGGGCTCGGTACTCTCTCCGCTCCTGTTCTACATATATATGAAGCCGCTGGGTGAGATCATCCGTCACCATGGACTCAGGTATCACCAATATGCTGATGATACTCAGCTGTATGTCTCACCCTGTTGCTGTGTCCTCCCTCTCACACTACCTGGAGGCTGTTAGGGGCTGAATGGGGATCAACGGGTTGAAACTAAACCCTTGCAAGACCCAGTGGCTCTGGGTTTGGGGTTTGTTGGCTCAGGGAGAATTGCCACCTTGGGTCTTGGATGGGGTGGCACTACCCCAAACAGACCCTGTGTGTAATCTAGGGGTTTTCCTGGACTCATGACTCCTGCTTGAAGAGCAAGTGGCGGTTGTGGCCAGGAGGGCCTTTGCACAATTGCTGGTTGTGCACCAGTTACGGCCTTTCCTGGACCAACAGTCCCTACTCACAGTCACTCATGCCCTAGCCACTTCCCGTCTTGACTATTACAACACGCTCTACATGGGGCTGCCCTTGAAGAGCATTCGGAAGCTCCAGTTGGTGCAAAATGCGGCGGCCTGCATGGTTTTGTGCAGACCCCGGTGTGCACATGTATCACCTCCAGGGGTGGGCTGTTGAGGGTTCGTGGGGGTTCGGGCAGACCCTTAGCGAAGATTCTGCGGGGATTGCCGAACCCCCAAATCCCACTCCTGGCTGGCCCCGCCCACTCCTCCTGCCCCTCCGCGCCCCTCCCAGGAGTCTCCACGTGGCCCATTGTGGATGTAGGGCTGGAGGGCACGCAAGGAGGCTCAGGGAGGCAAGAAAAATAGTCGAGGTCGAGGAGGTTGGAAACAGGCTGTTTCCAGCCTCCTTAGAGCATCTGGAGCTGGGGGGAGACCGTTTTCGCCCTCCCAGAGGCTCCAGGAAAGTCTCTGGTCCTCAGGGAAGGCAAAAATGCCCCCCTCCGGTGCAGGCCGACTAAGCCACACCCACCATGGCCACGTCCACCCAGCAACCGGGTGGCAAACCTGTTGCGAAGGTTTTTGAAGCCCACCCCTGATCACCTCTCCTGCGGGAGCTGCGTTGGTTGCCAATTTGCTTCTGGGTGCAATTCAAGGTGCTGGTTGTCACCCTTAAAGCACTTCATGGGTTGGGACCAGGTTATCTGAGAGACTGTCTCTTGTCGGCCACATCTACCCAACCCATCAGAGCGGGAAGGCAGGGAATGTTGCGGGTCCCATCCCCGAGGGAGATACACCTGGTGGGACTCAGAAGAAAGGCCTTCTCTGTGGTGGCTTCCTCTCTCTGGAACATCATTCTCCCAGAGATTAGAATGGCCTTCACTCTAACACTCTTCCGGAAGGCCCTTAAGACCTGGTTCTGCCAGCGGGCCTGGGGAACCCAGAGAGGGATGGAGCCCATTAAATGGCTCATGTGATCTGCTGTCGTTGGGGCGGGGGTTGGGAGTTGGCGGTTGATTTTGTTATATTGTACTTTATTTATTTGATTCTGTTTTTATTGTTTTATGATTTTATAGTCTGTAAGGCACCTCGAGTCTTCATGGGTGAATAGGCAGCAATATAAATTTAATAAATAAATAAATAATAAATAAACTACCTTAGAAAAGTCTTAAATCTATAAGCCATTTCCACTTTGTTCCTATAATTTCAGTTGGAGGAATGAGTATTAATAGGATATAATCAATGAGCAACAACATATGTGAAGAAAGCTTGATGGTAGGGTTTGGAAGCCATGAATTTGAGTATTGGAAAACTGAGGAAGTATGGGGTAGTTTTTGATGAATGAAATAACTGTGACAAAGAATTTCTCTTATATCTGATTTAATTAGGCATTTGGATTGATAGATAAAATGGCAACATATATGTTCTTGAAACTGTACTAGTACTATCTACGAAACTACACACATATAGGGCAACTTTCTAGTTTCTTGTTTCTTAGCATGACCAGGGTTGTTGGTAGTATGAATTGGATTATGAATATGTTCTGACCTAGCTAACTGCTTTTTAAAAAAGATACTGTATAGTCCATCAGCTGTTTTATGAGTAACCCTCAATGTATTAAGTCTAGTCAGACATGTTGTGCTCTTCCAAACAAGGTACAGGTAGTCTTCGTCTACTGACCATTCATTCAGCAATAATTTGAAGTTATAATGGCCCTGAAGGAGACTTACAATTGGTTTTTGAAGTTCTAGCTGTCCCAGCACTCCTGTTATTATGTGTCTGCAATCTGATGTTTGGCAACTGGCTCACACGTAGTGATAGTTGCAGCATCATGCGGTCTCATGATTATCATTTGCAACCTTCCCTGCTGGCTTCCCCCAAGCAAACTCAATAGGGAAGCCAGCAGGAAAGGCCACAGGTCGTTCCAATGAATCTCTTGCATCCTCCTCCACCTGGTAGCAGCTACCCCCAGCTGCATTCATACTGTGCCTGGTAGATTACTTATCACCCTTTCCTCACCTGGCAACAGCTGCCCCTGGCCTCCTGGCACACGTATCATGCCTTACCACCCTAGTGGTCTGCTTGTGAACTGCCTGGTACTTGCTTAATGACCTGAGGTTCTCACTTAATGACGGCAGTGAGCATTGCCAGGATTGCCATCCCTAAATCATGCAGTCAGTGACATTACACTTTACAACCACATCACTTAGTGATGGAAAGTCTGATCCCAATTAGAGTTGTTAACCGAGGAGTACCACTATCTCAGTGCTGCGCATGGAATATATTAATTTGCTTCTGTCTTTTTTTCCCTTGCTAATATGTAAACATTTTTTCCTCATTTCTCTACTATGGATCTTGTTTCTCTGACTGGTTACAAAGCCAGCTGAAAGGAGCATGGCAATCTATTCTCCAGGGCAGATTGATTTTAGTAATATATCCTCTTCAAAAGTTTTATTTCCACTCTACCTGTGCTGTATAGTTAACAGCTAGAAAAAGGCTTTCTGTATCTTTGGACATAGGCCTAAAGATTTTGATTGAGTACTAGTATCTTTCAATCTATCTAAACAACAGCACGACCTGTACATGGAGCATATTGGGGATTAGACTAATGAGCAGGACATTAACATTTTTTTTGAACATCTCCAGTGAGGTAGGGAGGACAGAAATAGTGCAATATTTTGCTGCTAATATTACAATCATTGTTAGTGTATTTATATAATCTCTCTCTGTTTGTATCCAGAGGTAAAGATATAAAGAGAGACAATGAGAGATGGTTATTTTACCCTTATAATGTGAAAATTGTTTTAATGCTGAGTGTTCTCTACATGTTTCTTATTAACAGTGAATCTCCTATTTCTCCACATAAGAAAAGGGCAAGAGACCAAAGGTTCATGATCTGACATGGTTTTCAGAATCACTGTAAATGAGTATTACTGCTAATATAATAGCTCTAATTTAATATAACTGCAATAGTCTTATCTGATCACATGCTCAGTAATGTTACTGTTTTTATAATTGTAGATAATGGATAACTTCTTAATTCAGGTGACAGGAAAGAAACGAGTTGTACTGTTCAGCCCCCGAGATGCACCATATTTATATTTATCAGGTATGTTTATGTGGGTTACATTACATAAGGGTTGAAGAACACTCCTGCTGCATCAAATCACATTTCCCTTATTTGTAATGTTCCAGTTTCCGCTTTGGTTGCCCAGATATCTCTAGGGTCCCTTGGAATAAGTGTCTCATGTTCTTTGATTCAGTGTCAGACAAACTCAGCTTTGTATTGCTTTTGAAACCTGGATCATATGTACTAGCTGTCAGTAAACTACCTTTCAGACATTTGGCATAATCCCTTTTTACAACTGTTTAGTTATCTTCTATATCAGAGTTCCCCAACCTTTCCAGCTTTGCAGACTGGGGGTGGGGGGGATGGTTCTGCCACTTGCACAAATGGAGCGTGCACATGCTGGCCCACTGCTGGTGCAAGTTCTGAACTTCTGCAGTCCGGTTCCGAATGGCTCAAGGCCCAGTAGTGGGTTGCGGCCCAGGGGGAACCCTGTTCTATACCATTTATCTTGCATTATGTACAATGTTTTTTTAACCTTCAACATAATTGTTAATAACATTGGATGATTCAAAATTCTGTTGAGTATTCTGTTGCTTTCATTTATTGTGCATTTTTAATAATCCTTTATTGAGCCTCTTTTCCTGAATCTGTCATTTTTCTCATTTGTAAACTTTAAAGTTTTTCATAATGTTGGATATTCTTTTGTTTATCCTCCAGGTTAACCTTGATTTTTGACCACAATACACACATGATAACTTAGTAAACAAGACCTTAAATTACTGGAACTTTTACTATTACCAAGATCTCTCCTACTCTGGGGTACCCCATGCTTCATTTAATGACCTGCACATTTGCATTGGGGAGAGCAGAGATAGAGGGTACAGTATGTACAGTACCATCTGCATTCTAGATGAGACTGAAGAGCAGACTTGCTGTTTGATATTTGCTTGAACCACATATATTTCCAAAGTTGGCATGCACTGAATAAAGGAGAGCTACTCTGGAATGAAATAGTGTGATTAATGTCTTTGATCAGTTAAATAGTAGTGTTTCTGAGATTGCAGAGAAAGGATGTCCCATTAAAGACTTAATTTAAATTGCATCATACTGTAGTTAAAATTGATTTAATGCTATTTGATAGCTTAAAAGAACTAGAGAAATGGAAAAAACATCATTTTGTCACTCAACTTGAGGCACATAATATTCTATGCGTACACTCTCTCTCTCTCTCTCTCTCTCTCTCTCTCCTGGATGTTTTACTCCCCAAATGAGAGGTGTAAATATTATGCTGGTAGCATTAAGAATAATACAGTTTAATAGAAGCATTGTTGTTGATTGTTCATTGAAATCTTTATTAGGCACAAAGTCTGAGGTACTAGATGTGGATAAACCAAACATGAAGAAATATCCTCTCTTTATCAAGGCTAGACGTTATGAATGTCAACTGGAAGCAGGAGATGTCTTATTCATTCCTGGTAAGAAAATCAACAACAAATTCAGCTATTTTCTTTTTTTTTAAAGGACTGTAGAAGACTGCCTACTCTTTGGCCTAATTCAGCTTAAAATTTAGTCAGTCAGTCACAGGAGACTGTTTTTTAATCACTGTATGTTAACGTAAAGCAAATAGCCATAAATTATAGTGATCTGACTTATATTGTGGTAAAACCATGGCTTTGACATGGTTTTTGTCCTTAGCATGTTTCCTTATTCACATAGCATGCTAAGCCAGAGTTCAAAAAATAAGTGAACACACTTCCATTCTTATCTGTGAGAACCAATGTAACCAAATTCTTAATACAAACTCTTAACTGATAAAAACTCTAATTTTTAAATGGTATAATAAGTTGTATTTTTTTAGTAAGTCATTGGTGAAAAAAACCTAGAGAAAATAAATGTGGCTTTTAAATTCTGAACAGCACAAAATTACATGGTCTTAATCTATATCAAGTGCAAAATTCACTTATGTTATCTATAACAAGCAAGTTAATTCTTTTTCAGTATACTTCAGGAGGGGGAAAGTGCAAGACAATAAGTAAAGAGGGGAAAATAAAAAAAAGCTTCCAACTTTCTTTTATACAGTTACTAATATAAAAAAATAACCTTTTGATCTAAAATTTATAATACACAGTGGAATTGTCTTAAACTATTATGTCAAATCCCAAAATTAAAATAACATTTCTTTCAATTTCAAACAAAAATTCCAAAAGTGGTTTCCATATAGAAGTAAAGATATAAAAAAATATTTTCTTTAATCAAAGTAGTTAATTTCCTCATCTCAGCCATCCATTAACTTTACTATCCATTATTACATTGTGGCAATCTATACAGGTAGTCCTCAACCTAAGACCAGAATTAAGGGCAAAATTTCCATTCATAGGCAAAATAGGTGAGTTTTGCCCCATTTTACAACCTTTTTTGCCACAGTTGTTAAGTGAACCACTGCATTTGTTAGGGTAGCAACATGGTTGTTAAGTGAATCTGACTTCCTCATTGACTTTGCTTGTCAGAAGGTTGCAAAAGGTGATCACATGATCTTGGGACACTGCGACCGTCATAAACTCAGGGCAATTGCCAAGTGTCCAAATTTTTATCATGTGACCATGGAGATGCTGCAATGGCTGTAAGCATCAAACAGTCATAAGTCACTTTTTTCAGTACGACTATAACTTCGAACAGTCACTAAATGAATGATTGTAAGTCGAGGATTATCTGTCTTTCTACTGTTACCATATATAAAAACAAAGTCCCATTTTTTTCCAAATGGTTCTCCACCAAACCTAGAACCCCCCCCTAATTTCATTTGTACATTTATTTAAAAATTCTCTGAATTAAATTATTTATTTGATGCCAATAATTTGTAGCTTTCTTACATGTCCACCAAAGATGTTAAAAGGTGCCTTTAGAAGGATTACATTTCCGACACATGTTTGACACACTTCTACATCTTTGACAATTTTTGTTGTTGTTGTTAGTCGCGAAGTTGTGTCCTACCCATCGCGACCCCATGGACAACGTTCCTCCAGGCCTTCCTTACCATCCCCCGGAGTCCATTTAAGCTCACGCTGACTGCTTCAGTGACTCCATCCAGCCCCTCATTCTCTACCATTCCCTTCTTCTTTTGCCCTCAACCGTTCCCAGCATTAGGCTCTTCTCCAGTGAGTCCTTCCTTCTCATTAGGTGGTCAAAGCACTTGAGTTTCATCTTCAGGATCTGGCCTTCTAAAGAGCAGTCAGGGTTGTTCTCCTAGAGGAGTGACTGGGTTGATTGCCTTGCAGTCCAAGGGACTTGCAGGAGTCTTCTCCAGCACTATAGTTCAAAGGCCTCAATTCTTTGGTGCTCAGTCTTCCTTATGGTCCAACATTCACAGCTGTACATTGCAACTGGGAAAACCATAGCTTTGACTATCCGCACTTTTGTTGTCTTTGCTTTTTAGGATGCTATCTAGATTTGCCATAGCTTTCCTCCCCAGGAGTGTCTTTTAATTTCTTGGCTGTAGTCCCCATCTGTGGTGATCTCAGAGCCCAGGAAAATAAAATCTGTCACTACCTCCATTTCTTCCCCATCTATTTGCCAAGAAATTGAGAGGGTGAGATGCCATGATCTTAGTTTTCTTAATGCTGAGTTTCAAGCCAACTTTTGCACTTTCCTCCTTCACCTGCATCAAGAGGCTCTTTAGTTCCTCTTCACTTTCTGCCATTAGAATGGTACCATCTGCATATCTGAAGTTGTTGATATTTCTCCCAGCAATCTTAATTCCAACTTGTGATTCATCTAGGCCTGCCTTTCTCATGATGTGCTCTGCGTATAAGTTAAATAGGCAGGGCGACAGTATATAGCCTTGCCTAACTCCTTTCTCAATTTTGAACCAATCAGTGGTTCTGTGTCCACATTATTTTGACCAAATTAATCAACTACATTTTAGATTAGGTTGCTGTATAACCCAACCCGTGTTTGGTTCATTTATGTTTTGAAATGCCATATGAATCCAGACACTTGGATTTAATCTATAAACTATAGCTTAGATATTGTCAGTTGACCACACAGGCTTTTGCAAGCATGTCAGCTGGATTGGGGTTAGTAAAACCATATCTTTTCATTGTTCTTAAAGAAATAAAATAAAAATAAAATTCTAGGAAGTTGAGCAAATGGGGATGAGCAAAATCAGTCTATTTTCACTCATCTCACTTTTGCACTTGTTCAATTATAAATCTATCTCAATTCCATATTAACCTTGTTTTAAAATTTAAAGTAGGAGCATTTAAGCTGAAGCACATTTTCTCAAAAGGTGCATGTTTAAATTCATGTTTATATGTGCAGTTAATTTTCATTTCCTTATCAGTGCTTTTGAACAAAGAATGCATTAGGATGGAAACCCCAACCACCAATGGTTAACTCAGGTTCTGCTCTGTTCCTTGGAACAGATCAGTGTGGTTCATCTGAGAAATTTTCCAAAGATTCTTATCCGTAGAACTGGTGTAAGAGAAACCACCTCTTCTAGGTGGTAATGATGCAGATGAGGTGATGTATTTGTTTGCAATAACTGGAGTTCAGTCATTAAAACCAAGAAAAAGGCCAGAAGTAGAAAAGCTCCTAGATCGCCTACAGTATAGACTGGAGCCAGAGAGAGTGGCCTTGCCCTAGGACTCTTTGTGCCCACGTGCCTAATTCTATCTCGAATTATGACCTCTGTTTGTAAATCTTTCTGATGCCTTGCATTTTAATTATTCCCAGATGTTTACAAAGAGTGCAAAAGGTAATGGAACAGACACTTAATTGTTCCACCTTGAGTTCAATTTCTTTCATGAGTCAAAGGAATGCTTCAGCTTATCTCTTGCATATCAGTAAATAAGGGTTATTGACTTCCCTTAACGATAAACTGAAAATGCTGTTAAATGCACCATAAACAAAACGTATGAATCCCCTTTTTATATGATTAAAATGGTCATAATGATCTGATATTTCTTGCTGATTGAATCTGCCACTTCTGTTTACAAGGAAAATAAATAACACATGTTTTCTGCCGCTCTGAAAGGTTCCTATTTATTCTGTGGTCATTTCCCACTTATGATATTTCCAGCTTAATTTCACAAAACAGCTTTTACATGGCTTGGGGAAGGGGTGGGAGCCCAATTCTTATTGTACATTGTGTTGGAAATATTTTGCCTTTGAGCTGAGGACTTTTATTTGTAGAAACAACCAGCCATACTCTTTATGGGGTTGATATTATTCTAAATTGAAAAGAGAAACAGCTGGATACTTACAAATGCCTGCATAATTTGGGATTTTGTTTTCTTCTCCTTTGTGGGAGACACAAGATCAGCCAGATCCTGAGTTGAAAAAGAAGACTTGCAGGAGGGAACTGGTGGTTTGGATCTCTGCAGAATTTGGAGGTGGGGCAGTAACCAGGCATTTTGACACCTAGGGTAGGCTTCCAGATTGCCCCTCCTCTCTTCACCCATCAGTGTATACATACTGCCAGTTCCTTTTTTTTTATGGTCAGTACTGCTAATGTGATAAAGTCAGAATTATCCACCAAAGCAAACACATATGACTATAATTCAGTGATCGCTGTGAGTATTGAGATGTGTGGATTTCTGATAATTGCTCTTCTTCCTTTTTTCCCCAAAATCTTGAAGAGTTGGGATTTGGGGAGATTTTCAGACCAGATTTTTTGGGAAGAGGGCTACAGGAGGTCCAAGGATATTGTTTCTTCCTGTTCCACTGATAGAAACAGTTTTCATTAAAGAAAGTCCACCCAATGCCCACCATATCATCCATGTGCTCTGCATTTCAAGAGAAGAAAGGTTATGTTAAAAGTCATTCATGCCAATGTGTTCACCCATACTAATGAGCAGATGCAAACTCTAAATCAGAAGAACTCAGCAATTGCTCCCAAGTCAAAAAGGAACAGAGACAATACAGAACTGAAAAGGCAATGCATAAGATAATTAAAACATTTGTGACAGTAAACCAAAATAGGAAGAAAAGATAAACTAAACAAACAAACAAAAATTGAGACGCAGAGCCATATGTTCACATGTATGCTGCAAATTAAAAAACAAAACAAAAACCTCAATGCAATTGATGTATACTCCCACACTTTGTCCCCCTCCTTGTTCACCAACATCAAAAAAGAGTCTTTTTTTCGGTAAGATGCCAATAATGGAAAGCAAATCATCTGGCATGCAATCAACCATTCCCTCTTCCAAATAAATATATAGAATGCCTGATGTGCTTTAGGTAGATCTTTAATATTGGAAGGGACATCTGTATAATTGAGAAGAATCAGAAGTCATGATGCTGAGTTTCTTAATGCTTCAGGAGTTTACATTACAATCCTGCATTTGCCTACACGGAAATAGGCTTGATTAAGTTCAGCAGAACTTAATTCTAGTTAAGTATGTGTAGGATTGCAATCTCAACAAGGCTAAACCACTGAACTGGGTCTCTTCTTGAGGTATTTTGTACATTTCAGGAGATTGTAAACCAGGCTCAACAGCTATAAGGTTCTGCTGGATTCCCTGAAAGGAGTTCAGCAGACCCTGGTAGGATTCTCGGATCAAGCTGGAGAGACCACACATTCCTTGCTGCTATTTGGAGCAACAAACCTGTAGAAATCAGTTTCCAGGACAATGAAAAGATCAGATGCATTCGGACTCTTTTATTGCATAGTTGAGGAAGGTTTGGTTCCCCCCCCCCAATGATTTATCTTTAAATGGGGAGGGACGTGAAATTTTGTCTGCCTAAGCTCCATCTGTTTGTAGACAGGAAAAGGGATGGATTTAAATTCAAATATTTCTTTCAAATATTACTTGCATTAATCTTAGCCATATTGAGCATCATATAGTAGGAAGGTGAAATACAAAGGCGAAAACAAGCAAACATGCAAACTGTGGCTTTTACTAATCCTATGGGTGTCAGAGTAGGTTATAGAAACAGAGACATTATTTCAATTATGTACATGCTCTAGTTCTTTTCCAGAGACAGGAATGATACAAAGTTACATTTCCTCCCCCTCCCCATATTGAGGAAAATTAGACACAATAGCATTGCTAGCATCTCTGGTTAATAAGGTAGTTGCATAAATATCTAAGCGTAAGCCTGTTTTTCTTCTTTAAAAAAATAATGAACGTTTGCAAGATTCCTCCGCCCCATGGTGAAAAGACATGGTTTGTTTTAGAGTAGCAGGATTGGGAAACATATGGTCATCTTTATGTTGTTGAACTACAACTCCCAGGACCCCACTCCCCACCACTCACAAATGGTTAGGGACACTGGGAAATAATTCAAGAATGTCTGAGAGGACTTACTATGGTAAATCCTGGCGACATCTGAAATCAGGTTTCTTGCCAGGATGATCTAACCTTAATAAAACTGGTTTACATAGCCTACACTTCATTTTAAGTCTTACACACTTCAAATATTTCTTAGCTTTCTCTTTTTTATTAGTATTTTTTAAAGTTCTAATGTCATCTTGTAAAAGAGTTCTGAGGGGAATTGGAGGGTTGCTTATCATTTTGTCCTAATACAGATATTACTGTTTTTTATTTTTTTATTTTTAACTCTATATAATTACCCACCAAGCCTCACACCAAGCAATTCCTTGAAAAATGTTCACAACACCATATATATTTTATTGATGATAGTTTTATATATGTATGTGCTCAGAAATGAACTCCATCTTGAAACCTACAGTTGTCATTGGTCGGAAGGATAGCCACAACAAAAATGAATATTCTACCGAAATTGCTATTCTTATTTCAAACAATCCCGATAAAACTAGGAAAAAAGTTTTTTGAGGACTTAAATAAATAGATTTTAAAGTTCGTCTGGCAAGGCAAAAAACCAAGAAAATACTAGAAGACAACCAAAAACACGGGGGGTTGATGGGGTTGGGCTACCGGACTGGGAGCTGTAGGACCAGGCCTCAGTGTGCACATGGATGAAGGAGTGGATAAATTTTAAGAACAAAAGAATATTGACATTAGAAGGGCATGACTTACAATTGGGGTGGCATGCATTTGTATGGTAAAAAGTAAAATACACAGATACTTCCAAAGGAATGCTCTGCTGTCAGTATGGGAAAAAATTAAACAGAATCATTACATGAAAATACAGGTCTGGCTATCCACGATGCAAGCACGAATATATCCTAATGTTCTAGAACTGGAAAAAATCATAAGGTACAAAGATATTCTAAATGAACAAGGGGACTTAAAATCAAAACAGGAACTAAAAAATCAGAGAATTGACCTGGCCTGGTGGCCACATATTCAAATACAAATGAGACATAAGAAAGATGCAGAAATGTATGGATTTCTAAGGAACCCCTCGAACTAGATCAGATATTTCTAGGGACAGATGACAAATTAACAAAGAAAATTTATAATTAATTATTGAATTTTAAAATGGAAGAAGAACATGTAAAAGAAATCATGATAGTATGGGCCAAAATTTTTGGATATAACATAGAACTAGACAATTGGCAAAAACTGTGGGAAAGAAATTACAAACTAACGATGTCAACAGCATACAAAGAAACCCTTTACAAAATGTTCTATAGATGGCATTTGCCACCAGCAGGAATGGCAAAAAAGTTCCAAAACATATTGCAAGAGTGCTGGAAATGTAAACAGATACAGAGGTCTTATTATCATATGTGGCGGACTTGTCCAATGGCAAAAAAATATTGGTTAAACATGAAAAGGTGGTTAGAAGAAATGACAGCACAACAAATAGATTTAAAACCAGAATTATTCTTACTAGTTATACTAACGGGGAAATATAACAAAATAATTATATATTTAATGTTACATGTAATAATGGCAGTGAGAATTACAAAACTGGAAAAATGAAAGTATACCTATAGATGAAAAGGTAATAAAGAAAATACTAGACTGCGCCGAAATGGACACGTTAACGATGAAAATTAAGGATAAAGAGGAAACAGAGTATTATTTAACATGGGATTTACTGTATAAATGGTTAGAAATCAGAAGCAGAAGTTAGTAACTTTATAAAAGATGATTAATAAAATAGAAGTAAATACATATAGATATATATAAGCATAACACTATAAGCAATATTACCACTGGACTACACTTGACTATAGATTAAAGTGTATAGAGTGGTTAGAGGTGAAGATTATATTGTATAATTATGAGAATAATGGTTATAATTATGGTGTATAATATGTATATTCAAAAGAGATTATATTGTATAAGAACAATGGTTATAATCATGGTGTATAATATTATGTATATTTAAAAGAGACTTGATACAGACAGTACACTGTAGTTGCAGAAATGGAACCGTGATGTATAATAAAGGAATATGTAATAATAATAATAATAATAATAATAATAATAATAATAATAATAATAATAATAATAATAATAATAATAATAAT
>JANHFL010000036.1:46824-71269 GCA_032468155.1 Oxyrhabdium leporinum
AAAACTCTTTCAATAATAAAAAAAAAAAAATATTCAGATGCATAAAGCTCCTAGAGAAAAAAACTCATTACTACCAAAAAAAAACCAACAATGTTTGGGAACATTATTGAAACTGTTCAATAGCTACATTACCGCAGCCACGTTTTTACACACTTCTATTTTTTAGAGAGAGAGAGAGAGAGAGAGAGAGAGAGAGAGAGAGAGAGAGAGAGAGAGAGAGAGAATGTATACTTTCAAAACTAAGTTCTTAAAAAAACACGTTATAGACTTGCCTCTTCCACAAGATGGATACCATAATGTCTTTTGAAAGGTTGCATTGTTACACCTCTGGCATTTGTCAGTTGGGTAAGATCTATTGGTTGCTTGGGATCAAGTCTGCCTAAGTCAATAAGATATTGTAGCTTTCTGAGACTGATAGGTGGATATTGACGTCTAAGACTGTGAAATGAAAAGAAAATAAACATTCAGGAAGTAAATCCAATTCAAAGTAATTTAAGAATATTGATAGTATAATATATCAGAGCATTGTTCTTGGACAACCATCCTCAATGAAAAATGAAATTCTATCTATGGACTATTCTTCTGCAATCCTACAGATTCACTCAAGCCTATATATCTTTATGTGGCAAACATGTTTTGCAAAACAAAAACCAGATTAATACTGTGCACTGACAGAACCCATGCCACTTAATAATTCAGAAATAAAAAGGTACACATTCCTCTTACAGTCTTCTTTTAAATAATTTTAACAGCCTAGCTATAAATTTCACATACAAAGATAGAAGAAAGGAAGTATAATATCAGTTACATTTGACTAATGCAATTAAAACAAGTGTTTTTCTGATGACCTGAAATTATCATGTTCTGGTAAAACTAGTTACTTAATTTCAAGTTGAATACTTTGAATACTGAATACTGACTACAATATTGAACACACTGAATACCCAACATTTTTAGATGTCCATATTTTTTGAACAATATATTTCTTACATGGAAATTTACAGCTAGACAAAAGGAAAATAGCAGATGTCCTCCTTATAATGTTGGAATGAAATTTATGGCCCTGATTATTCATTGGATTAAAGAACTGATAATACTAGTGAGTACAGATAAGACACTCTTAAAGACACACATATATAAACGATATAGCATCATCCTTAATTTAAATTGTTGTGAATACACATACACTCCTTCAACTGTCCCTTGCATTATTAGCTATGAAATTATGAGAATTACAGACTTTAAAGGACAATTCTATCACTTGTGGTTAAAGGGACACTATTTAAAATGCTAACCTAATCATTACAATTTAGATGAATATACATCAAAATACTCAGAAGGTTCATTTGTTTTTCATTGTGAAAATTAACTATCAGTTGTTTCAGAAGTCATTTGTAATGAGATCTGAGGAAGGATTCCAATTGTAGCGGGAAATAATAAAATAGACTAATATCACATTCTTACAAAAATAAAGAATAAAGTTATGATAAAATCTTTATCGTGTTATATAGATTAATATAGTTTAATAGATATAATACGAGCAAACATACCTAATACTTCTACCCACTATTTTCCCATAACAACTGTTAGTGGGTTGGGCTGAGAGACAATGACTGGTCCAAAGTCACCTAACCAGCTTTTATGTCTAAGATTGTCATTATTGGACACCATTTAGAAAATACGTACATTGACAACATTTCCATCTGTCAATTACATAAGAACTTGGATTCATGCAAATACTACCCCTATAAGACAATTCAATGCACATGAAGAGAATTCCAGTTGAAGAACCAGCAGATGTTATTTCACATTTTTGTACATATAATAATGGAATAAACTTACTGATGTCCTTCATTGTAGCCATATTTTGGAATAACCAGATAAAATGGTGTTTGGCCACCTTCAAAGCCTAATCGAGGGAGTGACCCAGATTTCGCTTGCCCGCCAGTTCTCTTTGGAGGATTATATCTTCCACGACCTTGTTTTTTTTCCTTAAAAAGAACATATGTTAACATGAGTTTCATATTCAAATGTAATTCAGTTCCGGCGTCCTCTTTTACTCCTTTGTCTTCATAGGCTATCCCATTCCTCACACCTCTATTCCAGTATGAATGCACAAAATCCATTTTAAAATATCTCATTCACCCATATAGTTGAAACAACTTTATATTCTGCATTATTTTCTCCAGAACATCTGATGGCAGGACAAGAAGCAATGGGTGGAAACTAATCAGGAGAGAAGCAACTTAGATCTAAGGAGAAATTTCCTGACAGTTAGAACAATTAATCAGTGGGACAGCTTGCCTCCAGAAGTTGTGGATGCTCCAACACTGGAAGTTTCTAAGACGAGATTGGATAACCATTTGTCTCAAATGTTATAGGGTTTCCTGCCTGAGCAGAGGGTCGGACTAGAATACCTCCAAGGTCCCTTCCAAATTCTTCTTATTCGGCAATCGAACAAATCAGCACATATATTTTAAAAGGATTAAAGAAAACATTCACGTGAAAGAAAATCGTAGGACACTAATATAGGGTAGGTGAATACGGGACAAATAGCAAAAACTACAGAAAGAGCAACGCAGAGGGGGGAAGGGAATCGCCTTCACGTGGCAAAGGTCACCTAGCTTTCCTTCGCTTCCGTGAAAACAAAAGCGGTCTCCATTGCAGCAGCAGCAGCAGAGCGCAGAGCCTACTCACCTTTCGCCGGGCCCCAGGGTTAGGCCGTAGGTTGGCGAGGCTGACCCTAGGCAAGCTCCGCAACAGCTCCAAGGCTTTCATCCTGTTTCCCCCGCCTGGTACCCGCGAAGCCGCCATCGCCTTCGCGCAATTAATCACAAGGGCGACAGCCAGCAGAACGGTCGCACTGCAGGAAAAATGGCAGGCTCGCCCGAGGCCTCCCGCGCAGGCGCAGGGAGACAGAGAGGAACGAAAAAGAAGGAGTCCTCCTCACGGTTTGCTTAAGGGTCTGCTTTTCACCTCGGTTGCCGGTGTTGCAAAGTCAATGCGCGTGAAAGCTACGGCGGAAGCAACTGTGTTCGGGAAATCGCAGCGTTACGGGCTGGGTAATTTTGTAGCGTAGGAAACGGACATTTTCTGTTCTGTTTTTTTTTCCTGTGGGATCCCTTTACTCTGATTTTGATAAATAGTACATTTATAATGTACTATATAATGTACTAACTGGGCTAGCGAAGACGCAAAGGAAATTCATGCTGTTAAAACTGTGAGAATTATTCATGCCGTTAAAACATTCGCGCATCTTCTGAATGCATAGTGATTCCATGGCTTGTTTTTGATAGCAGGCACTTTTTTTATTGCGCTGTCTGGAGAGCTGTCTTGGTTGTCAATTAAAATACGACACTGAGTTCTCAAAAACATGGTTTTTCAATAGTCACTTAAAGCTCTTGGTTTAACCAGTTTAAGTGTTAGAATGATGATTACATGTCAGAAGTGGTGCATGCTGACTACACCTCTATCCCATCTTTCCATAAAGCAATAGGTGGGTTTAAAACAAAGCCTACATTTCCAAATACAAATATTAAAAATGAACGCGCAGCGTTTTTACAGCACTCGCAAAATCTCTTGAGGCTGAAATACTGATTTTGTTCTACTCGACGGGACGGGCTGTTCGTGTCCTGATACCACACAGCTGCAATAACATTGGCATTCTTACTTTCTCTTTTGAACAGCTGCCGCATTTCCTTAGAGTTGATCGCTCCAAGTTTTATTTTCCCTCCCCGAAAGATGTTTAATGGGCAGAGTAACACCTCAAGAAAGAAGCTATTTCCAATTCTTAGCCCAGCTCCCCTCAAAGGGTGGTGGAAAAAGTAGGAGGAAGGGATTGTTCGATTGTCTCTCTTTTTTTTAAAGAAAAACATGCTCTTTAACGATGGAAAACATGACAACCCCCCCTCCCCGCCCTTCTTGATGAAGTCCAAGTGTCAAAACTTGAATAGTAATTCTATGGTGAGGAATGATGGCAGTATTTGGAAGATCGCATGTTGCCAATCTTCGAATCGGCTAAAATAAAGCACGGTATCAAAAAAAGAAAAAAAAAGAAATCCGGTTAATTTTCCCTCTAAAATTAAAATACTTTTTTTTTTTTTTGCTAAAACACTTCGCGGTTTCAGCTAGCGGGTGGTCTAACGAAGCCACGTGACCCGAACTGGGATCTCCCAGAATCCCTTGCCATTGGCCGGCCTTTACGGGGTCCGGAGCGATTTGAAAGTCCGAAATCTTCAGCAAGAGCTATCGCCTACGCTGAGTAGCAGCAGAGCGCACGCGCGGGAGCATCAGGAGAGCCGGGCCCGCGCTCGAGCGTTTCTTTTCCTTCCCGCTCCCCCCCTTTCAACGGCCGCCTCCGCGCGCTCTCAACTGAGCAGGAGGGAACGGGAGCTCGCGCACCCCCCCTCCCAACCCTGCCCAGGGAAGGGAGGCGGGCCTGCTGAATATCCTCCGTCTTTCTGGTTCCAATCGGGTTCCTGTCTCTCCCGTTTTCCCACCTCCCTACAGCCCGCCCGCCCCGTCAGTGTCTGACTGGCCGACGCGAGAGGAGAGAGTCCAGTGTATGTGCGGCAACACCATGTCGGCTCCGCTCCCAGCCATTGTCCCGGCCGCCAAGAAGGCAACCGCCGCGGTGAGTGAGTACGGACCTCCTGGTGAATTCTTATCTCCGGGGGCGAGAGGGCACGATGAGATAAGGAGCTGGCCGGACAAAGGTAGAAGAGGAGGAAGGGTCGGTCGTTTCAGGTTGAACAAGACTTCCTGCAGCGGGCCTTGCTTTTGAGCAACGCACATAGACTCACCCATTGCAGACGTTTTCTGACCGGACAGGCGACTTGGCCGCCTCTGCCATTGACTTGGCTCTGGAGGCCTCCGGCTCGGCGCCCTCTTATTTCCTGGAAATACCATATTGCCCCAGAACGCCTGATGGTCTTGACCGTTTGCTGGCGATCTGGATGGTTTTTGGTCCAATTGCAAGAATGCAAGATTAATAATCTGATACGTACAATTTCAAGCGAACTTTTCAAAATTTGACAATATCCACCGTGCTCTCATTTCCTAGGTCGTTAAACATGCTTAGAAATTTAATTAGGACAGCTGCTTTGGTAACTTCCTTCTTCCAATTTTTAATACTTTATGAGGAAGCTTCAAATTCTATGTGAAAAAAATGTTTTAAAGTGTTCTGTAAGTTCTTAAGGGGGTGTAGATAGTATTTTTTAAAAAGCAAAAAATTAGAAATGTCAGGTCTATCACATACAATTGTTGAAAAGATGCTGTATAGGGAAGACAACACATTATATTTTAAGCTGAAAAATAACCACTTTTTCACCATTTTAATTGTGTCTTTCCAAAATGGCTTGGTGTGAATTCTTGCATCAAAATAACTGAAGTGTGAATTAGCGAGAATTGTGTTAATGTCAGCTACCATTCAAGAGTATCCTAAAGTAGCTGCCTTAAATGCATTGTGCACGTAATTGTGAAAATGAAGTGCTAAGTTGTGAAATTTGTGAAAAAAATCTTAATGAGATTCTGTTGCATAGAATATTTCTGTTATTTTCTATTAACAATACTGTTGGATCATTACAGTTTTAGATAAGGGTAGATAATTTGATATCTTTGGATGCCCAAAGTTTAATTTTAAATGAGCTTTTAAATTGATGACTACATTTACTGATGATACCAAACTGTTCAAAGTCGAAAAATAAAAAGGGAATTGTGAAGAGATTCAGTTTCAGTAGAGCTATTAAGTTCAGTGTAAAAAGGTATAAATAATATATATTGACAGGAAAAGTCTGAACTTCATCTCTGTGTTAATGAAATCTGATCTGTCAGTGATCTGAAAGGTGATCTTTGAGTTGTCATTGACATGAAGATGTCAACCCAGTCACAATATTTTAAGAAAAAGGATAAAAATCATACCTACATACTTAAATGGGGTGCTGTTTTCTTATGGGTAAAGCAGGTCTGTGCAAAATGTAACAAGTAAGTAAAAAATAGCATAGCAAAGAAATAAGGGCAACAAGTGAGCAAAGAAAATATAATCAAATGTAGTTTACATCAGTAATCACTGTAACTTTTCATACCTATCTTTGATATCACAACTATGGACCAATTCTGTGTTTTGAAGACTTCATCAATTCCATATAACTTCAGTTTTCTTAGTCTTCCAGTTCCTTTCAACCCATTCACTTTTCATATATTTTTTGTAATTCAGTTCTAAATCTTTTATGTGACTAAATCATCTCACTTAATTTCTCTTGAACTGATCACTATTTTATAGTCAATCTACCTTCTTTCATCACTAATAATAAAACACTATGAACAGTTTCATGATTCAAATAACTCATTGCAATCTGTTTGTGGTTAAATCAGAATATATTTGATTTGAGTATGGAATAAAATGGGGTTGTTTTCTTGTCCATGTAGACTGAAATGTAGGTGTTCTGAGTACGTGTTTTATGGAAAAGTGGGAAAAGTCAAGGATATTGGTAGCGGCTGAGAGGCAGGAGAGGGATAGAAGAGCAGATGATGGGAAGATGATGGGGTAAGCATGCTGATATGATATGCAGTGGGAATTAAGCATTGTCAGCTGAAGGATGTCAGGTAAAGGAAAGAAGAGACAATGTTGGAAATATTGTGGGGGGACAGGTTGGTGAAATATGTGTTGAGATATTGGTGACAGAGGTGAAGGTGGGGATCAGGATGAGTTATTTCTTTGAGCTCTAGCTGATTTAGAAATGTTCCACAGAAACTTCTGAAACTTGCTTATATTTATATTATAAAATACTATACCATTACTATATCGTAAAATATATATTTCCTGCACATTTCTATTCAGAACTCATTTACTCTTGACACTCTTCTTTTACCTAACTTACCTTGTTAGGACTCAAAGATATGCACTGTAACTAAATATGGGGAGATTCAGGATCAACAAAAGGAGATATATTTTCACATAGCATATAGCTAAATTATAAACTATGGATTTTGTGGCAGCACTTAGGGCTAGGTACCTAAGTTTGGTGGTTTTGAAAGAGCACTGATTATAAATTGAACTAGTTTGAGGAACCAACTCTGTCTAATCCCATCTCCCCGTTTCCTCGGGTCCAGAAGGAAGGGCGTGGTCCTAGCCTGTCTACTAGAGAGTATTGAATGGTGGAGCCCAGAAACACAGCCTTTTCTGTCATAATTTCCCCGGAGATCAGATTGGCCCTCAACCCTACTGGCTTTTCACAAGACCTTAAAAACTTAGCATGATGGGCCCAGAAGTACATGTAGTCCTTGGTTTATGATCACAGTAGGAACCAGAATTTCCACTGTTAAGTGATATCATAAAGCATGTCACATGGAACAACAGCAATTCCATCTCCCTGTTGCCATTGTTAACTGAGAATTGCAGGTGGTTAAGCAAGTACCCATCCAGGTCTAATCAACGAGTAGTCCTTAATGGTACTATATCTACATGGAGTGAAGTAAGCAGGGGGTACCACAAGGTTCTGTCCTAGGCCCAGTACTCTTCAATATCTTTATAAATGAGGTAGATGAGGGAATAAAAGGGGAACTTACCAAATTTGTGGATGATACTAAACTGGCAGACACTGGGCCGTATCTAACAAAATGAAATTCAATGTAGAGAAAAGTAAAGTCTTACACTTAGGCATGAAAAACCAAAAGTACACATATAGACGGTGTGAAACCAGGCTTAATAGCAGTAACTGAGAGGGATCTTGGAGTCCTAGTGGACAACCAATTAAGTATGAGCTAATAGTGTGTGGCAGCAGCCAAAAAAGCCAATGCAATCCTAAGTTGCATTAACGGGGATACAATCAAGATAAGCGAGGTACTAATATCAATCTATAAACCCTTAGTAAGACCACACCTAGTGTACCGCATCCAGTTTTGGTCACCATACTATAAAAAAGATGTTGAGACTCTAGAAAGACTGCAGAGAAGAGCAACTAAGATGATTAGGGGACTGGAGGCTAAAACATATGATGAATGATTGCAGGAACTGGGCACGGCTAGTCTAGTGAAGAGAAGGACCAGGGGAGACATAGCAGTGTTCCAATATTTGAGAGGCTGCCACAGAGAGGAGGGGAGTCAAGCTATTTTCCAAAGCACCTGAAGGCCAGACGAATAATGGATGGAAACTGAACAAGGAGAGATTCAACCTGGAAATGATAAATTATCTGACCGTGAGAACAATCAAACAATGGAACAGCTTGCCTTCAGAAGTTGTGGGAGCTTTATCACTGGAGGCTTTCAAGAACAGACTGGACTGCCATTTGTCAGAAATAGTGTAGGGTCTCCTCTGGGGGGGTTGGACTAGATGACCTCCAATTAATCTAAAATATTCTCTGTAAAGTCAAGTCCTAATCCCAAGCCTAGGTAAGGTAAGGGACCACTCCTTTTCAATTCCCTATCTATTGCCCTACCTTGCAAGATAGCAAGCAGCTGTAGAACCACATAGCTCTGGTGCTGCTTTCTAGGCTACATCTTGACCTTCTTGGTGCAGAGCAAGTAGCCCCTAAGCCACAGTACAGCATGAAGCCCTTTGCAGTGTGAAACCCTTTGCAACATAAAGTTGAGCCCAGCCGAGCAGTATGATGCAAAGCCAAAGCCATCCTAGCCCAGCCATCACCACTCTGTACTCCACTGCCCCAGCTGATCTTTTTGTTCCTGCTGCTAATGAAGTGTGCCTGGTCAGGTCTTTTATGAAGCAGCTGCTGGCTATGCGAGGCCATCTTCCCCAGATCTTGTGAGAAAACATCCATGGGCAACTTGGGGAAGAAAGCCTTTGAACTGACTTGTGAAAGACCAGACTGGACATGCTTTATTCAGCAATGGGAGCAAGAAGATAGTGAAGGTCAATTAGGGTGACAGGCTGCAGAGTGTAGGGGCCAGAAGGACATGGGGGAGCGGGGTGAGATAAGTTGGAGGCAGCAGTTGAAGTCCATCTGCAGTTTAAGTGAATACAGGCTGCCAAGGTTCAAATTTTGATCATGTGACCATGGAGACACTGTAACAGTCATAACATAACCATTCCCTTCATTCAGCACTGCTGTAACTTCGAACTTGCTCAGTCCAAAAGATTGTTTACTCCTGCCAATAACCCTTGAAGATTTTGTATTCATCCATAGAGAAAAAATAAATAATAACTTATTTTCTACTTAAGACAGAACAAGATCTAGCATTATAGATTATAGTGGATTAAAAAGAAAAAAGTTCAAAACCTAAATTAAGAATATTGAATAGATTAATAATGCTAAGCACAGTGGTAGTAAAGAATGGATTAAATTGCTGTTAATTAAATGCCAAAGATATTCTAATACAAATTATTCAAATTTTCAATCACTGAAAATGTATACATTTCTCTCTTTCTGTCCACACAGACCGTATATAGGTATGTAGCAGTTACAAGTAGTATGTCAAAAGAGTACAATTGGTAATACTACCAAAATTATGCCCTTTTAATTAATTTGTCATATTTAAACAGGCACACTTTGTCTTTAGCAGTGTCTGTTGCAGTTAGATTTATGGGAAATAAGCAAGAACAGAACAATGTTGAAGAGCTAACTTTCCAGCATGTAGTAACACTATTCATATACTATTCAATTCTAGGTCATATTTCTCCATGGATTAGGAGATACTGGGTAAGTGAAATGACTTTTTAAATAAACAATCTGTACCTTTGAAACATCTTTTATTATTTGCAATTTGCAAAGAAAATGTAGTGTTCATTAATTGTTATGCTATGCTGAAGTTAGTGTTTACATTTCATTTGATAGATACCTTTGTGGTCAATAAGAGTTGAAACTGACTTAATTGTACCAGTATTGGAGAAATGGATATTGGAAGATATTAATGAATGCTTCTGGATTTAGTTCTTAAAGTTTCAGTTAATGAAAGAACTTGAATTGTATGAATAGTCATTTTTAGTTATTTTGATAAAATTCAGTATGTGCAGATTGTTATTTGACTTAAAATTGCCACGATTAATTCAAAACAAGAATAGGATTTTTCATACAAAACTTCCTTGTAGATTCCTCTTTAGACATAAATCTTTTATATGAGTGTACTCTTAATTATTAAGTGAAAAGTTCCTGGTAGTCTGGGATGTGCATGCTGAAATGAAAAGTACCTCAATGCCTTTTTCATTTGAAATAAAATTGTTTCCATTTTATTAATGGAACACTAGCATTTGAAGGGAACATTAGGGAATGCTATACTATTAAATGTTTTCTCTGTGGATTAAAAACAATTTTTAAAATAATGATAAAATGTATATAGAATTTACTCAACAGTGCTTTTAGCATTTTAAGGATGTTTATAGTTGAAATATTATTCTGCAATGTAAAGTATATGAGTGATACTATCTAGTTTATAATGATGTGGGAAAGTGATTACAGACAGCCTCCAGATATAGATATTTAGATGATTCCTCTTCATTTGGTAGAAAAGAACGCCTGGATAATTTTAGTATGTTTAGTATCTCTTAGCTCCATTCATGTACCTAATACTTCATCTTACATCTTGAAATTTTATTTCTTAAATTTAGGAGCTGGCCAAATCCAGAATGATTCTGGGCAGCTTACAGTTTGAAATAAGAAAAAAAATTTTTTTTTTAAATCTGTAGCACCCAGATACCATGCAATGCTGATAATATTCTATAACCCTAAACCCTAAGAGAACATATATTTTTAAAGTTCGTTGGAACATCATTAGGTGGAAGAGATACAGATAGCTGGGTGGGCATCATTCCACAGAGTAGGTGCTAAACAGAGAAGGCATGATTCCTGGGCCCCAATTGGTGACATTACCATTTAAAGCAAAAATGGGGAAAAAAAAACCCATGGCACACTGGCTCTTTAAAGAGCACACAATGTATAGAAAAAATGGTTACATTATTTTGCTAAGTAAATTTAGTCTATGACAGTCAAAACATCACACTGATTTTAAATGCTCTTGAAAAAATAGAGTTGGGGTTGGTTAGATTAAATAGGAGATTACCAGAAAATCCCATAGCTGTAGACTAGGTTGGGAAGACTAGATTGGGAAGTTGTAAGGATCCTGAAAGAAAGTTGTGGCAAGCTATTTCTGTTGCTAAGAAGGGTTCATGATGATAGAATGACCAAGAGTCAGACTCCATTCAAGACAGACTACTTTACAATGAATGTTGAGATTATTAATAGTTCTTATTTCCATATTTGAGAAGAGATTAATGGAAATTAGAAATATATTAAGTACCAGTAACTAGAAGATTTTGAATGGGAATTTGTTATCCATATTCTTATAGGCATGGCTGGGCAGAAGCATTTGCTGGTATTAAAAGTCCACACGTAAAGTATATTTGTCCACATGCGTAAGTATATTAGTATTTTCTGGTTGCTGTTTCCATACAGTTCTCAATAATAAATCTGACAGAATTATGTAACCCGTTTATGTGAAAGAAATTACAGGTATTCCTTGACTTATGACCATAATGGAGCTTCCCCATTATGATTGCAAGTCAGGACAATTGTTAAGTGAGGCACCCATGTGATTGCCTCTCTCAACGGCTGCTACCCTGTTTCTTCCAGGTGCAGTCACTAAGCAACTGTGCAAATCATTGAAAGGACAGAAGGAAAGAGCTCCCTGCCAAGGGAGGGCAGGCAGCTCCTCTCTGTGTACAGAGGGAAATTCCTGAGAGGAGCTACAAAAACTAAGTTTGGACTCCAAAAATTTCTTTCGTTGGCCCAGCATGCAATTTTCGTCCTATCTGAGTGCTAACTTTTTGTGTCTTTAAAGGTGGAACATAGGTTCCCTGCCTCTTTTAGAAAGAGTCCCTCCCAAAAACAGTCCTTCCACTTTTAAGACACCAACTTCAAAGGACCATGGTGATACCCATTTCTTTTTCCCTGGATCTGCTTCCTTATTCCTATTGCTTAATTTTGAAGAAGCTCCACCCTACCTAATTAAGAGCTATGGTGGCACAGTGGTTAGAATCAGAATCAGACATTTCTCTGTCCACATACCAGGAATTTGATCCTGACTGGCCCAAGGTTGACTCAGCCTTCCATCCTTCTGAGGTCAGTAAGATGAAGACCCAGATTGTTGGGGGCAATATGCTGACATTGTAGACCACTCAGAGAGTGCTGTAAAGCACTATGGAGGAGTACAAGTAGTCCTCGACTTATGACCACAGTTCAGCCCAAAATTTCTGTTGCTAAGTGAAACATTTGTTAAGTGAATTTTGCCCCATTTTATGACCTATCTTGCCACAGTTATTAAGTGAATCACTACAGTTGTTAAGTTAGCAATGTGGTTGTTAAGTAAATCTGGCTTCCCCAGTTGACTTCGCTTGTAAGAAGGTTGCAAAAAGTTACACATGACCCTGGGACAATGCAGCTGTCATAAATATGAGCCAGTTGACAAATGTCTGAATTTTGATCATATTACCATAGGGTGCTGCAACGGTCATAAGTGTGAAAAATAGTCATAAATCATTTCTTTCAGTGTCATTGTCTTTAGACACAGAGAGAGAGAGAGAGATGTGTGTGTGTGTGTGTGTGTGTGTGTGTATATATGTATAATTGACAGAACAAATGGTTCAGAAAACCTATTTGGGCTGGACTGCGTACATCTAAGGAATATGCCACATAATTAGCAATGCATGCATGGCTGAGTAACATCAGGAATTCTGACACTTTATTGACTGGATTATAAGAAAGATAACGGTATCACAGGCAAACATAAAGATTACAAGAAAGTAAAAGCAATGCAGGAAGTCAGAGATTTTATTTTACCATAAATTCAACTTCCCTTTATTTTGGATTGACAGTATATTAGTGGAAGCTTTATGGTCCTGTCCTTTTAGTGTTTGTATTGGTTTCTTTGTAAACAGGAAATTGAGTAGAGCACCAGGTCTTGAAATTAAAAGGAAAGAAAGAAAAAAACAATTGGACTTCTGATAGATTTAGACCTTTTAATCTATTTACCTGAGGTATATAAAGAAAAGAAACTGTGTCTAAATTCTAAAAGAAAAGGATGTCAAAGTATTCTAATGATTTGGCACTTCATGATTAATTTTGCAAGGTACCTGAATTTAAACAATTGTTTCATCTTCTCTGGAATATCCTTAAGCTACTTTAAACTTTGAATAGATACGGTATTAATATAGATTATCACAATGTGATAAGCAATGAGGAAACGAGATGTATTAAGGAACAGCATAATGCAGTTCTATGATTTAAAAAACGTAAAAACAAAAAAGAATTAGTGTAACATTTGTTAAAATGCAGAAGGGAATATTTAAAACATTATTGCTGACTTTTAACTTGAAACTTTCTTTACACAATTTCAAGGCCAGTCATGCCAGTTTCTCTCAACATGAATATGGCCATGCCTTCCTGGTAAGTGAGAGATTAAATTTTTTCGCCGTTCTTTGTTTTTAATTTTGAAACATTCTTGTGCTTGTTTATTCCTGTGATTTTTAATAAAAAATAATAATGAAGAATAAATGGGAAGGGACTTAATTAGCCACTGATTCTAATTTCATATGGCACATTTGATAAGATATATCGGATTGGGCCGCAAGTGTGTCCTGTGTATAGACTATAGTTTATAAAGGGCAAGGAGCCAAGATGGCTACTAATAGTAGCCCCTCAAATAAGCACTCAGCTTGTAACTGGCCTTGTCCCTCTGATTCAATCCTTATAGTGTAAATGTCATATAGAGGAAAGAAAACAATTCAGACCAGTTCCAGTAATGATGCTGGGTTTCATAAATCCAATAAAGCAGGGAACAGATGAAGATCAACTCCTATATCCCTACTACAGAATCATCATGAATCACGAATAATAGATTTATAGCTTTAGGCTCCCCTCTTCTCCTCTCCCCTCCCCCCCTTGAAATCATAACAGAGAAGCCAGGCTGCCTTCCTGACCCTCAAAAGATTCAATCCAAGCCATTCTGGAGCAGAGTGATAATGGAGGTAACCTCTGAAACAAGTAGCTACTTTTTCCCCATATCATTTTCATTACTCAGGCTTTCCTTAATGTTTCCTAGTATCAGCAGAAAGCTCTTTATATTACAATGATTCAACAACATTGCAGCCATGCTTCCAATAAGCCTTTGATCTACACATTGTCAAGGTACTTAGAAGGTTGAAACTTCAGCAGAACCTGGCCATATTAACACTAGCAGTCTGTCCCATCAGTTACCTTGAAGTAGTTTATGCAACAAATTACTAATGTGCCCTACAGAAAAAGCAACTTTCTAGAAATCCATGCCAATGCCCATAGATGGGTAGCGGCAAGACTGTAATGACTTTCCTGCTTCAACTCTTGACCTCCATATGATTTTTTTTTCACTACTTACCCAGCACATACTTCTAACTTTCAACCAGTCAACTCTCCCTTACATATAAACAAATGAGCAGATTATGGATTCATCATATTCAAAGAGTCTTTATATATGAGTTATTTTCTTATCAGAATGATAAATGGCCATGCAGTTAAGAGTCTTAAAAGTTCTTGCTGAGCCAAGTAGACCCCTCATCAACTAAATCAAATGATAAATGAGTTTTTGGAATCAGATCTCCTTCAAAGTCTTCAATTTGCTTTGTCATCAGCTAAATATCCCCTAATGTACTAATGAAGAACAACATTTTTTTCCAAAGAGAACCAATACTGCCTAATCCACAATAATTAGCAACACCACCACCACCACTTAAAGGACTATGTTAATTATAAAAATAGTTCTTGTTACCACTTCCCAGGCTCACGTACCCACTACTATACAGCTGCACTGGATTTATTCCGGCAAAGGGGATACAGTAAACAACAGTTGGTGTGCAAGAAAAGGGAAGTCCTGAAAAACAGTTGGATTCAACTCATTGAGGCAGAAACATTTAATGACTAAGCCTCATTTGGGCACATCACATCAAGCTCTCATAACAGTGCATCATTATGTACCGCTCCCTCAGGAGTCAGGAAACGTATTTTCTGAAATCTATGAGGACATTTCTGTAGAATTAGGAATCCTATGCCAGCTATAAAACTGTTGTCAACATGGACACTCATGACCAAATCCTTATACAGACCATTAAAAGCAATCTGGCTTTCTGGGCCTCTAATCTGGTTTCACTCTACTGTATTAATCCCTTGGCTGACTCTGCAAGGATTTGAGACTTTAAATACTTGTTCCCAAGTATAAAAAAGAGAGTGATAATTATAGAGCTATTGACCTCCTCAACACCAGCAGCAAGCTGTATGCAAGATACCTACAATGGAAAATCTGGAATTGGTTGAAATGAGAAAGTCTGCTTGAGATGGATGGACTTTGTAAGAAGTTAATTGACATTAATCAGTACCTTGTACTCCAGCACTTCATTGAAAAACATTTCTCGCATCTTCCTCTATATTGCTTTTGTTGATTTTAAGCAATGTTTTATTACTTAAAACTTACTTTATACTGAGCTAAATTGTTGAAGAAATTGGAGGTCTTCTTAATTGACTTTATTTCATATGTATGATACATGAAGACATTTCATTCAGTTTAAGATTTAACTCTATGCCCTCACCAATGCTAATAAAACTGAGAAAGGCATTAAGAAGACTATGTGTTGGCTCAACACCTATTCAACTTCTATGTTAATTCTTTGGTGGGCCATCCCCATGATATACATTTTCCTTCCCCAAAATTTGTTTGAAGACACCTTCTTATTCTACTATACGTAGGCAGCCATTAGAAATCCTGAGATTTCATTTTTCAAGGCTTGGTTTTCTGTTACAGGTATATATTTTATGGAAGGCTGAGTGTCATTAAGCCCACTGGATATAACTTTATGCTTATTCTATTAATTGTGAAGTTGCATAATATAATACAATGTAATTGTTTGATTAAAGGTTCGATATTTTTGGGCTTGCTCCAGATTCACAGGAAGATGAAGCTGGGATCAAACAAGCATCAGAGAAAGGTATGTTCATGTTGTATTTGATGAAGTACATAATTATAATTGCTTGGGAAGTTACCAATTTCCATCCTACTTATAAACCTGTATTTTGTACAGTTAGCTATGTTCCAATGATATTATAGAATAGTGCAAATAATCTTCATATCTAAACTGTTGAGTTGTATGTTGAGTGAGCAGCCATATAAATGAATAAACAAGTACTTTAGCCAACAAATTACATATGAAAATAATATGTCTGACATTTTATGATTTTTAAAAATAGCATTGAATAGCAAGTATAGTTTCTATGAAAATCAAGCACCGAGAATACCACATCTATTCTGAAGAAATCCAGATGATCAGGAGATGGCAGCAAAATGATAGACTCATAGAATTGTGCAGTTGGGGGGGAACACAATCATCTAGTCAAATGCTCCCAATGTCAGTAAGATTATACTATTCTTAAAACATGGCTGTCCAGCCACCTCTTAAAATGCTCCAAGATAGAGAACTCTAACCCTTTGTTGATGGACTGCTACATAAAATATTTTAGGTACGTGGATATAAGGACTTCATGCATCTTTGATGTGGTGCAACTTCTAAAACAACCTAGAATTACACTAGTTCTTCTAGCAGCTGTCTCAACTATTGGCTCATATTGAGCTTGTTCTGTGGCCATACCTAAATCCTTTCCAAGTTATGAATCCTCAATCTTGTACATATGACATGTATTTCCCTTCCTAAATATAATACCTTCCATTTCTTCCTGTTGAAGTGCATCTTTTTCCAGTCAGCCCAGACTTTTCACCTGGTCAGATTAGATTACAAACTTTGTTCTAAATCAATAATTCCCTAGAGCTCATACTGCCCGCCTTTTAAATACACACAAAAGTAAAGAGTCCTCATTGGTACAAACTGAGGGATCGGGGTCATCTGAATATCAGCCATACTTTTTCTGCTGTGATTGAAAATTGGGGCAGGGGATTCACAGAATCCCAGCAAGTTCTTGCTCAACTCTGGTATTCTGTTGAATAGAATTTGAACAACTCTTGTGTAAATTATTGCAGCTGAAGAACTATACTACTAATGGTACTAAACAATATTTTGCTCAAAATTGGTTTGCTACTGTGCTCACTTAACAGGATTTCTTATCATTCTGTTCCTTCGATTTCCTGTATGCTCTGGAGAAACTTTAATGCATTTTTGGAGGAAAGATGAAGAATTGCTTATAGAGGCAGAGGTGTGACTGACAAATCCCAGCCATTAAATTCAACTCATTAAATTCTATATGATTTATTTGATTGCTGAAATAAAATGTTGGAATTATACAGTTAGTCTAAATATGCCCTTTCTTAATTATTACTGTAAATTTTATCAACTGTTTACAGTATCATATTCTAAAGCAGTTCTCCATTAAGTACTGATGGTTTTCTTTAGAATGACTATGAATATTTTTCACTTTATAATTCTTGGATTTTTTTCACTGCCGCTTTAACCCCGAGTCTTCTGTTTCAACTTGATCCTTTATGTATTCATTTGTTGCCTCAGTAGATACACGTCTTGTATCACCTATTTTTAAACTTTTAAACTCTCTTTTAATTATTTTAAACCTGTATTTTGTGTTTGTTTTAATTGAAGCTGTGAACCGCCCCGAGTCTTCGGAATGGGGCGGTATATAAATTCAAAAATAAATAAAATAAAATAAATAAAATAAACATAAGAAAATAATGTATTTCAAAGGTTATAATAGAGCATATTGTAATATACTCATTTTATAACAAATTATGTACTCCATAAAAATAACATTTATCATAATTTAGAATATACATTTATCATAATTTAAAATATACATTTAATAATGTTAAGTATTTATTGCATAATTATAGCCAGTTATTTTCTTTAGGCTTCATTCTAAAACAATGGAATCTATATAGTTCCAAAATTAAATAAGAGAATAGTAAAAAATAAAAATTAATTATTATGGGATATGTCAATCCCTACTCATCCTAAAGTGAAAACTCCAAAGTGAGGGGAACTATATAACCATTAAATAAGTATTGTATCCATACTATCTTTCTATGGTGGTCTGATATTTATTTTATAAACATATTTAAAGTTTAGTTCTTTCTTTCAGTGAACACGCTTATAGAACAAGAAGTAAGGAATGGAATACCCTCAAACAGAATAATTTTGGGAGGATTTTCTCAGGTAATACTGATGTAACAATTCTGATTCTATGGAAACCATAACAGTGTCGCAAATCTGTTGTAACTAACTGATTACTTGGATTTTAAGTCTTTCTTTTAATCATTTTGGATTATTAATCAAAATATTGATTCTACAAAAAGTTCCCGAACACTTTTTCAGTTATGGTTATTTAGGTCCCTACTTATTGTAGGTATTTAGCTTGTAGCAGCATGAAGACAATCCAGTTTTACTGGTAGATTTGATATGCTTGTTTAAATTTCTTTTTCCCTTCAGAGTACAGAATGAATAATAATGTTCAGACCAATACAAATACTAAAACAGAAGTTTCCACATATATGTAGAGTCACCGAGAGAGAAGTGACATATAAATTATTATTGTTTTCATCATACTGGTAGTGTTGCATTATCCAAAATATATTTTGCATAGTTTATAGCAAATGCTTTTGACTTGATAAACTTTTCTTGTAGAGCAGAATTAAAATAATTCTGTCTATGTGTCTGTGACATTTTTGGCACATAAATAGTATTGTTAGATTTCTGGTTGATAACTTGATCCCATGTTTGCATCAAGTGCTAGCTTCTTAAATAAATGAACATGAACATGAAAATAAGATAATACATATATACGGCATATAAAATGATTTACATTAAAATACCTTATGAATTGGATTAAACAAAGACAGAGTTCTTCTTTATACAAAGGTTCACAGTTTTACAGTCTGTACTCAGAAGTCAGACAAATATTGACTTGACTACAGCCATGGATTCTTAATGTCCTTTAAAATTCTTACAAGATATATCAGTTGCATAACAAATGCTCCATAGTTAATAAAAGAAGCTTGGAAGTGATACACCACTGACAAAAGTATTATATGAGACAGAAATGTACTTCTGCAAATGTTTCTCAATGTTTAGACTAATCCAACAACTAATGCTACTTCATTATAAACGGTTGATTAGCTTCTTAAACATTATAAAATAAATATAATTGAAGTTCCAGTTTTTAAAATTGTGTTGTTCAATATTTGATGACTTTACTAATGGACTTTACCTTGATTTTTATTAGGGAGGAGCTTTATCTTTATACACTGCCCTCACAATACAACAGAAGTTAGGGGGTGTTATAGCACTGAGCTGTTGGCTTCCACTGCGGACTTCATTTCCACAGGTAGTCATTGGTTTCATAAAAACAAGAATTATTTTTTATTTATACTGTCAAATATAAGATCCTAATAGCATTTTACAGCATTTTTAAGATCCTCTTCCTTGTTGGCTAAATGTGGAAAAAATATAACCAGCATTTCATGAATGCAATGTATTGACTGACTGTAAATGAAATGTTAGAATTCTGAGTATTTAAATAGGAAGTCTGGATAGTAGATAGAAAGACCTGAAAATAGAAATAGAATGACTGTGGAAAAAGAAAGCAAAGGTATTACCAATAGTAATAGGCTCCTTGAGTACAATCCCAAAACAACTGGGGCACCACTTGAATACCATCGGCGTTAACAAAATCACCATTGATCAGTTGTAAAAGGTACTTTTATTTGGAATAGATTATATCCTGCAACAAACATCAACATCTGCCTATCTTAGGTCCTTGGGAAGGGCTTGGTAGGCTGATAATGCAGCCTAAACATCTGGCTAACTGCAATGAACCATAATAATTTACTAAATTTATATGCTGTCTGACTGCCAGCAATTTTAGACAGTTTACAAATTCTTACTGTTGTTTATTTTGCTTTACAAATAATGCTGCAGTAATTTTAAAGGGATTAACAAATTCCGCTGTGTCCGAAAACAAAGATATCATGTAGATTCCAATCCTGTGTTCCAATAAATTTCAAAAACAGAAAATGTAGAGTCCTGGATTAAAGAGCCTGAAATTTGAATTCTTATTTGGTCACAAAATGTAGCAAATGATACCAACCAAATACACCCTCTGTGTAGCATTCTATATTATATGATTATGTGGATAAAAAGGGTGGTGGCTATAGCTGCTTAGAAGTAGGCTGAAATAAAAATATGAACATATAACAAATAAACAGCCTGTGTAACATGCTTTACTCTCATAATAATGTGACTTCTTGTAACATTTTTTCTAGGGTTCCATCAATTGCATCAACAAAGACATTTCTATTATCCAGTGCCATGGTGACTGTGATCCTTTGGTTCCTTTAATGTTTGGAAGTGTGACTTCTGAAACGCTAAAGAAAATGTTAAACCCTGGCAACATAACTTTCAAAATTTACTCAGGCATGATGCATAGCTCGTGTATTGAGGTAATGATTGTTTTAAGAATGAATTATTTTAATCATGAAAAATAAAATATTTTAAGCGATACAGTTAGTTCTTGCATTACAACAGCAGTTGGGAGCAGGAACTCTTTTGTGACATGTAACCATGGAGCTGAGTGTTGACAATTCCAGCAGTCCCACTTGTTATCATTAAGTGATGGCCATTGTGGGTCATTAAATTAGACTGTCATATGAGGGCAACTTTTGACTTCCTGACGGCTTCCTCATTGACTTTGTGGGAAGCTGACATTGGAAATTGTGATCATATGAGTTCAGTGGCAATCAGTTCAGTGGCATTTGCTTCAATATAATTGGTTATTATACTTTAATCCAGACAAGTTGAAGATGTAAATCAGGACACTGAATGAAAAACCTGATTTTAGCGAAGTAGTGTTGATTGCAGACTAGAATGAAAAGTTCCTTCAATGGTGAGGAGCCCAGTTCTTTCTGTAGTAGTTAAGAGAATATTTGTATCACCATCTAAACTAAATTACTGTTTTTCATTCCTAAATAGGAAATGATGGATGTGAAGAAATTTATTGACGAGCATCTACCTCCAATTGACTGAAATGTGTGAGAAGCCTTCAGTTAAATGCACCAGCATCATCTGTACTAGATTTTTTCATGTAGCTATTTCTAAAGCATCTCTGTGCCTACAGTATTAACTGTATTGCAAAGTTTAGAAACTATAACTTCATGAGAAACAATACTACTTTTAAATCCCATTGGCCGTAACATAGATATATGGCAGTGGAAAGGCATGCTGGAATATAATTAGGTATTCTCTTCCTTGCTAGATCATTCCAAATTTAAAGTTATGGAGCCCTTTTATAATTCAGAGCAAGATTTTTTTTCCAAATCCTGTTATATTACTACTTGCTAAATTGACACTTATATATGCAGTATATAAAACTAAGCATGCAGTGGTAGAACGAGTATTCTGAACGTTCACATTTAACCAATATTATTGCATGTTCAAGGTAAGAATCAAATCTTTAAATTATCCCTATACCTTGGAGGAATACAGTGTTTATTTTAAATGTGTGCCCTGCTACTTAGAATCTTTGAAAAAGTATTTATCTCTATAACAAATGTTTCTCATTCAGCTGTCCTTACTGAGATAAATTTAGACATAGATGTCACTCAGTTATACATAGAATATAACAAAAATTATTAGATTTTAATATATTGCAAAATTTGAGCTTTCAAAATTTTAAGTAACTCTTCTTAAAAATCAAAGTCAGAAAATGTGTGTGTTAGTCTTTTGCTGCTTCAAAAAAAATCAAAAAAAGTCAAGGTTGTTTAAAGCATTGTACAATCAACTGATATAAGAGACAAGGGGTGCATACAAAGTATACTTTATTTTAAATGTGAAAAAGGTCACTGTGAAAATTTGGTTGAACTGTTCTAAATCAACCACAGCTTAGCAGAAATGTAATGTTTAGTTGTTCAAAATGAAATCTGGGGGGATACCAGTGTAGTTTTTTGGAGAAAGTTAGGATAAGACTGATGCACATTATTTGTTCCTCACAAGGCATATGCATTGCTGCCATCTTCTTGCTCTTCCCATGGCTTACCTTCAACCACTACCGTTGATATTCAGCATGGCATATCACACTGCCTGCCTGTTCCACCCACCCTACAGAGGATTTTTCAAGCATTTGCTTTCTCTCCCCAGTTGCGACTGATATCCAATATGCCATCACCAAGGCAACCCTTCAGCCTTGGCTTTCTTCTGTTATTTTCTCCACCACCGAATAACAAAGCATGGTTCAATTTGGTGCAGAGCACCACAAACTAGCTGTTCTGTTCATGGAACACTTTGTGCAAGCAACATTTTCAATGTCCTTGGACCAGGTCATTCAGAAATAAGGTACTACTTCACCCTTGGCATGACAAATTTTCCTTCCAAGTTCTTAATAAGACTTGAAATTTTATTTCAAATAAATGCACTTTCCTGCAGAAGTTCCAAGTTTTGTACATATACACTGCTGAATCTATACAGACATATTACTTCTATATGTACTTTGTGTACATATAGAAATTAAAAAATCCTTAACTATAGCATAATTGTAAGAATCCTTTAGAAATAGTGTACAAGTTTTGTGCTCAATATTGTATGTATGGGAAAAAACTGGATATATTCTTTCTCTTTCAGGCCATTCACCATATCCCAATATTTTACTGATTTTTTTAACATCATGTTGCTGCTGTGTATCTATTGTGGTGAAATGGTATCTTCTGAAATTTTTTCTATACATTAATGTGATTTTATTTAAGAGGAGACATGGAACCTAATGGAATCACTCATTACTTCTGCAGCTTGTAAGCACTTAAATACAGAATTAAAAATGTAATTGCAATTACATGTTGGTGGAGCAGATAATCATGCCCTTTGACACTTTTGTCTATGTTGTGGCATCATGTTTCTTGATACTTGCTGGGCCTTTAGATAATTAAATCTATATACCAGCAGAAAGAATTGGGCAAGAAAGCTGTGCTTGGAATACATAACTTCAAATTGTAAATTTTTTTCTGGTGTGTATTACCAATATAATGGAGATTTAATTGGACTTATTCTTTTATTTAGTTATATGATGAAATTTGGAAAGCAAGGAAACCTAAGTTTGTTCCTTATTGCAGCCTGAAACAATATTTTAAAATGCAGATTCTGGATTTTAATAAACTGAATTTGGCTCTTGAAAGAAGTAAATGTTTCTATACTGAAAGCATCTCTGAACTATTTTAATTATAGGAATCTCTGCGAGAGTTTGTGTACATAGGACTTTAATATGGGAACAGTGTGATTTTATCAGTTTATTTTGTTTTTATTAGAGACTAGTTGCTTACATGCTCCAAGAAGAAAGCATTTTGACAGTATTCAGAGATTTTTTAATAAGCGATAAACATGCAAGATTTTCAAACATTGGCTTAACAGAAAGTAGTCTGGTAAAATATTTATTATGTAACGGTAACTGCTTTAGTTCTTTTCTTAAACATCAGAAATGCAAAACAAACCAAAACTTTAATTAATCTCATTTTTTCAGTTAAAACTTTTATGTGGAACTACTGAATCAAAATATAGTCTCCCCAAATAACATTCAGTTTACTTTGGAATCTGACATACAGTACTTTGCTAAACAATCAGACTTTAGAGTATTATTAAATTGTTCTTAATTGGAATGTTTATAAATAAAATTGCCAGTCTTTATTGTATTATATCATACCTTAAATGCTGTGACAATTAAGGCAAATAAATTCAACAGGATTTTTATCCTGATAGGGTTAGTTTTAGTTTATCTAAATATAGTGTTCATTGCAGTGAATGAATTGCTGAAGGCATACTATATTCTAACAAGAATTTCTGGTATGTTAATTGAATGTTTGCCTTAGGAAGTGTATTGCACTTCAATAAATTCTAAATGCATTTTTTAAAAATAAATAGGTGCTATTGATTGTCAAATATTGTTTTCAGAAGAGAATGTATAGGATGTAAATGAAGCCATATGTTCAGGCTGGAGTATTTTATAAACAATTTGGTTTTTCTTTATCTTATATTTTAGGAAGTTCATAGCTAAGATAACACTTTGATTTTATACTATGTTTATGGCAAGAAATCTTCTACTGAAACATCTTAGATGGAAATTGTAATCTGTTACTGTGAATAAATTCTGAACAATCAATGAAACAATTCTTGTTGTATGACAAATGCTGTATCCCTTATATGCATCTCTACAATTATTAAAGAAAAAATATAAATTGTTCATTGAAGAGATATAGTAAGTTATATATACAATTTAAAAAAACTAAGTGCAGCATGAGAAACAATATTTCAATTCATACTTTTCACTAAGATACTTTAATGATCAGGCTCACCGCAATAAAATTTATCCAATTGTTTTTTGTGTTTCATATATAACAGGCATTTGTTTATTTATTTATTTATTTTTTACATTTATATACCGCCCCATTCCGAAGACTCGGGGCGGTTTACAGCTTATAAGCA
>JANHFL010000036.1:77516-98717 GCA_032468155.1 Oxyrhabdium leporinum
TGTCTGTGTCTGTCTGTCTGTCTGTCTGTCTGTCTGTCTGTCTGTCTGTCTGTCTGTCTGTCTTTCTGTATCATTTGCCCATCTCACTATCCAAAGCCTCTTGGGCAGCTTTTGTATTATTTAATAAGGGAAGAAGACTGCAGTAATAATTGAAATTAAAATTTTTGTCCTTTTAGACATATTTTGTGTCGCAAAAAGCAATCACCTGTGTGTGTGTATTTGTACTGTGCAAAAAGTGTACTGTTCAGAAAGTGTTTAGAAAGTATTTTTGAATGGTGTTTTTACAGTCATATTTCATGTAGATGGCTTCCGTTTCTTAGAAATTTAAACTTGAAATTAATTGAGATTTGCTGTCAGAAATACTGCTTAACAAAAAAAAATCAGTAATATACAGGTAGTCCTTGACTTACAGCTATTCCTTTAGTGACCATTCAAAGTTACAACAGCACTGAAAAAGGTGACTTATAATCTTTTTTCCCCTTTACGATTGTTGCAGCATCCCTGTGGTCATGTGATCAAAATTCGAACGCTTGGCAACTGGTATATATTTATATAGTGTCTTAGCAATTTTAGTGAAAATTTTAATAATATCATGAACTATAAGGTATTTCTTTTGACCTTGTCTTTGGAAAGGCAACTTCTTCACCTCCTGAATAAATTCATTACATGTTTTTCTAGGCTTGTATGTATGTAACTGTTAGGGTCTGAAGTGGACGAATCTTACTAACTGGTTAAATCCTTGTGTCCTGAGGAGTGCTTGCTTTATGCAAAGGACATTTTATTCATAGTTTCCTATCACTAGAATTCCTTATTTTTGGCAATAAAATGTATGTCACATGGAGCTAAAGTCTGTGGGAAACTATCTAAATTTGAATTGTCTCCCTTTCTTGAATGGAATTTGTTATAGTTGTGGGGTGTTGTGATTCAGTGCTCAGTAGTTGCGATAAGAATATAAAGTTGACATTAACCGATAAATTTTTAAAACACTTTCAACAAAAATAATTTTATTATTTCAACAGAAGGAAAATTCTGTGTAGTAAGAATAAAGTTGATACAAATATGTCCCTTTATATATTGTGGTTATATTCCATTAAATTACAATTCAGTTCTATTTCATAATATCTACCAAATTATTTCTTTCGATTCTCATGACTGACATGTTGCCAGAGAAGTAATTTTTTATAAATCTTACAAATCTAACTTTTCAATCAGATCAATATAAGATTATAACCTAAAACTGATAGATTGTATCTATAGAAGTTGAATGTTGTAGTAAAGTATATTTTCCCCTTCCCCCTTTTTACTATGTTTAAAAATAAATTAGGAGCTCAACATTAAATAGAAATCAGACTGTGTAAACAAGTGAAAATGTAATGAAAAATTATCGACAATGTAGCTTCTTCCTCCTGGAACATCTTGAATAGTATTTGGTTTTGTGCTAATTCTATAATTTTTCTTTAGGCTGAATTTCAATATTGTGCAAGATATTGAAAAAATTAGTAGTCTTCAGAAATTTTTAATTAAGTGTCACTGGCTTCACATAGGTAGCCTTTACTTTAGGATAGACCTCGTTCACATTTAAGGACGAGAAGAGTTATCAGTTGTTCTTGAAACAAGCATGAAAAATATTTTTCAAATGTTTATCAATATCATTTTCATTAGCATTTATATCATAGATTTGAAGATGAATAAAATAATATTAGGTGTCTTTTTTAAGTATACGGCAATAGGTATATTTAATCTTCAATGTGTTTTACAGGGTGGGGCTCTTGATTTACTCAAGGAACTTAAGAATATGCCCATGACTCTGGAACTGTTACAGGTATGCTTTTTTTTCCCCCCTGCAAAAATACTGAAATTGATTATGCTATAAACACGGAGATGTAGAAGCTAACTTTCATCAGTGTGATATTTTGAATTCCTTACAAAGAGAAAATGATTTGTCAGATGTTCATTTCAAACATAAATGCTATAAATGTATTGATAAAGAAAATATTTTTGGTTATGATTTTTGGATCTTGCTAGTAGATTTATGATGCCTACACATGTAGTCCTCGACTTAAGACCACAATTAAGCCCGGAATTTCTGTTTATATGAGGCATTTTTAAGTGAGTTTTGTCTCATTTTATGACATTTCTTGCAAAGGTTGTTAAGTGAATCACTGCAGCTATGGTATTAATTTAGTAATAGAATTGTTAAGTGAATCTGTTTCCCCATTTGCTTGTTAGAAGGTCGCACAAGGTGATCACATAACTCAGGAACACGGCAACCGTCATAAATATGAGTCAGTTGTCAAGTGTCTGAATTTTGATAACCATGAGCATGCTGCAATGGTTGTAAGTGTGAAAAATCATGTCACTTTTTTCCAGTGACGTAACTTCGAACAGTCATTAAATGAATTGTAAGTTGAGTACTATCTGTATATCCTGTATCCTATGATGGTTGAGCTTCAGTGATTGTCTCATATTTTGGAGATGTGTATTTATTGATTTATTTATTTATAAATTTATATGCCACTTAGCTTTCAGTGACTCTGGCCAGTTAAAATAAAAAAATAATATATTAAAAAGTATAAAAATATTATTCCACAAAATGTAGAAAGCTGATAAAAATATGCATATAAAAAGGACATCTAATTTTTCATGAAATCAGAATATGAGTCTATTTCTCATAAGACATTTAGAGGAAAGCTACAGTAGTTGCCTCATCAGACCACTATGAAGAGATCTGTCACCTTGGTGACTGAAATTGCAGATAAGGTGATCAGAGAATTTTTCAAAGGGAGTGAAAGTATAAAATTCACTTAGTCTGTTATAAATATTCAAGTTTAATAATGTAAATAATTTAGGTATAGTTATGCAAGCATAGAGAAATCAGTATTCTAAAATGATGTGTGTACATAAAGCTATTAGCTCCAGAACACATATGCCATAGCAGAAAAGGAACAGTTGATTTTTAATTTATGTTCTTTTTGTTACACATGAGCTTGTTTCAGATACAATAGAATTTAAACAGAACATATTTGTGTAAACATTGGCAATTGAGTATTAATTGTTTAATTATGAACGATGGCTGGTTTGTTCAATGGCTGGTTGATTAAAAATTCTAGTACAAGAATTATAATTGAAAATAGAAATACAATTATAGAATTGTATTTATAGAATTGTATTTATAGAAAATATAGAAATCTTATATCATTTATCTATCACCATAATCTTAACTAGAACTTTAAATAACTATTTACAATGTATCAATTTTGATACCAGATTTAAAAACTTCTTATATTTACCACAACCAATAATTATTCCAACATATTTTTGGGAGCGGGGGGGATTTAATGGCATATATACTTCATTTTGCAAATACCTGTCATTGATCTTAACTATTTTAATTTTCAGTCTACAAGAATTGGAATGTCTGTGAATGCAATTCGGAAACAAAGCACAGATGAAGAAGTTACATCTCTAGCAAAATCTCTCATTAAATCATGGAAAAAATTGTTAGGTACAGATGCACTAAGCTTTTTCATTTTCTCATTGCTAGATGATTTTTAAATTAATCTAAATATTAGCTCCTTTTCTGGGTCTTGTATATCCACTTTCTTCTTACGATTTTTGGCTGTGATGAATGAAACTATAGCATACTCCTTGATCATTCTATATGCTACTGACTACTTAGTGATCTGAGGAAACTGCATAAGAAAGATAACAATCTAATAATTATTAATAATCCAGCATTTTGAAAATGGATCAGTAAATTATAGAAACCTATTTGAAACTATTCCTACTACAGTAACTTTTCACTAAACGTAAAAAAAGAATCTTGGATTAAACAATGCTGATGAATCTATCTTGCAAAAATCGCAAAAATCTATAGTTTGTCCAGGTTGATGTGAATGACTTAGCTAGCCTATAACCAGAATGATGTAAATTGTATAATGTAACATATGGAGAGTAGGATAATGTTCATGAGATAATTATTTCCTTTGTAATCCAACTTCTACTTTTTACTTGGATTCTTGATTCCTTAACAATGATAATACATTTTTCTGTCTTCAAGAGTTTTCCTGTGATTAGTCATTTCTTGGTTCTATTCCCTGTATTTGCCCCATACTTTAAACTACTATGACATCCAAAATTCATCCAGCCGTGGAAAAGAGCAGTTTAGAATAGATGTAGATTCAGAAAATAGCAGCAGGAGTTCTCCTTGCCTTTGAATGTTCTTTATGATGATAAAAATATTTTTATTTTTTTTAAATTAAGAATTAGAAAAGCTGATTGTGCCTTTCTGATGCTTGTTGACAAGTCTCAGTTATGCATTGTTAGTGTTATGTGTCATCTTGAGGTTAGACAAAACTAAATAGTAGTTAAGTAGAATGAAATGGCTACATAAAGGGCAAAAGAGAAAGAAGAAGAATAGGAAGTGAAGGTTTATCTGACTTGTTCTTATAAAGCTAATTGGTTAATTAATCAGATATAATTAATTACTTAAATTCATTCATTGCTGTCAGGCATTCCCTAATCTTTTATTTATCTTGGATTGACATCCCCTTATTTCATTAACTGAACTATTACTGCTTTTATGTATTATATATGCATTTTAGATGGACCATCAAATGAAAAAGAATCTGAAGACAAGAAAAAAGAATCGGCATCATCTTCACAAAATAGTCCTGAAGCAAGGGAAGAAAGGTACTTCTTATAACCTTTTTGCTTAAATGGTAGAAGACAACTAACATTAAATCATCCTAATGTTTACAAACTTAAAAGAGTACAAACTCAAGGATAATATTAAAGGTCATGATGAAAGAATATATGGAAAAAAGATTACAGAATAGTCTTATGCCATGTACCGTACATTTAACACTTGGTTAGATGAAATCCTGTCAGTTTAAATTGGAATATTTAAGTCAGAAATAATCATTATGTACAGAGAAGAGACTTCATTCTTGCATTACTTTAATACTTGATGAAATATCTATTTCTGCATTTATTAACTTCATTATACAAATGGAAATATATTTAATACTGGAGGTTTTTGTTCATTGATTTACATATTTTCGAGGGTCATTTGGTAAGTAAAATCAGTGTCTGAGTAGGTAATAAAGAGGGTCCAAATCATCCCTTGTGGGCCCTGCTGATTCATAGTGAAACAGAACAAAAAAAAAGTGTTTGTCTGTTTGCCTATTTAGCAGTTCCAGTAGCAATTCAAACAGCAAGAAAGAGGATTCTAACATTTCATCAGACGCATATATCTCTTCTTTTCCCCGGGCTCCAAGCACATCTGATTCTGTACGGGTGAAATGCAGAGAAATGTTGGCAGCAGCTCTTAAAACAGGGGGTAAGAATTATATTACTGTGCTATACTTACTTTTCATTCGACTCCATATTTTCTTTCTATTTTTATTTAATACAAAATGCAAGGCTATTAAGAAACTGGCTGTGAGATTGTATTAAGCGCATGGTGAAAAACATTTTTAGAGGATCCTCTATATTTTGCAGTATGTGTGCTTATTATTTTTAGTCGCTGTGAATTTGTCATATTTCTTTTTGAGAATGACCTTAAATTCTTAGCTCTGAACTGATAATTGTTGCATTTTTCAATTTACAGATAAGTGGATTGAATACACATCCGATATTACATAAAGTGATGTCTTGTGTCAGTACTATAGAAAGTCTTTTGCTGATCTAAAGTTAAAAGTTACACCAAAAAAAGCAGTGAAGAAGTGAAGTGATAAAATGACCTAGTGAGAAAACAATCTAGTGAAGTGTCTTCGACCAGTTAATATCAGATGGAAGTCTTCACTGTGAAAAGTGTTAGAAAGTTAATTTCTAATTCAAAGAGGGGAGTGAAAAAGAGAACTGAAAGAACTGACTTTCTTTCAGTTCTAGAAATAAATAGCCTAGAGTTTAACAAAATAAGGGTCCAAATGAAATATTCAAGATGCGGGTTATTATCTTTAAAACCCTATAGGGCCCAAGCTACCTATCTTCTTCACTTTCTGCCCATCTCATACAATGCCGAGTGGTATGCTTTGGGTCATCTCAATTAAAGGGTATCCTCTTTTAATACCTAGGAAATTCACCTTCTTTTTAGGGTGCCTGCCTTCGGGAATGAAGTGGGATCCATATGCTTCCCACCCTGAAGTTCCAGAAGGCCTTGAAAATCTATTCACCCAGGCCTTGGGGAAGGGTGGATGGAACTTCCCTGTTTGTGATGTTTTATGTTTGAATTGCCAGCTTCTGATTGTTTTACAGTTATTTTTCTACTTGTTTTTTTTTTCTATCTTGTTTTTACGATACTCTCTATTTGTGGATAGAATCCAGTGCAGTTATAGTAGTGTATAATTTGGAGCACATTTTACTAAACACAATTTTATTTGCATTTAATATATGTATATAATCAGGTTACAAAAAACTGATTCCCAATTAATTTATTTTTCAGATGATTATATTGCTATTGGTGCTGATGAGGAAGAACTAGGTTCTCAGATTGAAGAAGATATCCTTTCTTATATAATGAAAGTTCTACCTTATTCTGTAGTTTAATTACCTCTTTTAAAATATTTTGTTCTTTAATTTTTTGTGGGCTGCTATAGTTGTTTACATCAGTCTGTATTATGTTCATTAATATACTTACATTTTTATAAACTTTATTAAAGTAATTTAGATCAGAATATTTTAAATTGTATGGTAGAAAGAGGATATATATATATTTTAAATGTGTTTAGAATATTGTATATATTAATTGATTTTGTTAATAACAGGACAAAGTATATACTTGGAGATAGCTGAGATTATTAAAATATTTTAATATTAAAATATCATGCCATTAAAAAAACATATTGCTTTTGTGCATATTTAATTCACGTAAGCAAGACAAACTTGATAGCTTGTGGCTAATATAAATTTAGTTAAGTTTCTACATATGTATGCTCTTATTAATTAAAAACGCAATTATAAAATTTGGTCAAATATTTGTAAAATAAATCGGTTCTATGTTTTACACATTATTTCCTTAATTCATGAATACCTATATTTCAGGAGCTAAAAAATACTGACATGAAATATAAAAATAGAGTGCGCAGCAGGATAGCAAATCTTAAAGATACAAAAAATCCTAATTTAAGAAAAAATGTTTTATGTGGAAATATACTTCCTGATAGATTTGCTAAAATGTCAGCAGAGGTAATAAACATTTAGCATATTACAATTTTTTATTTATTTTTTAATCTAAGATACAAGTATGAATCCACATTTAGTTAACACACTAAAACAACATTTACGTATCTCAGTTGAAAATAGTGTCAGAGTCTTCCTGTCTACTTGATTTGTTTAAGCAAAAATCTATGACTTTTTGTGTTTCCAAAATAAAAATACAGTATTATTTGTATTTTGGAAAAAAAATCTGAATGTATTGTTAAATTATACTATATAATTTAAAACTGTTTAAATTTATACTTTGCATGTTTTAGCAATATAGAAGGCTATGATTTACTGCTGTCAAGTCTCCATAGAATAGCACAAATGGATGAAACAACATATGTTTTGCATGCAATCATTGGTTCAATTCCTGGCATCTCCTGATATGGCTTGGAGAAGCTTCTACTTGAAATCTTGAAGACCTACTTTCAGTTGATGTGTAGATAGTATTATGCCGGAAAGATCACTCCTCTAACTGGGTATAGTGTCTTAAAGTTAATACTTCAGTTTGAGCTCAACTTCCTGGAAGTGATAGTACAGTTTTGTTGGCAATAATACAGAACCCTTTGCCATTGCCTTTTTTTATTTTATTTTTTTGACTTTTCAGAATAGCTTAAAACGATGGTCAGCCCAAGTTAGGCTACCATATCTCTGGTAAAAAAACAGCCAGAAGATGGCAGCAGAGGGATCAAAAACCTTAAATCTAAGATGTCTCTTAACTTGGTTGCCCGTATTGTATATTAAAATAGGATTTTATGACTTCATTGCTTAGTAATGGAAATTCCTGTCCCAATTGCCATTGTAAGACTACCTGTATTTATAATCAAATTGTTCTGAATCTGTTCACTTCAACCATTTGAAGAATACATTTTTTCCTGAAGGCAGCTATGGAGAATACATCATTTAAAAGTTCTGTATAATAACCAAACTATTGTACAATGCCTAAGACACATGGCTTCTGTTATATTTTCAGACAGCAGCCAATTGGTATTATCTTTTGATAGCACTTAGAAGCTGAGGTACAGGAATGATTTCTAGTCCTTAAACTGGATTTTCAGTAAAATAAATTATCATTTTGTAAGCCTCCAAAAGGAATCTGGTAATCCGGTATATAGAATAATCCAATATTAACTAATAAGGCTAATGCATATATCATAAATATTAGTAATATTTTTGCTTTCAAGAATTAAAGGGTAAATCTACTGCCTAGTAAATAAAGTGTGTATGTGTATTCAAAAAGTGTAAAATTAACATGATTTTTTTGTGTGTGCTCACTATAGGAGATGGCAAGTGATGAGCTGAAAGAAATGAGGAAGAACCTTACCAAAGAAGCTATAAGAGAGCACCAGATGGCTAAAACAGGAGGAACACAGACTGATCTATTTACCTGTGGTAAATGTAAAAAGAAGAACTGTACTTACACCCAGGTATATCAATTGTATTTAATCAGCATTCAACATTTGCAATTTTGTGAAATATATTAAATAATATGCTCACAGTATATTATAAGGAACCAACAAGACAGGAAAAAGATTCAACTCCCTTAACAGTTCAAAAATACCTTGTTTTATAGGTACTCTGGTTTGTGATTTAGACATTTCTACATGCCCATCACAGTATTAGCTTTTGGAGTTAGTAATTTCTCTCTCTCTCTCCTCTCTCTCTCTCTTTCTTTCTCTCTCCTCCCCCCGCCCCCCATCTTTTTTTGAAATATAATTTTGAAGAAAGCCACACATTTGTTGTGGATACAGTATATTTTTCAAGTAGTTAAAGCATTACAGTAATCCATAATCTCTCAAAATGGTGCATGTTCTTTGATGTTTAGCTTTTCTCTCTTCACATCAGATTTAGCATTAAATCTTAACTCTCTATTTAACCTGTGCTCCCAATATAAGAAGGCGAAGGCCCAATTGAATATTTTCCCCAGACATTCATAACCAAATAAGATACGGAAAATTGTTTTTGACAGTAATGACAGGCAAAATGTAGTCTTCTTGGTGTTGCCAGATTTTAAATTCTCTTCTCTTACCACTGGCTATCCTGGCTAGAGAAGATTGGAGTTAAAAATTCATCTATCACAGAGGCATACAAGAGAGAATCTTAGCTGTTAAAAAGAAGGATTGTGGGTTCACTTAATATTTCATATGAAAATTATAAATTAATATTTTGGACTAAAGTTGTAATATTGAATTAAAAGTTAGTTTTAGCAAACATTACTAAGCAACCAAAAGATTAACCATGATTAAACAAACTGAGCTTTTATGTCTGAGTAAACAGTTCAAAATGCTGGTTTTGATCATAACAATCCTTAACCTATTTAGGATTAGATTACCTGAAGGAGCACCTTCTCCTCTATGTACCTACTCAAACCTTAAAATTTTCCAGTAAGGCCCTTCTCCAGTTGCCTCACCAAGGAAGGCAAGGTGGGTTTCTACAAGGGACAGTTGTTTTCTGAGATGGCACCCATTTAAGGAATTCCCTCCCAGTGAGGCTTGCTGATATCCACATTGGTGTCATTTTGACACCAGGTGAAGAGCTTTGTCTTTTCCTAGGCTTTAAAATTAACTTTTAATTGTATTTTAATTCATATTGTTTTACATTTTCAATGTTCACCTTGCAGCTGATTAGTTTCTATGGTGTTTTCATTTTGCATTTAACTCTATTTTATCATATATGTTTTCATTCAAACTAATGTGTTATTTTGTGATTAGAGTGTTTTGGTTTTTGGTTGGTTTAATTATTTTTATCAGTAAATCAGATTGTACTGTTGTAGTACCACAAAATAAGAAAATTATCTAACTATAGCCAAGTCACATTGCTACTTTCTGTTTGTTTCATGGGTTTTTTTGTAGGTTCAGACCAGAAGTGCCGATGAACCTATGACAACATTTGTTGTATGCAATGAATGTGGAAACAGATGGAAGGTAAAAATAACTAGCTTTGTTTGTATTTTGTGCAGTATTGGTTCTTTTTTAATGCTAAAGCTTTTGTTTTAGTAAGCATTTGTTTCATTGTTCTGTATATATTTAACCAGAATAATGAAAATGAAGCAGCCTAAAATTAAAAGAGAAAAAGATGGGAATGCAAATATCATAATTTTGTGGTCAGATTTTGCCAAATGTTGAATAAATGATAATAGAAAGAGGAAAACTAAAGTAGCAAGATTTCTAAAACATTATATATAGATTGTAAAGTCAGAAGATTTTAACTTTTTGCTATTGGAAAAGGTATACTTAACTTGATTACTGGTTTACATTTGCTCTACGAAGAACCTTTTAAAAAAATAGAGGGCACTATTTCAGAATTTAGACAGTAATATAATGTTTATTTTAATAAATCTATAACAGCAATAAAATAAACTATAGTAAATATACAAAAAGTGGAATTTTTTTTCGTAGTTACCATTCTGGGATATATCTATTTTTAAAGATAATTCTGCATATGAAATTAAATGTAAAACTGATATCTGCAATCCAAGAAAAGTAGATTTAACAGATCTTCTATGTTTTTGAATTAAGTATTCAAAATTGAAGTGAATGTTGATATAAATCCTGATGTTAAATCAGAATACTCTGGATGTGTCCAAGAAGTAAAATATACACATTTGCATTCATAGAAAACAAATGGAGTGAACGTACTTATATGTGCCTATCTCATAAATGTTTGTTTTCTTTTTACAGTTCTGCTAGAAGAAGAAATTGTTGGACCAGTTAAAAATAATTTTATAATTAGCTTTAAGAACTAGGTAAAGCATCCTATTACTTGCAGAGATGTTTTTGTTTGTTTGCTTCCTTTTAAGCAGATAACTCTGAAGTTAGATTTTGTTTTTGACATGACCATCCCTGTAGTTAATAGTCAGAACCAGGATGCTTAGTTGTATGGTGTAATATTTTTTCCATTTTTATAAGCAACTCTACATTAAACTTTTATCAATGAAATTTGGGTAACTGTTTTTTTCTTAATTTTATAAACAATTTATTGTACTTATTTGCTTTTGACATACATGGTTGAATTTTTTTTTGTAAAATTCACAATGTCATACTCCATTTGAATTACTTTAGTGTGTTAAAGTGAATAGTTTTTCACTATACTAACAAAATAATCCATATCTAGTGTGGATAGGTACGCTCTATAAATCATTTTTGCAATTCATCATAGTATTTCCTGTTCCATAACATATAAAAAGCCTTTTTTGTATTGTCAAAGTTCAAATAGTTTTGAAATTTGTATTGATATACCCCTATTATACAGCATAAAATATGTGCAGTATTTTTCTATTAATGAATTCTAGTCTACCTTTTAATGTATTGATTTGATCTGTTTTGTTTGGTCTCTTGTTTTCCAAACATGACCAAAAACAATGTAATTTACCAATCACACAGACATTTGGCAACAAATACATTTTACTGAAAAATACTCCAGAATGAATCCTAGATTTTAGAGGTCAGAAATAAAACTACATTTTCTCTACAAGTTTTGGTCGTGTATTGTTTCTCAAACTCTGTCTTTAAAATATTTGCTAAAAGTGATTTTGAAAAATAAAAATATTGTTGAAAAAATTACACGCTTTAATCTAAATTAAGATGGAAGTGCTCTTAATGGGGTACAAGTGTGCACTTACTGCATTTAAACCAGGGATCCCCAACCCCTGGTCCATGGACCAGCACCAGTCCACAGCTTATCAGAAACTGGGCTGCACAAACAAACAAAGCTCCATCTGTGGGATGCAGGCAGCACGTGAAACCACGTCCCCTTCTGTCTGCGTAAAAACCTGTTTCCATGAAACCGGTTCCTGGTGCCCAAAAGGTTAGGAACAGCTGATTTAAACAACATATCAAAGACTTTGAAGCCCAACAAAATCAGTCTGCTCTTCCTAACAATGTTTTTTGCGCAATCAAGCTTCTCTTTTCAAAGCAGCAAGTTATTTACATCATATAATTGTCTCCAGATTCTGAAGGGCACTAATTTTAGCATGCTGCAGTGCACTTCCCATAGCAGTTTTGGAGAGCTAACATAAAATAATTCAATACAAGCTCAGACTGTGCCCCTGAGCAAGGGAATATCAAAACTACAGTTCATATCCTACTACACTATATTTTCTATAAGGATTCACAGACATAGTTCAGAACACCTCACTTGATAAAATACCCAGGAATTTTTAAAACAGACAATTGTTATCAGATCAGTACAATATAGTTTCTTTGAATGTAGCTAAATTTTGTTGTACTGTCTGCAAAATTAGCCAGACTTTGACTGCCTACTGACAATTCACCAGTAATTGTAATACCTTGTCTTTCTTTTTTCTATTGTTGTTATTATTATTGTTAATCTTCAATTCGTTTCGAAATCTGGGATTGGTAAAACTTTAACAGTTCAAGTCCTAACCAAGGATTATAAGAACTGTTAAGGTACTATATCTGAATATATAGGCAGTTCCGAGTAGTATGGTTTTTTGCAAAGTAAGGATCGCTTAATAAACACCAGCTTGAAATGATAGTTTTCATCCCTCAAGCCCTGTGGTATATTGATTCTGTGACAATAAATTTGACTTTTTGTGATGCTAAATCTGGATCTTACAAATGCTGTGAGTCAAGGACACTTACATTTGTTGACACACTCAGAAATGCATAGAGTACTGTCTTTATATTTCCTGTATGTTTTATTTAGTTACAAATAAATATACAGGCAATATATTCTTTAAATTAATTGCAGTTTTCTGTGTGATTATCTGTGAACAAGATCCACTATACAGAGTCATACCTCTGACTATATATAATATCACAATATTATAATTTTATTTTATGTATCAAAAAATTATACATTTTTCTGAGCTTTTAAATAGATTTCCTCTCTTATGCCTTTAATATTTATGAAACATTATCTCTCTAAATTGCAATGTATTTTGAAGAAAACTATATACTTATTTGTATCTTCTGTGGTACGTATGTAATAGTTCCTGGAAAGAATCTATTCATGTTGTCACTAGAAATTAATACAGATTTGATAGCATTTTGTCAGTCATCCAAATAGTAATAGGAAGAATGACAGCCAAAGTTATATCCAGAGATACTTTCTTCTATTCAACTCAGCAATTCTGTGGAACATGTTTTCTTGAGTCATACAGTTACAGTTGATTTTATTTACATACTAAGGTAATGGAACTTATGGTCACAGTTGAAACATCAGCTTTGTTCTGTATCTTCTCCCCTGGCACTTTGTGGTTTTCTTTTAATAAGTTTTCTTTTTTAAAAAAAAAAAAAAAAAGAGGTAACGTAGAAAAGTAAAACGCATCTTCAGCTTGCTGCACTGAACAGAAAAGTAAATTAGTATATATGAGTATTTTGTCCCAGTGGAGAGAAGCCTAACAATGTTTTGTTTTGCAGTCCCCAAATGGGAATAGTGATTATAGACTGGAAAAGAAAAAAAGTAACATTTCAATCTACTCCATTCTATTTTAATGGATCTGTTTTTTTAATACAATCAGGGTTTTTTTTACTTCATGTGGCCATAAAAAACATCCACAGAGAATCCATAATTAAATCTATTTCTGAAAAGGGAAGGCATTAATCTTTAATTTATTGCTATTTGCTAGAGTATATTCCATATCTAATAAGCACCAGTTATTGAGGAAGTTTTGCATATATTTTTACATTAATGTAAATGGAATGGGGGCAATTCTGGGAACCTTCTGCACATATTTTTCCATTATTACATATATTTGACTTACAGGTGATTGTTTTTAAAATATTTTTAAAAATTTCTTTTGTAGATTTAATCAAAATATAGTGAATATTGCTCTACTCAGTGAAATTTATATAATCCTTTTGTTGCTACAGAATTTAACTCCATTTTCTTTCATAGCTAAAACAAGTAGTTCCTACTTTGTGTATGTGAAGATACATATATAATGCACACAGTGATTAAGGATGAAGTATGGACAAGGCATGAGGTTCAGCTAGATTTCATGAGAAACGTCCTGACTGAAAGTCAATCAGTAACAGGCTGCTGCATAAAGTACAGGTAATCCTTGGCTTACAGTCACAGTTGAGCCCAAAATTTCTGTTGCTAAGCAAGATGTTAAGTGAGTTTTGCCCTAATTTACAATATTTCTTGCCACAGTTATGAACTGAATCACTGCATTTAAGTTAGTAAAATGGTTAAGTGAATCTGGCTTCCCTATTGACTTTGCTTGTCAGAAGGTCGCAAAAGTAGTCACATGACCCCGGGACACTGCAGGCATCATAAGTATGAGTCAGTTGCCAAGTGTCCAAATTTTGATAACATGCCCATGGGGATGCTGCAACTACCGAGTGAAAAACAGTCATATGTTACTTTTTTCAATACCATTGTACCTTTAAGCGATCATTAAATGAATGGTTGTAAGCTTGTACTGGGTAAGGAGTTGTACTGTTTGGCCTGTAAGGTCCCTTCTGATTCTAATTCCATGGTCAACAACACATGAGGTAATTTAATGAGTCAATACTTAAAACTGAAGATGTATTGCTGATGAAAGTAATATATATTTCTGCACAAATTACACGGTTCGATTCTGGTATTTGGGTAAAAATTTAAAGCAAGATTAATACAAATTCTATGAACTCTTTAATGGCAGGAAGTAATTATGAAAGAAATAAATGTAAAGCTATTCTTTATTAAAGACGTTCAAAGCTATTAATTTTCATAATGTATGCATTCTTTAAAAGCCCAGGCTGTTTCCTAGTTTAAGCAGAAGAATAATTATGCAGAGTTCCCCCAAAATCAATTTGAAAGCAAGATTTTAACAAGTTTTATAGTTAACAAATTGATATTCTTAGATTAAACTGGCTTCCCAGTTTATGAATATTTAAAACTGATTCCCATTTACATAATGAAAGTAGCTGAGATACATGTTGGATGCTTAATTTAGAGCAGTGATTATCAAGTTTTCATGTGTTTTCTGTTTTTTTTTTCTAGAAATATTAACAAAAATTCATTCTATGGATTCAGTAGTAAGATAACATTTTATGGGTGACATCTCTCTTCAATGCCTTTTTTGTTTGTGCATTTTGCTTTGTTTTGTTTTGTTAACTTTGAAATGGTCTCATGTTACTCATGAAGAAATGCTACTCCTGTTGTTAAGTTTGTAAATAAAACTTAGTTTTTCCTTAAAGAGGTGTGGATTATTCTGAATTCTAAAAATAATGCCTAAGCGAAACTTTTTGTTGGTAGAAAAATGAGGGAAATGAGTTTTAGAATTATTTCAAGAACTCAATGCCAGTTGTCATAAGCATGCAGAAGTTATCACATGACTATGTCTCTGGAAATTCTCAGTCATCCAGATCATGGTTTTCCCATACGTGCTTTTTTCAAAAGGCAACTGGACTTCATTTTTCCTTGAAGACGTTTTGCTTCTCATCCAAGAAGCTTCTTTAGTTTTGAAGCTTCTTGGATGAGAAACGAAATGTCTTCAAGGAAAAAAGCACCTTTAGAATTATCATGTGAACATTTCAATATCAAAGCAAGTATTTGCTTTGTACAATGCAAAGTAATCACTTCAAGTAACTTACTGAGAAAAAGTTTCAGAATTCATAGAAATCCTTAGGCTTGGTCAAACATTCCAATTTTGGTATGCTTTCAGTAAACAAAAGTTATTGTTATACGATTAAAAATGTTTTATTAAAGGTAAGTTTTAAGTAGGTTTGGCTAAAAACAGAGATCCCTATAGACAGAATCTCAACAGCTATAAGATTTCTTGGATTGTGTTGTCCAAGATCAGTGGTAAGGCTCTGGAGGATAAAGTTCCGTATTAGATTTTTCCTTACAATTTTGCAACAGCTCTGATATGAATTGCTTTAATAAGAACTTATCAGAGGCATAGTATGAGTTATACAATAAGAAAAATGGAAAGAACTGACATCTATTTGATCAAGTAGTTCCCTTGTCCTTTGCCATATCCTTGATGCAGGGGAAAAGCATAAAAATCATTTTTAAAATAAGAAAAACACTGGAAAGAGTGCTGACCCCACGCTTCTAGTCTCTCACTGATAGGACACCTGGATAGTGAAGCACTCCAGATAGATCATAGAATTGTTGTTAAAACTGTGTTATGCATTTCAGAATTTTACTACAGAATTTTACTACATTTCCTGCTATTAATATTTTTTTCTATATACCTTCCACCAGCACATATAATTTAGGCAGATCTACTTAAAATTTAGGAAATAATATAAAATTTTAGAATTTGTAAACTTTGGAACACTGGTACCATTGTATTAAGATACACTTCTTACTGAATTACTGTTAGGCAATCAGCTTGTTGATTCTAAATCCCATATTAATGGATAGTAGGCCAACATTTTATTTGTGTAGGTAGGTAGTTAGATGCAAAATAAATTTGCTTAAATTTTACGATTGAGCAGATTTTTGAAAATGTGACACAACTAACTCTTTGTAAATAGCAGAGTTCACAAACCGAGGGTAGGAATCTCTGAGCATCAACATATAAACTTGGAATTGTGCTTCATCAAAAGTATGTATCGATGGTTCCATTATGTTCCGATTAATAATTCCTCTTGCTCTGGAGTCAAGACTGACCTGTTAATAAATGAATTTATTAAAGAGTTCAGTAATATTTTCCTCAATTCTGTTGCTAACAATGGAAACAATTTGATAGTTTCACAATGGGTCTGAAAATTGTGGAGACATTTTTTTATAACTGGAGGACATTCTATTACCACTAAAACATTTGACAATGTTCTACTTTCATCTCAGGCTTTATTTTAAAATCCACAGTTTTTGTTTTTCCTTGAAGAAAAACAAACCAAAAGTTTTCTTCAAATGGTTAGCATTTGAAGGATATCCAGGATGGATTTAAAACAGAACTGGATATTTTGGAATCCATCATACTAAGGCATCTAAACCTCCATCAGGGATTAAAACAATTTTCCATCACAAATCAAATATTACACCCAAAGAGCTTTCACAAGTGCAGTCCCTTGTCTTCATGAAGTACACACGCTTGTTTTTAAACACTTTGTATTGAAGGACAAGAATTCTATGTTAAAAATCTATTGTATGAATTAAAAAAGTAGTAATTGATTAATGGAATATTACACAACAAATATTTATCAATACCTGAAAGGTATTCTAAGGCATTGTATAACTGCAACAAGGTTAGATTTTAATAAATCTATGTATATATCAGTTTACTATATAGCTGGACCTCATTAGCAATGGGGAAATAATGTAAAATTAAATCTTTTGAAACCTTATCCTGTGAGATTGAGCCATGTCAGTCTTCTAGAAAGATAAATTTAAATTTTATAACTGTTCCCTACTTATGCACTTATCCATATCAGCTTCAGTGCTTTGCTTAAAGAATTTATTCTTTTCAATTAGATTATTAGAACAAATATATTCTAAGGTTTTTAACATATTAGTATTGCAGTTTTTAGCCCAAAAAGACCATCCCTTCAAATCACCTCACAAGAATAAATGTTTAAATGTTATACAATAAATCACTTTAAAATTATCAAACTTTAAAAATCTTAATCTTGTAATAGTCTTAATCTTTAAAATACACCATCTAAACAGGAACAGCTTGGAATAGTTCATTGTATAACTTTGGTTGACTCATGTAAAATCAAGGGTATTACAAAATGCAACAAACCTCTCTTGGAGAAAGAATAGAAACATAATCTTCATATATTCGCCTGACTTTTTCTTCAATTACATTCTTGTTGGATTCCTGTTTTAAATCCTCACAGGCCAGCCAGAAAAGCATGTTTTCTTCACTGTATTCTGACCGAAGGAATTCTCTGAAAGCATTTCGACCTGAAGGTGTTGCCATCAGTTTGTCAAAGGAATGCCTCCAAGCATTTGCTTCTTCCAAAGATGTTGAGCTATAAATGAATGAAAAATAATAAACACTCTTACCATGGTATGGGAGGAAAATGGAATTTAGGAGGTTTTAGGCATTAATAAATCTGAAATTTGAAGCAATTTAGTTAAAAAATGCACAAAGGTGGTGAGCGGCACCTTATTATGTTATTAATACTCTGTCAATAAACTACTCTATCAGTATTTTTTTTCTATCTGTTATCTTATTGTAGTTTGCTTATTACTGAACTGACCAGTACAATTATCTACAATATATTTACTCAGTATAACTATTACTTTCATGTCCTGCAGTACTGCAGTATCCCATAGCTGCAGTATTAAGGAACAAAATCAACAGAGTCTGGGTGTTTTTTTTCATGTTTTCATAAAGTAAAGTGTTAAAATGGAAAAACAAATTCTTGCATTAATTTTTCAAGTATTTTCATAGCACATTTTAACTAGAGTCAGTTTATAGGTCAATGTATTGCATGACAGTGATCTCATGGTAACCGAAATATGCTAAACTGGTATGAGGATGGTAATAATATTGTATAAATATGTAGAACTACAACTTCCATCATTCCCAGTATACATAATCATGCTATCTAAGAAATATCAGTATTTTAAATGTGGTAAAATGACTTTACCAATTAATCCTTACCCTTGTTGACAGTATGGAATCATTTCTGATCCAATTTCACACGCTGCTGCCCTTGTACTTTCATCTTGATTCCTAACAGTAAGACTGTAATAAAACAGAGTTTGGTGAAACTGAAATAAACAATTTGCTGAGGTTTTAAATTTACCACTAAATATAGGTTACAATCTAATTCCCCCAGTATAAGAATTCCACTAAGATACCATGCAATTTCTTCTAAACTTGATGTGTTGAATGATAAGGCATGTCATTTTTAATATTTTAGAAAAATATTGATTCATATAATATATTGGCTGCCTGTGCTTTAGTTTAAAAATACTAAAGAGACAGAAGAGAAAATAATATTTTTGGCAAATGTGATTTCTTCTAGAAAATCTAGTATGAAAGAGGGCAAGAATGGCAAAATATTACACTGAGAGATTTATCTGAAAACTGTCTATTTCTTCCCATATTGAAATACCAGGTCATGTGAACAGTATCTTTATAGTCTTAATTTCCTTTTCTCTAAAATATTTTTTTTGTAGTCTCTGACTCCTTGTTCTCTAAGTTCAGGATAAAGGGAGTTGTAATGTCAAAAATCTCTCATTGGACTGTTTTACTTTTTAAAAATGGGGGGAAATCTGATTTTGATTGGAGTAATTTAAGGGTTGTGATGGCTCAGCAGTTAAAGACGCTGATCTTGTCAGCTGGAAAACTGACAGCTGTCAGTTGGAAAGCTGACCCACCCTTAGCAAGTAATGATGAGCCGCTTACTCACGAGTAAGAACAAACCTCTGTTCAAACAGGGTAGGAACAACCTTTATTCACATGGATAAACAATCAAACGTAAATAGTCCCAGCAGACCTGGCCAAGAAATTCAAATTGCTTGCTAAAAGTGAACAGTTGTCTGTGACAACCAGCCATTCCCAAACCCCTACTATTTATTTTCCAGCCAGGGGATGGCTAGCATCCACATCTGCTTTTCCTTGAGAGCCAGCTTATTGTTTTCCTTTGCTCTCTTTCTCCCCCCTGCGCATATGCGCATCTGGGATGGGCCCCATTTGTTCCTCCTCCACTTGTTCCTCACCCCTGAAGATAGCTGCCTCTCTACCTGGAGAAGAATGGAAGGCCCCAACCCTGCCTTTGCCTCTGCCTCTGCCTCTGCCTCTAATGCTGTTTCTTTATCAGAGCCTTTCAAAGCTCCGAAGCTGGCCCAGGCTCTCCTTAAACCTCCTCCTTGTCTGACTTTGCAGTTAGCTCTGCTGGCAACCAATGGGCCACAACAACAGCCTGGGTTCAAGATCTGAGCATCCCACAACATGGTGAGCTGCTGTTCCTGCCTCAGCTCCTGCCAATCCAGCAGTTTAAATGCATGCAAATGTGAGTAGATTAATAGGTACCATTTCAGTGGGAAGGTAATAGTGTTCCATGCATCTATGGTATACAGCCATGCTGGCCACATGACCATGGAAAATCTTCAGAGAACGCTGGCTCAGAGATGAGCACCGTGTTGCAGAGCCAGACATGACTGGACAGGGAAACCCTTAATATATTTTAGTTTTTCAAAGTTGTAATTGATTTAAGTCAAGAAAACAGCATATGATGCTGGACATGTCTTTCATTCCTGAACCACTCAGAGATTCCTTTCTCTTTTTTTCTTTAAAAAATATAATTTAATTAGGAAATTCAAACTTCAGTCCTGTTGCAATTGAGAATCTAATGGTTTATGCACTTAATGATTGGATAAAGGTTGTTTTCCTATAATATAACTTTAGTTATTATGATGCTTACTTCAAATGTTGTAACCTGATGGATATCATCTGAGATACTCTTGAATCCATCCACAAATACAGGCTAATGGAATAAAAAATGTAGAAACATTTCCTCAAGAATTTAAAGGACACAAAAATCAATAAATGCCTAAATTGAAAAGCTGTTCCACCAGTGAAGGAAGGGCTGTTATGGAGAAAAAAAAAGATAGAAAATAGGAAAGCAGGGCAGATAATAGACTTTGGAGTAATTATTGGAGTGGTTGGCCGTTTTTTTTTTTTTTAAAAAGACAGCCTTAAGAGATGGCACAGATGGATCTGGAGAGGCAGTAATGAGACAGGTTGTTTCAGTAAGTATGTCTAGAAAGCAGGCTAGATTAATTGTAGAATACATTTTGGGTCACTTCAACTGTGAGATGGGCTGCATATAAATTTAATAAATAGTAAACAATTTAATGGAAGACTTCCCCCAAGATTTGAGGTGGGAGTTAACCTCTTGCAGGGAATGACATATGTTATCTACCTACCCGGTGAATGCATTTTGAAATGGTAAATGACAACATAAATATCATTAGATGTTGCCTCTTCCTTGTTTGCTTTTGTTTTGAGTGCAATTATTTGTATTGGGTTATTGTAGAGGGCCGACGAAGCCTCTCTATTGGAGGCGACGCCGGGGGCGCCCTGCCGCGGGAGCGGCCCCCTGGAACTTGGTGGGGGTGACGGGGGGGAGGCCG